>JBBMOL010000475.1:0-132910 GCA_037954665.1 Laguncularia racemosa | reverse complement strand
TTTGATTTCATCCATGTTGTTTATTATATATTGTTGATTTGATGTTTGGCCAGCATTAGATTACATTGATTTCTGATAAGTTGATTGGGAAATCTCTTATTTGAATAGATCATACATCGGATGAAAAGGCTTGTATGCAATCTAGGGATAGAAAGCATAAGTTTTCCGTATTAGATTAGATATAATGATTTAATCTAATTGAGGGTTGTGGTATAATCATGCAATTTTGATTGTTGTTAATAAAAGAGGATCTTTGTTAATACAGTTAGAATTAAGAGTTAGTGATTTTGGAAAAAACATTAACTTAGTGTTAGATGCCCCGCGGATCAGAGATAATCAGTATTCATTAATTAGTTTTCTAAGGATTGAAGTTGCATAGTAATTAGATGAGTAGTAAGAGTGGGGTATGCATTGGAACATTGAATTTGATAATTTAACTCATTGTTTGATATCCATTGATTTCATTTCTATTAGATAATTTAGTTTAATTTAAGTAATTTGGTTAAATCAATTCACCTCGAAATTGTGAGGTTAGATAGTCGGTTTGAGGTTAGTATTAGTACTTGTAGATCCCTGAGGGAAGATATCCGTGCTTAAACTCTATACTACTGTAATCGATAGGTGCACTTGCCTAATTGATCGCAAGGAAGAGTCGGAGTAAAAAGGATTTTAATTTGTATGATTGCGATTCATTCAACAAAGACCCTTGCTCTTATACAAGTCACACCGGATACGGGTTGAAGAGGGCGTGTACTTTCAAGGCACGACCGCGTAAGAATCTCAAGATTCACAGAATCATACACGGCCAGACACACGGCTAAAAGGCACAGCCGTGTATGGAGTCAAGCAAATGCACGGAAAGGTACACGATCAAAGTACATGGTCGTGTACAGGCCATGTAAGTTGCCAGAAGTTGTACAAAATGGTACACGGCCAAAGTATACGGTCGTGTATCCCCTGCCGGCCAGCTTGTTCTGTTTTCGTGTTTTTACTCAACTTATCCAAGCTACGTTGTTTTGGACTTGTTTTTCATGAATTGTAACCCTAGTATAAAAGCTCCTAAGGTTTAGAATAACATAGAATTTACATCTTTGAACATTAAACACTTTTGAGAGGCACCTCTCTTGGTTCTTTAAGAACTAAATCGAACTTATCGGATTAATTTCCGTGGCGTTCATCCCGACTTATCAATCGGTCTTTCATCCCGATTATGGCGTCTTCATTTTATACCAAGGTTCTTTTCTCGCTTATAGACAATGGGTCGCGGTTTCCACTTTAGGTGTTTGGGCGTCTTGGGCAACGAATTTCCGAACGTATTGGTATTGGGTTTCGTCACGGGTTGGTGTAGTTCGTATCAACATTTGTAGTGATGATATATATAGTGATAATATTTACAGTGACCATATTTGTGGCGACTACGATTATAGTAATGATATTTGTGGTGATGATGAGGACATTTACAGTGATGGTATTTCTAGTAATAATAATTACAGGGACAACATTTGCAATGATGATATATGTGGTGATGATGTTTGTAGTGATAATAATGACATTTATAGTGACCATATATGTGGTGACAATATCTATAGCAACGACATTTATAGCGATGATATTTGTGGTGACTACATTTTTAGTGATGACATTTATAGCGATGATACTTGTGGTGATGGTGTTTATAGTGACGACGAGAACATTGAAACGACTATAATTTTAGCATTGATATTTGCGATGATGATGACATTTGTAGCGACAAACTTCACAATGATGATGACATTTGTAGCAATGATCTTTGTAGTGACGATATATGCAGCGACAATATTTGCAGTGATAATATTTGTGATGTAATGTTTGTAATAACAACCTTTAGCAGGATGATGACATTTACAAAGATGATATTTGTGGTGAAGATTTTTGCTATAGTGATGATGACATTTGTAGCAATAAACTTTACTATGACGACAACATTACCTGCAATGATATTTGCAGCAATGATGTTTGCAACAATGATACTTGTGATGATGATGTTTGTAACGACAATAAAGACATTCACAATGATGATATTTGCAGCAGCAACATTTGTAGCAACAATATTTGCAGTAACCACATTTGCAACGACAACATTCGTAATGACGATGGTTGATGAGATCCATGATGAGAGCCAAGCCGAAAGAAGAAATGTGGATCCTCTTGAAGTGCCGCCTGGACCGATCACAAGAAATCGAGCGAAACGATTCAAGGAAGCACTTAACGGGTTGATAAAGGTTGTCCATGAAGCTAGAAAGGATTGGAGCAATCATGAAGTTGGAACGGATTGGAATAACCATGGGAAGACCCTTGCTTTATAACAAGTCACACCGGACACGGGATGAAGAGGGCGTGTATGTTCAAGGCACGACCGTGTAAGAATTCCAAGATTGCACAGAATCATACACGGCTAGACATACGGCTAAAAGGCACAGTCGTGTATGGAGACAAGCAAATCCACAGAAAGATATACGACCAGAAGTACACGGTCATGTATGTGACCGGAATGTGCACAGAAAAGTACACGGCCAAAGTACACGGCCGTGTATCCCCTACCGGCCAGCTTGTTTCGTTTTTGTGTTTTTACGCAACTTATCTAAGCTACGTCGTTTTGGACTTGTTTTTTTACGAATTGTAACCCTAGTATAAAAGCTCCTAGGGTTTAGAACAACTTAGAATTTACATCTTTGAACATTAAACACTTTTGAGAGGCACCTCTCTTGGTTCTTCAAGAACTAATTTGAACTTATCGGATTGATTTCCGTGGTGTTCATCCCGACTTATCAATCGGTCTTTCATCCCGATTGTGGCGTCTTCACATTATACCAAGGTTCTTGTCTCGCTTATAGACAACGAGTCGCAGTTTCCACTTTAGGTGTTTGGGCATCTTAGGCAACGAATTTCCGAACGTATTGGTATTGGGTTTCATCACGGGTTGGCGTGGTTCGTATCAGTTTGGTATCAGAGCTTAGGTTTATCAAAACATCAAGTTCGGTTGAGGAAGGTAATATCGAAAACCCTAACTCCAATCGTTCATATCAATTATCGTATTCAATTTCGTAGTATTGATTGTCTTTTGATAGTGTAATATCGACTAGGCGATTGTTAAAAAAAAAAAAGAGTAAAAATCACGACAAAAAAGAAAAAAGAAGAGAAAAGAAAAGAAAAGAAAAACATGATCAAGAGCAACAACCAACATTGTACGGAAGGGAATTGGTGTAGTTCGGGTTAGTTCCAAGAGAATTGAGAAGAGGAAATTGGCGAGTTGATATCATCATTATTTGTGAGAATACACGAGTGACTGTGTGATATCATCATTTGAGCGAAACACGTAAGGAAGTGTATCGTGAGGTTTAATTATATATATATTTGTGTTAGTACTAATCTTTTCTGCAGGGACAATGTCGAGACAACATTCTCTTGAAGGTAAGAGGGGAAGGTTTGATGCTAGGTTAGTAATTAAGGCGTTGAGGGGAGAAATGAAGAGGATGTTCCAAGAGGGAATGGAACAAATTCATGAGACGGTAGAGCAAAGACTAGAGCAATCCACAAACGTATTCCAAGGGCGTAAGAGGGAGAGTCGTTCTAGGAGAGTACCGAGGGGTGGAGATGAAATGTCGGATGATGACTTTGATGAGACTTCTGTCGGGAGTTGTAGAGGATATAGTGGTCGGAATAGAGGAACTAGGATTGGGAAGATATAGGAGATAGGAAAAGAGAGAATATATTTCATACTAGATGGTATCGAGGAGATCACATTTGTAGTTTGATTATTGATGGGGGAAGTTGCACCAATGTAGTGAGCAATTTTATTGTTGAGAGGCTGGGGCTCAAAACTGTTTGACACCCTAGTCCATATAAATTGCAGTGGTTGAATGATAGTGGAGAGACTAAGGTGAGTAAGCAAGCAATGATTGGGTTTCGCATTGGTAGGTATGAGGATGAGGTGTTATGTGATATAGTGCCAATGCAAGCATGTCATGTATTGTTGGGGAGGCCATGGCAATTTTATAGGAAGGTTGTTCATGATGGCTTTTCTAACAAGTATATGCTTGTTCACCAGGGGAAAAGCTTTAATCTTAAACCGTTAACACCCAAACAGGTGCATGAGGACCAGTTGCAGCTACAACAGTCTTTTGCAAAACATAAGGTGAGTGAAAAGCAGAAGGAGAGTGAGAGAGCAAAAGACAATGAGAAAGAAAAGGAATATAAAAGTCAAGATCAAAAGGAAAAAGTGAGGAAGGCTGGAAAGAGTGTGAGAGGCCAAGTTGAAGGGGGACCAACTTTGGTGGTGAGTGAAAAGGAGAGGGTAGCCTTGCAAAAGGAGAGTCGTGTGGCAAGAGCGAGTGTAGTAAGGAGAGCGTTAGTGATTAGGCAACCTATGTTGTTTCTGGTTTTTAAAGAAACATTTTTGACTACTAACGAATTATCTAATGCTTTGCCTAGTGCGGTTGTGTCTCTTGTGTAGGATTTTGAAAATGTCTTTCCGAAAGAACTCTAAAGGTAGGTAGATGAGTTAATGGAGAAGGGATACGTGAGAGAAGGCATGAGTCCATGTGCAGTGCCTATGATTTTGGTGCCTAAGAAGGATGGGACATGGAGAATGTGTGTTGACTGCCGCGCCATCAACAACCTTACGGTAAAGTATTGTTATCCCATTCCTTGTTTAGATGACTTCTTAGATTGGTTATATGAGTATAGTGTCATTCCTCGTAAGCCATGGATAAACATTTCCATAGATTTTGTTTAGGATTATCTAGGCCTAGGCATGGTCGAGATTCTAATTTTGTGGTTGTGGATAGGATTTTTAAAATAGTTCATTTCATTCATTGTCATAAAACTGATGATGCTATACACATTGTTGATTTGTTCTTTAGAAAGGTAGTGCGTCCGCATGGTATACCTATAAGCATTGTTAGTGATCGAGATGAGAAATTTTTGAGTCATTTTTGGAGAGTATTCTAGGAAAAGTTGGGAACTAAACGGATGTTTTCAACTATCTGTCACCCACAAATTGATGGGAAAATTGATGTGGTTAACAGGACTTTAATTCAATTGTTAGGGGCAATCATAGAGAAGAACATTAGGACTTGGAAAGATTGTCTACCATTTGTGGAGTTTGCATATAACAGGGCTTTATATAGCACTACTCATTGTTCACCATTTGAGATTGTGTATGGTTTTAACCCATTGGTTCCTATTTATTTATTGCCATTGCCACTGCCACTTAACAAGTCTGTGAGTTTTGATGCTGATTCTAAGGCAGATTTCGTGCGAAAGCTACATACATAGGTAAAGATTAGGATTGTAAAACAAAATGCCGGGGCCGCTTCAAGGGTGAACAAGGACAAGAAACCCAAGATTTTTCAGCCTGGAGATTGGGTTTGGGTGCATTTTCGCAAGGAGAGTTTTCCATTGCAGAGGAGATCCAAGTTGAACCCTAAGGGAGACGGTCCATTTCCGATGCTTGAGAAAATCAATGATAATGCCTACAAGAAAAATTTTCCAAGTGAGTATCCAGTAAGTGTCACATTTTATGTTACTAATCTGAGTCCATTTGATGCAGGCAATGATTTGAGGACAAATCCTTTTCAAGAGGAGGGGAATGATGAGATCCATGATGAGAGCCAAGCCGGAAGAAGAAATGTGGATCCTCTTGTAGTGCCGCCTGGACCGATCACAAGAAATCGAGCGAAAAGATTCAAGGAAGCACTTAACGGGTTGATAAAGGTGGTCCATGAAGCCGGAAAGGATTGGAGCAATCATGAAGTTGGAACGGATTGGAACAACCATGGGAAGACCCTTACTTTTATGCAAGTCACACCAGACACGAGATGAAGAGGGCGTGTAAGTTCAAGGTACGGTCGTGTAGGAATTCCAAGATTACACAGAATCATACACGGCTAGACACACGGCTAAAAGGCACGGCCGTGTATGGAGACAAGAAAATCCACAGAAAGATACACGACCAGAAGTACACGGTCGTGTATGTGACCAGAATGTGCACAGAAAAGTACACGGCCAAAGTATACGGTCGTATACACGGCCGTGTATCCTCTGCCGGCCAGCTTGTTCTGTTTTCGTGTTTTTATGCAACTTATCTAAGCTACGTCGTTTTGGACTTGTTTTTTACGAATTGTAACCCTAGTGTAAAAGCTCCTAGGGTTCAGAACAACTTAGAATTTACATCTTTGAACATTAAACACTTTTGAGAGGCACCTCTCTTGGTTCTTCAAGAACTAATTTGAACTTATCGGATTGATTTCCATAGTGTTCATCCTGACTTATCAATCGGTCTTTCATCCCGATTGTGGCGTCTTCACATTATACCAAGGTTCTTGTCTCGCTTATAGACAACGGGTCGCGGTTTCCACTTTAGGTGTTTGGGCATCTTAGGCAACGAATTTCCAAACGTATTGGTATTGGGTTTCGTCACGGGTTGGTGTGGTTCGTATCAATGGTTGCAGCAATGATGATGACATTTATAGTGACAAACTTTATGACGATGATGACATTTATAGTGATGACATTTTATGGTGATGATGAGGACATTTGTAGTGATAATATTTGCAACTACTGCATTTGCAACGACGATATTTACGGTGATTACATTTACAGCAACAATGTTTGTTGTGATGCCAACTGCATTTGGAGTGACAAGCTTTGCTATGATGACAACATTTGCATTGATGATATTTGTGGCAATGAGGTTTGTAATAACGATAAGGACATTTGTAGTGATGATATTTGCAACAACCATATTTGTAGCAACTACATTTGTAGCAACTACATTTGTAGCAATGATATTTGTGATGATAACATTTGTAGTGATGATATTTGTAGCGATGATATTTGTGGTGACAATGTTAGTAGTGACAACATTTGCAACAATGATATTTACGGTGACAATGTTTGCAGCAATGATAAAGACATTTACGGGAACCATATTTGTGGCAACAATATTTGCTGTGATGATATTTGTGGTGACAATGTTTACAATGATGATGAGGACCTTTGCAATGATGATATTTGCAGCAACATTGTTTGCAACAACATTTGTAGTGACATTATTTGAGGTGACCACATTTGCAGCATTGACATTTGTAGTGATGATATTTGTAATGATGATGTTTATAGTGACTGCAATGACATTTTTAGCAACAAAATTTGCCATGATAACGGCATTTGTAGCGGCGACATTTATGGTGATGGTATTTGCAGTGATGATGAGGTCATTTACAACGGATACTTGTAGCGATAATATTTGTAGCAACTACATTAGTAGCGACGATATTAGCGGTGATCACAATTGTAGTGATGATGTTTGCTACGGTGACAACTGCATTTGCAGTGACAAACTTTACCACAATGATTGATACGAACCACGCCAACCCGTGATGAAACCCAATACCAATAAGTTCGAAATTCGTTGCCTAAGACGCCCAAACACCTAAGTGGAAATCGCGACCCGTTGTCTATAAGCGAGACAAGAACCTTGGTATAAAATGAAGACACCACAATCGGGATGAAAGACCGATTGATAAGTCGGGATGAACGCTATGGAAATTAATTCGATAAGTTCGATTTAGTTCTTGAAGAACCAAGAGAGGTGCCTCTCAAAAGTGTTTAATGTTCAAAGATGTAAATTCTTAGTTGTTCTAAACCCTAGGAGCTTTTTACTAGGGTTACAATTCGTGAAAAACAAGTCCAAAACGACATAGCTTAGATAAGTTGCGTAAAAACACGAAACAGAAAAAGCTGGCTGGCAGGGGATACATGGCCGTGTACTTTGGCCGTGTACCTTTCTGTATAACTTCTGGCAACATACACGGCCGTGTTACTTTGACCGTGTACTTTTCTGTGCACATTCCGATCACATACACGACATTGTACTTCTGGTCGTGTATCTTTTTATGGATTTTCTTGTCTTCATACACGGCCATGGCTTTTAACCGTGTATCTAGCCGTGTATGATTCTATGCAATCTTGGAATTCCTACACGGCCGTGGCTTGAAAGTACACGCCCTCTTCAACCCGTGTCCAGTGTGACCTGTATAAAAGCAAGGGTCTTCCCATGGTTGTTCCAATCCGTTCCAACTTCATGATTGCTCCAATCCTTTCCGGCTTCATGGACAACCTTTATCAACCCGTTAAGTGCTTCCTTGAATCATTTCGCTTGATTTCTTGTGATCGGTCCAGGCGGCACTTCAAGAGGATCCACATTTCTTCTTCCGGCTTGGCTCTCATCATGGATCTCATCATTCCCCTCCTCTTGAAAAGGATTTGTCCTCAAATCATTGCCTGCATCAAATGGACTCAGATCAGTAACATAAAATGTGACACTTACTGGATACTCACCTGGTAAAATTTTCTTATAGGAATTATCATTGATTTTCTCAAGCATCGGAAATGGACCGTCTCCCCTAGGGTTCAACTTGGATCTCCTCTGCAATGGAAAACTCTCCTTGCGAAAATGCACCCAAACCCAATCTCCAGGTTGAAATTTCATGGGTCTCTTGCCCTCGTTCACCCTTGAAGCGACCCTGGCATTTTGTTTTTCAATCCTACTCTTTACCTGTGCATGTAGCTTTCTCATGAAATCTGTCTTAGAATCGGCATCAAAACTCATAAACTTATTAAGTGGCAATGGCAATAAATAAATAGGAACCAATGGGTTAAAACCATACACAATCTCAAATGGTGAACAATGAGTAGTGCTATATAAAGCCCTGTTATATGCAAACTCCACAAATGGTAGACAATCCTTCCAAGTCCTAATGTTCTTCTCTATGATTGCCCCTAATAATTGAATTAAAGTCCTGTTAACCACATCAATTTGCCCATCAATTTGTGGGTGACAGATAGTTGAAAACATCCATTTAGTTCTCAACTTTTCCCACAATACTCTCTAAAAATGACTCAAAAATTTCTCATCTCGATCACTAACAATGCTTCTGGGTATACCATGCGGATGCACTACCTTTCTAAAGAACAAATCAACAATGTGTATAGCATCATCAGTTTTATGACAAGGAATGAAATGAACCGTTTTAAAAATCCTATCCACAACCACAAAATTAGAATCTCGACCATGCCTAGGCTTAGATAATCCTAACACAAAATCTATGGAAATGTTTATCCATGGCTCACGAGGAATGACACTGTACTCATATAACCAATCTAAGAAGTCATCTAAACAAGGAATGGGATGATGATACTTTACCGTAAAGTTGTTGATGGCGCGGCAGTCAACACACATTCTCCATGTCCCATCCTTCTTAGGCACCAAAATCACAAGCACTGCACATGGACTCATGCCTTCTCTCACGTATCCCTTCTCCATTAACTCATCTACCTGCCTTTGGAGTTCCTTCGTAAAGACATTTTCAAAATCCTACACAATAGACACAACCACACTAGGCAAAGAGTTAGATAGTTCGTTAGTATTAAAACATGTTTCCTTAAAAACCAGAAACAACATAGGTTGCCTAATCACTAACGCTCTCCTCACTACACTCGCTCTTGCCACACAACTCTCCTTTTGCAAGGCTGCCCTCTCCTTTTCACTCACCACCAAAGTTGATCCCCCTTCAACTTGGCCTCTCTCACTCTTTCCAGCCTTCCTCTCCTTTTCCTTTTGATCTTGACTTTTATATTCCTTTTTCTTCTCATTGTCTTTTGCTCTCTCACTCTCACTCTGCTTTTCACTCACCTTAGGTTTTGCAAAAGACTGTTGTAGCTGCAATTGATCCTCATACACTTGTTTAAGTGTTAACGGTTTAAGATTAAAGCTTTTCCCTTGGTGAACAAGCATATACTTGTTAGAAAATCCATCATGAACAACCTTCCTATCAAATTGCCATGGCCTCCCCAACAACACATGACATGCTTGCATTGGCACTACATCACATAACACCTCATCCTCATACCTACCAATGCGGAAACCAATCAATGCTTGCTTACTCACCTTAGTCTCTCCACTATTATTCAACCACTGCAATTTATATGGACTAGGGTGTCTAACAGTTTTGAGCCCCAACCTCTCAACAATAAAGTTACTCACTACATTGGTGCAACTCCCTCCATCAATGATCAAACTACAAATGTGATCTCCTAGATAACATCTAGTATGAAATATATTCTCTCTTTGCACCTCTTCTTCTTCCTTCACCTGCACATTCAACGCTCACTTCACTACTGCCACTAACCTCCCTATTGCAGGCTCCTCATCATCACTAGCATCCTCTAATGGAGGCATATCATCTTCTTCACTATCCCCCTCAGTTTCATACTCTCCATCATCACGCAAAATCATTACACGCCTATTTGGACATTGACTAGCAATATGGCCTCTACCTTGACATTTAAAACATCTAATGTCACGATTTCTAGAAGTAGAAGAATCAGGGTTACCTTGGTTACCAGGAGTAGAACTCGCTTGCCTCAGCTCCCCTTTTGGTTTGGTGGGTAAAGGCTTTTCTTCTTTCTTCCATTGGTTGGTCTTCCAAGTGGATGAACCATTACCCTGTGGAAACCATGCATTACTACTACCTTTCCTCTTGTGCTGGTTCTCAACCTTTATAGCCATGTGAACCATATCCTCCAATTCTACATAATGCTACAATTCAACCACATTTTGGATTTCTCTATTCAACCCAGCAAGAAACCTAGCCATTGTAGCCTCTCTATCCTCCTCTACATTCGCCCTAATCATAGTGACTTCCATCTCCTTGAAATACTCATCTACACTTCGGCTTCCCTGCCTCAGAGTTTGCAACTTGTTGTGCAATTCACGATAATAATACGCAGGCACAAACCGCTTCTTCATTACTCTTTTCATCTCTTCCTAAGACTCAATAGGTGGCTCACCACTCCTCCTTCTATTCAACATTAATTGATCCCACCACACTATAGCATAATCCGAAAATTCAATGGCAGCAAGTTTTACTTTCTTTCTCCCACTATAGTTGTGACAATCAAACACCATCTCCACCTTTTTCTCCCATTCTAAGTACGCCTCGGGATCATTCTTCCCTTGGAAAGAAGGAATCTTCATCTTTATGCTACTTAATTGATCATCCTCTCTATTCCTATCTCCTCTATCTTCCCAATCCCTAGTTCCTCTATTCTGACCACTATATCCTCTATAACTCCTGACAGAAGGCTCATCAAAGTCATCATCCGACATTTCATCTCCACCCTTCGGTACTCTCCTAAAACGACTCTCCCTCTTACGCCCTTGGAATACGTTTATGGATTGCTCTAGTCTTTGCTCTACCGTCTCATGAATTTGTTCCATTCCTTCTTGGAACATCCTCTTCATTTCTCCCCTCAACGCCTCAATTACTAACCTAGCATCAAACCTTCCCCTCTCACCTTCAGGAGAATGTTGTCTCGACATAGTCCCTGCAGAAAAGATTAGTACTAACACAAATATATATATAATTAAACCTCACGATACACTCCCTTACGTGTTTTGCTCAAATGATGATATCACACAGTCACTCGTGTATTCTCACAAATAATGATGATATCAACTCGCCAATTTCCTCTTCTCAATTCTCTTGGAACTAACCCAAACTACACCAATTTCCTTCCGTAGAATTCAAAACAACTCTAGGGTTCGTAAATTTTCCTCTATTTTTCTATCCGAATTTTTTTTTTGTCTTGGTTGTTGCTCTTGATCACGTTTTTCTTTTCTTTTCTTTTCTCTTCTTTTTTTTTTTTGTCGTGATTTCTACTCTCTTTTTTTTTTTTAACAATCGCCTAGTCGATATTACACTATCAAAAGACAATCAATACTACGAAATTGAATACGATAATTGATATGAACGATTGGAGTTAGGGTTTTTCATATTACCTTCCTCAACCGAACTTGATGTTTTGACAAACCTAAGCTCTGATACCAAACTGATACGAACCATGCCAACTCGTGACGAAACCCAATACCAATACATTCGGAATTCGTTGCCTAAGACGCCCAAACACCCAAGTGGAAACCGCGACCCGTTGTCTATAAGCGAGACAAGAACCTTGGTATAAAATGAAGACACCACAATCGGGATGAAAGACTGATTGATAAGTCGGGATGAACGCCACGGAAATTAATCCGATAAGTTCGATTTAGTTCTTGAAGAACCAAGAGAGGTGCCTCTCAAAAGTGTTTAATGTTCAAAGATGTAAATTCTTAGTTGTTCTAAACCTTAGGAGCTTTTATACTAGGGTTACAATTCGTGAAAAACAAGTCCAAAACGACGTAGCTTAGATAAGTTGCGTAAAAAAACGAAACAGAAAAAGCTGGCCGACAGGGGATACACGGTCGTGTACCTTTCTATACAACTTCTGGCAACATACACGACCGTGTACTTTGACCGTATACTTTTCTGTGCACATTCCGGTCATATACATGACTGTATACTTCTGGTCGTGTATCTTTCTGTGGATTTGCTTATCTCCATACACGGCCGTGCCTTTTAGGCGTGTATCTAGCCGTGTATGATTCTGTGCAATCTTGGAATTCCTACACGGCTGTGGCTTGAAAGTACACGCCCTCTTCAACCCGTGTCCAGTGTGACTTGTATAAAAGCAAGGGTCTTCCTATGGTTGTTCCAATCCGTTCCAACTTCATGATTGCTCCAATCCTTTCCGGCTTCATGGACAACCTTTATCAACCCATTAAGTGCTTCCTTGAATTGTTTCGCTCGATTTCTTGTGATCGGTCCAGGCGGCACTTCAAGAGGATCCACATTTCTTCTTCCGGCTTGGCTCTCATCATGGATCTCATCAATGATGACATTTGCAGTAATGATATTTTGTGGCGACTATGTTTGCAACGACAATGAGGACATTTGCAGCAATGATATTTGCGATAACTATATTTGCAATGACAGCATTTGTAGTGATTATATTTGTAGTGATGACATTCGAAGTAACGACATTTACAGCAATGATATTTGTGGTGATGATGTTTGTAGCAAAGATGGGGACATTTGTAGTGATGATATTTACAACGATAATGTTTGTAGTGACAACATCTACTATGATGATATTTGCGGTGATGATGTTTGCAATGACAATGATTGTAACGATGATGACAACATTTGCAGTGACAAGCCTTACGACAGCAATGACATTTGCAATAATGATGTTTACAATGATGACAAGGACATTTGCAACTATGATAATTGTGGTGACCACATTTACAACGATGAAAGTTACGCACAACGATGTTTGCAAGTATGATGAGGACATTTGCAGTGACGATAATTTCAATGACAATATTTGCAACGATGACATTTGCAGTGATGATATTTGCAGCGACCACATATGTAGAGATGATATTTGCGACGATGTTGTTTGCAACCTCGATGTTGACATTTGCAGCAACATACCTTGCTACGACGGTGACATTTGCAGTGATGAAATTTGTGGCAACGATGTTAGCTGTGACAATGAGGACATTTGTAGTGATGATGTTTACGATGACAAGGAGATTTTTAGGAACGATGTTTGCGGTGACAATATTTATAGTGACAACATTTGCAGTGATGATGTTTACAACAATTATGTTTGCAATGACAACAACGACATTTGCAGTGACAAACTTTAGCATGACAATGACATTTGTTGCTATGATATTTGTGGCGATGATTTTTGCAATGATGACAAGGACATTTGCAGCGAGGATATTTGCAACAATAATATTTGTAGCGACGATGTTTATGGCAACCACATTTGCAACAATGATGTTTGTGGCATCAATTTTTATAGCGACGATGAGGACATTTACATTGATAAATTTTTATAGTGAATATTTACATTAACCACATTTTTTGCAATGACAATTATAGCGATGATTTTTGTAGTGATGTTGTTTATAAGGATGATATTTATAGTAACAATAATTGAAGCTATGGCATTTGCAGTGATGATATTTGTTGTGATGATGCTTGCAATGATGACGATGACATTCCCATTGATGATATTTAATGTAATGATGTGGACTTTTGTAGTGGTGATATTTGTGGCAACAAAAATTGCAGGAACGACATTTATAGTGATGATAACATATGTAGAGACAAACTTTGTTGCAATGGCGACATTTGTAGCAATGGTGTTTGCAATGACGGTGAGGACATTTGCAATGACAATATTTGCAGTGAGAATATTTTTAGCGATGACATTTGTAGAGAAGATATTTGTGGTAACTACAATTGATGATGATATTTGTGGTGACAATGTTTACAGTGATGATGAGGACATTTGCATGAGTATAATTGCAAGGGTGACATTTGTAGTGATGATGTTTGTTAGGACAATGTTTATAGCAACGATGATGACATTTGTAGTAACAAATTTTTGCATGATTATGGCATTTGCAACGATGATAATTATAGTGATGATGTTTACAGTGATGATGAGGACATTTCTAGCAACGATATTTAGGGCGACGATGTTTACAGCGACAATGAGGACATTTGCAATGATGATATTTTTGGCAACAATAATTATAGGGACAACATTTTCAGTGATGATGTTTACAGTGATAACGAGAACACTTGCAGCAACAATATATGCGGTAACAATATTTATAGTGAGGATAGTTGTAGTGATGACATTTGTAACGATGATATTTGTGGCAACGATGAGAACATTTATAGCTAATATAATCGCAACGATGACATTTGCAGTGAAAAAATTTGCTACGGTGATGATGATGACACTTGCAACGATAATCTTTACCATGACGACAACATTTGTGGTGATGAAATTTGCGGCGATGATGATTGTAGTGACGATATATGTAGTGACAATATTTGTAACTATAATATTTATGGGGAGAATAATTATAGCGATTGTAAACACCCCATTTTTGCCTTAGGAATCAATAATAATCACTAATAATCAATTTTCAATTTTTTCCAATTTTTCCCTAATTTAGCATAAATAATAAAAATATCCAAAAAAATAAAAATAAATAGGAAAACACATCAATTTTGAAAAATGATTTCAGAAATGGCAATAATAAATAATGAATAATTTTTACAATTTTTTGAAATTTCAAAAAAATACAAAAAAAATGCAAAAATCGCATTGCATATATGCAATTTACGATATAAAGAAAATCGGGAAATTGGGCCAGCTCAACTGGCTCGTTCGTGCATATAGGGAACATGTGAAAGCTGGAGGTCGCGAGTTCGAATCCCCCCACGTGTGCTCGATAAAAATTTTTCTTTCTTTTCCCTGGATCTGCCACGTAGCAGCGCGTGATTAGCCAAAGGAAATCACGCGTGTTGCACATGATCGTCTTCCTCACCCGGACAGACGCGAGAAGAAGCCGGAGCAAGTCCTACGAAGGTGGAATCGATCATTTTTTTTCAAATCTTCTAGATTACTGTCAACATAAAGCCAAATCCATAAGATAAATCAAAGAAAAACAAGAGATCAACATCAAATCGCCGGGATAAAATCAAATCTAAAAACGGAAGAAATTCGGATTTATCCAAATCGGCCGATTTGAGCTTATCCAAGAGGGTTTCCGAACGCCTATAAATAGAGGAGGAGGGGAGGAAGCCAATACACGAATCACAATTGAGAGAAAGTGAGGAAAGAGTGCAAATCGGAGAGCATCGGAGAAGAGCCCAAAATCGCGAGCACCGACCGGAGTTGAACCACCACCAGGAGGCGATCTAGGAGTGAACCACCACCATCATTGGATTCAGCACCCTCGAGAAGCTAGGATTCGACACCTCACCCGCTGCAAAAGGCCGCCGGAACGACGTGAACGAACACCCTCCGCCGCCGCATCCGACCCGACCCGCGCACCGACCCGGATCCAGGTAAGTCGGATTTTCTGGATTTTTTTTATTTAATTAATTTATTTTGTTTATTTATTAATTTCGAATTAATTAATTAATTTATTATTTGGTATTTAGTTATTTAATTATTTATTTATTTGTTTATGTTTTATTTTTAATAAATAGGAAAATGTAGAAATTAGATTTTTCTAGAATTTAATAATGTAGAAAAATAATAAATACGAAAAAAAATAAATAGATAAAAAATAAAATAATAAAAAATATTAGGAAAAATAACAAAAAAACTTTAGATTTCAAAATAGGATAGATATTAACTTAGGATAAATTTTTTCACAAAAATCATAAAAATTTATAAAAATCATAAAAATCATGAAAATTTATAAAAATCATAAAAATCATAAAAATCATAAAAAAAATCATAAAAATTATAAAATAAAAAAAATCATAAAAATTCAAAAAGAAAAAATGAACGAGTTTTAGAACTTAGAAAAATCATTTCTCTAAAAAATAAATCCAAAATTGATGTTTTTCCCTAAAAATCATTTTTAAAAATCAAATAAAACTTAGGCTTAGATTTTTTCAGAAAAAAATCCCAAAAAATGGTGACAACATAAAGCAAAAGAGATTTCAAAAATTAAAATTCACAAACAAACTTAAAGTTTTCAGAAAAACGAACTACAACTTGTTTGATCCTGAATAACAGGTACGTAGGCACCCGTTTGGGTCAACCTATAAAATGAAATAAAAAATCATTTTTTCAAATAACTCATTCAAAAACACAAAGCAACAGAAACAAAATAAAAGACATTTCTAGATAGAGATAATTTTAGGAGATTAGGTGGTAACCGTAAGGTTTTAATAGGTTAGCCTCCGAACTTAGAAACTCTGGTTTTCCTTTTCCTCTTTTCACCATAAAAGAGAAGAGGAAATCACGACGACTAGTGGTCAAAATTAAGACTAATCCACTCCTTTAGTCTTAATTCAATCTTTCCCAACAACAGTTGGGTGGCAACTCCAAAATTAAACAAAGTTCCTAACTCAAGTCGAGGGTCTATATTAGATGAGCATAGGGTCTAGTCTAGATCGGATTAGGAATGGGAAAATTCAAAAATTAGACTCGACAGGATGGCAACTCCACTGGGGAATTGTGCCAGTAGGCTAGCCACCTGAATCTCTTCAATTTGTTATCTTTAAGAAATGTGTTTCATTCTTTCTACTATGTTGCTAACCTTTCAGGGATTAGTTAGATTTTCAGTTTTCTTTATTGTGGGGGTTCAGCATGCATACATATGTTTGTGTGAGTAGATGCGGTCGAACCCGGACCGTCCTAGAAACCTAAGACGGGGAGCCATTGTGTAGGTTTCAGGCGAAGTGAGTTGATTCACCGTTCGGGACCGATTAGGCTACCCCACCCTATGCTTCGATATGGCTTGAGATCCATTTCTCCGACAATGCAGGATGGTGACTCCGCTGGGGAATTGCGCCAGTAGGCTAGCCACCTAAATCTCTTCAATTTGTTATCTTTAAGAAATGTGTTTCATTCTTTCTACTCTGTTGCTAACCTTTCAGGGATTAGTTAGATTTTCAGTTTTCTTTATTGTGGGGGTTCAGCATGCATACATATGTTTGTATGAGTAGATGCGGTTGAACCCGGACCGTCCTAGAAACCTAAGACAGGGAGCCATTGTGTAGGTTTCGGGCGAAGTGAGTTGATTCACCATTCGAGACCGATTAGGCTACCCCACCCTATGCTTCGATATGGCTTGAGATCCATTTCTTCGAGAATGCGGGAGGCCATAGAGCTCGGGAACTAGTTAAAACCAACCTACTTGCATACATGACGTCATAAAGGGTTGACAATTGAATGACTATGTAATGGTTTGTTGTTTTGTTCATGGAGTTCGAATTTATTTCCCGGTAATGCTTTCATAGTCTTGTTTGTAATTAGGCGATTTCTTATTGTAAAATAGATGGCTAGCACCGCAATCGACCGTCTCCTCTGCAAAGAAATACGAGTGTACAAACCTTTGGACCCAAAATTGGTACTGGACCATTGGTTTACCTTGTACAACCCAAAGGAGCAGGCCTTCATCCAGCAAAAGATCGGCCCCGTCCTCTCACTAACAAGGATACAGGTGAATTTGCCTTTAATCCGGGCCATGCTCCAATTATGGGAAATCGAGCCCGCTGCTTTCTTTATCGGGCCGCATGAGATCACCCCTACCCTGGAAGAGTACACCCAGTTGCTACAGGCTTCAGCACTAACCGATCAAATCTATATGCCAGACCTCGAGGCCGGGCCAGCCGGTACCTTCAGCAGATTATTAGGCATCCGTAAGACAGCAGTCAACAAAGCCCTAGTAGGCTGTAATGGATATTGCATACGAATGGATGATTTGGAAGTCTGGTTCATCGCCCGAGAGGACAACAGGGATAGGAAGGACATACTATGTGGGGACCCTAAGACTTACAGACAGAGAAGGGTGAACGCTTTCATCTTGACAGCCTTCACCACCATACTGTTCCCCACCGGGACCTTCTATATTCACTACCGAGTCGTAGAGCTGGTGACCCAATTTCTGGAGGGAAGATCTTACATCCCAGCTCTACTGGCTGAACAGATCCGGAACTTAAATTTCCTCAAGAAGAAAGGCCATGGGATTCTCCGCTCAAGCCTCAACCTTCTACTGATTTGGTTTGTAAGCCACCTTAAGTGTTTCGGGCTGAACATGGTTCGAAAAAACCTTAGCCCAGTAGGTGGATCTTGTAGATTCATGTATAGAAAAGGTGAAGCTACCCAACGACCTTATCAGCCACAGTTGGGTAGAGCTGCTTAGGAGCTTCAGTGCCGAAGATATTCTATGGACAGCCAGGTGGAGTTGCTGTAACAAAATCACCTTGACCTGCAGAAACTTCCAAGTAGTGCCTTTAATCGGAATCAGCGGATGTGTTGGATATCACCCCAACTTAGTGGTCCGCCAGTTTAGTACCATCCAAGACATAATTTATCGACCCTCGGTACAAGCGGTTACCTCTGAGTAGCAAGATCCGAACCTGCTAGTAGCTGAGAAGTTTGCGAAGCTGGCAGAGGTCAAAGCACTTTGGGAAGCCAGAATTGAAAGCCCGAATGTGGACCTCGGGGAGTTAGATGGCGAAGTGGGAAAACACCGAGCCACCAGAGAATTTGTAATCCGCCAGCTATACCAGACAGGGGAAAGAGCATATCGGGTTCCAGACGTCACCCAACCAAGACCAGACAAGATCAATCCAGAGACAGAAGTATACCTAAAACAGGTCAAGGCCCGAATGGAGGTATACTTTGAAGCTGGAGATCATAAGAAAGACATCTGGAAGGGACGTTTCAAGGAATCTGACCAAAGGAACAAGGCCCTAGAAGCACAATTGGAGAAATGCCAAGCCAAAGTCAAGGAATTGGAAGCTGTCATCAGTGGGAAGTCTAAGCCTCCACAACAGAAGACTAAAAGAACTAGGAAGTAGATCTTTATTTGTAATATTTTATTTTGAACTCCAGAATTTTCAATATCACATTGTCAATCAGTTGTCAAACCTTTTTACTTTTTAGCATCCGCGTGACACATGCATATCATTCTTACATTCATTGCACTAAAAATAAAAACAAAATGCGCATCCAGGTATCAAAATAGCTTCCAAGCAACCGAA
Organism: Laguncularia racemosa; assembly: GCA_037954665.1. NCBI lineage: Eukaryota > Viridiplantae > Streptophyta > Magnoliopsida > Myrtales > Combretaceae > Laguncularia > Laguncularia racemosa. The sequence continues at coordinate 113,387 of JBBMOL010000475.1, read as the reverse complement.
CCCTCCTAGAAGCCCAGTTCTCACGCGCTCAAGAGCAAAAATGGCCAACAGTGGCGACAACCGCAACAACGCCAATGTTGAAGCTGCCTTGGACTCTAGGATCATGTCCCTAGAACAAACAGTCCAACAACTAGCTGCCCAGGTTCACCTCTTAACTGAAAGCATCGGCCTCCTGCGCAACACTTAGCCAACCCAAGAAGAGTATTCAGGGGCCAGAAAGGGGAAAGCAGTGGAGGGACAGCCTCCGGAATATGAAGAGATCAATTCCCACCTTAACTCGGCCTTTAAATATGAGCCGAAAGTCAACCAGGGGCCGACCTCTGATGACCTGAAAAAGGAGATGGAAGAGAGGCAGAAGGAGATGGAGAAGCGACTCTTCCAGCAGCTCCATGACAAGATGAAAAGCATTGAAGGCCCTGATGGTTTTGAACAGGCCGGAATCACCAATCTGCCAGCATACAGGGAAGAGATATACCCTAAAAAGTTCAAAACCCCAGAGTTTGAAAAGTATGATGGGACTGGCTGCCCCAAAATGCATACCAGGCTATATTCCCGGAAAATGAGCAAGTATGCTCAATACGACCAACTCATGCTCCAGACATTCCAAGACAGCCTCATAGGCCCTGCACTAGTCTGGTATGCCCACATGGACTTCAACATTGTTAACACTTGGGAGAAGTTAGCCCGGGCATTTTATGACCAATATAAGTTCAATATTGAAGTCGCCTCATCCGTAATCGACCTGGGGAGTCTCCAGAAGAGACATGCTGAGTCGTTCAAGGAGTATGCTCAACGCTGGAGAGCCCAGGCCGCCAGGGTAGCAACCCCGATATCTAAAAAGGAATTGACATCCATATTTGTCAATACCCTAGACAAGACCTACTTTTCACACCTGGTAGGCCAGACCTCATCCAGTTTTGCAGAGGTAGTGGCTGCGGGGTGCAGGATTGAGAATGTCATCACCACCGGTAGACTCCAAACAATGGAGCCTCCTAGGGTCACACCGACACAAAGGCCTGTAGGAGGAAACAGAGCTAAAGAGTCCACTGTCAGCACAGTCCACTCCGGTAAGGCAGAAAAATCTAGGACTCATGTGACATTCCAGACCCTGAGTACCCCAGTCCAACAACCCACGACGGGTCATAATCAGGCCGCCGGGATCCCAAGGCAATTCACTCCCATCCCTATACCGCTCAGTCAGGTCTTCGCTCGACTAAGGGAGGACAACTTGATTAGTTTCGAGATCCCCAATGACCGGTACAAGCCTAAGAACTTTGACTCAAATCTCAAGTGTGACTACCACATGGGTCAGGAGGGGCATTCCACAGATAGGTGCTGGAGGCTCCGGCACAAAATCCAAGACTTAATTGATGCAGGAATCATACAATTGGATTTCGTGAATGCCCCAGCACCCAATGTCAACACCAACCCACTGCCCAGTCACAAGCCTACCATCAACATGATCACATCAGAGGAGTCGGCTCCCAAAGAAGCCCCTAAAAAGAATTCAATTGAGCAACAGAAGAAGCAATCCCACCAAGCTCCAGAAGAAACTCCAAAAGCACACATTAAGAGAAGATGGTTAGCCGGAGACCCAACGGTTGGCACTTTGAGAGAATCACATGGGAGATTTCAGTATTTGGTAAACTATTCTTATACCCCGACTGAGTAAGGGCCACCTAGTGGATGGGGACCGGAATTTGAGAAGGAAGACAACCCGGTAAAGGAAGAAGGGAAGACTATCAACATGATCAACTCTCATAAGAAGCTCAGGGTTATACAGTGCTATGAGGGACAATCAACTGAGGTACAAATCTCAAGAAAAAGATATGTATTCAATGTCCCGATACCGGCAGAGAATTACAAGGCTGCACCGTTCGATTATCGGGCCCTCGGACAAGAGCGGCCTCTTATGGTGGGAGGCATCACCTGCTCTAGGAGATTATATGATCCAAAGTATAAAGGCCCGACCGAAGAGCCCAACGTGAAAAAAGGGGAAGAAGAGGAAGAGGGTCTTGCTGCGTTTACGAAGATGGTTAAGGCCAGCGAATACAAGATCATGGAACAATTAAATAAGGTTCTAGTGCAGATATCACTCATGGGCCTTCTCACAACATCCGAGCCTCATAGGGAAGCACTCTTTAAAGTGCTGAAAAAGATTCAGGTCCTGGAAGGTATCGCTACAGACAAATTAGGTCACGTGGCGGACTCTATCTTCGCAATGGACCAAATATCCTTCTCTCCGACAGAGCTAGGAGAAGAGGGAAACCAACATACCAAACCACTGTTCATAGTGGTCAGGTGTAACGACACCATTGTCTCTTGGGTACTTAACGATAACGGATCATCCCCCAGCGTTTGCTCATTGGCAACACTCGACTTACTGGGGGTTGATCCAAGCAACATAAAACCTAGCTCCACAGTGGTCAGAGCCTTCGACGGGTCAAGAAGAGACATAGTGGGGGAGGTAAACCTGTCAGTAGAAATTGGTCCACAAGTATTCCACATCGCTTTCCAGGTCCTCGACATCCCAAGTTCTTTCAACCTGCTTTTGGGACGACCCTGGATACATGCTGTTGGAGCCATCCCCTCTAGTCTCCACCAAAAGGTCAAATTCATCGCAAATAGGCAGATAGTCACTGTACTAGGCGAGCAGGATTACGCCATATATAAGGAGACTGCCATACCTTACATTAGGGAAGAGGGTTTAGAAGGCTTGGGGCTGCAGATCTTCAATGAAGTGAACATGGTAACCAGCAAGGAGGGCCATTAGTTTAAAGAGGGGCAGCATGGGACATTTGGACTAGGGTACATTCCTACAGCCGCAGAAGAAGTGCAAACGAAAGGTGTCAAAGGTAGAATGAAGGGGAAGCTGATCGACACCCAGATGTGCATCCCACCTCTCCAACAATCTTTCTGAAAGGCAAACATCATTCAAGAGCTGCGGATAAATGAAGAAGACGACAGCCAAGGGAAATCAACCCCCCGCACGTCCAACCAGCATCTGGCTCTGAACAATTGGTTTTGTTATCCTATCAGTAGCGCTAGGTTAGCTCAAAAGTAGAGAAAAATTATTAAAAAAATTTTATTGAGACTCTTTATCAAGTTCAATTGCAGTTTGTTTTCTTCTTATATATATGCTTTCATTTTTATGTTACTCAGATCTCCTAGCATTGAACATCAGGGATATTTCGCACAGGTAGAAAGTAAAAACGTTGATATCATTTCCAACGCTGCTAGGTCAGTTGTTGAAAGCGATATCTTAGACCACGAAATAATACAAGAAAATTGGCTAAAACATGAACAAAGTGGAATCTCGATCGACGAGCTTGTGGAGACAGTAAATCTAGGAAGCATGGAAAACCCTAAGAACCTCAAAATTGGGACTAGTTTGAGTGCCGAGCAAAAACGTGAGATAACTGAGCTATTAACAGAATATGCAGATGTGTTTGCCTGGTCATATGGTGACATGCCAGGGCTAGACCAGTCAATAGTAGTTCACAGGCTTCCTACAAGGGAAGATGTCAAACTTAAAAAACAAAAACTGAGAAGATTTAGGCCTGACATCTTACTGAAAATCAAAGAAGAAGTCAAAAAACTGCTAGAAGTAGGGTTCATTGAAGTATCCGACTACCTAGAGTGGGTAGCAAATATAGTCCCCGTCATGAAAAAGAATGGAAAAGTACGCGTATGCGTAGACTTTCGGGACTTAAACCAAGCCACGCCAAAGGATAACTTCCCCCTACCTCATATTGATGTTCTAGTAGACAACACTGCAGGAAACCATCTCTTCTCATTCATGGACGGTTTCTCAGGATATAATCAAATAAAAATGGCTGAGGAAGATAAAACCAAAACGACTTTCATCACAACGTGGAGGACTTTCTGTTACAAAGTCATGCCCTTCGGTTTAAAAAACGCCGGGGAAACGTATCAGAGAGCCATGGTCGCTATACTTCACGATATGATGCATCGAGAGGTTGAAGTATATGTCGATGACATGATAGCCAAATCCAAAGAAGGAGAAAGCCATATAGATATCCTGAGGAAATTGTTTAAACGATTGAGAAAATTCCAGCTCAAGTTAAACCCAGAAAAATGTACTTTCGGGGTCACGATGGGGAAATTGTTAGGGTTTGTCATAAGCCAGGAGGGCATTAAAATCGACCCTGATAAGGTAAAGTCCATATTAGAATTACCTTCCCCACGCTCCGTTAAAGAAGTAAGAAGCTTGCTGGGAAGATTAAATTACATAGCTCGATTTATCTCATAGCTCACCGACAAATGCCGGCCACTATTCCGTCTGTTGAAGAAGAACGCCACAATAGAATGGGACGATGAATGTGAAGAAGCATTCAGGGCAATCAAAGACTACCTTATAAAACCTCCAGTCTTGATAGTCCCGAAGCAAGGAAAACCCTTATTCTTATACCTCACTATACTCCCTGAATCCATGGGATGTGTGCTGGGGCAGAAAGATGAAGAGGGAAGAGAGCGTTCCATATATTATCTGAGCAAGAAGTTCACAAATGGGGAACAAAGGTACTCAGAGGTGGAGAAGACGTGTTGTGCTCTAATTTGGGTCATGCATCGACTAAGGCAATATACCTTTACTACCATATCGAGCTGCTGACAAGACACGATCCCTTGAAATACTTAGTAGAGAAACCAGCCTTGATAGGGAGAATCTCTAAGTGGAAAATGCTCCTATCTGAGTTCGACATCACATACATAAATTAGAACTCGATGAAAGGGCGAGCCTTAGCCGACCAATTGGCGGAACACCCTATCGAGACAGGTTCCCAAGAACTACAGGCCCAATTTCCGGATGAGAATATATTGATAGTGGAAAATAGGCTGGTAGAAGACTTTAGGATAGAGTAGAACCCGAAATGGAAACTTTTTTTCGATGGAGCTGCTAATGTATTCGGTTGTGGGGTTGGGGCAGTATTGATATCCCCGGACGGCACTCAATTCCCTGCAGCGACAAGACTTACATTTCCATACACCAATAATATCGCGGAATATGAAGCATGCATTCTTGGCCTCAAAATGGCCTGCCAAATGGGAATCCACGAATTAGAGGTATATGGGGATTCGTCGCTCATCATACTATAAACAAGAGGGGAATATAAGACTAAAGACCCCAAACTGGTACCATATCATCAACACTTGACAGAGCTGATTGAAGAATTCAAGGCAATCACTTTCACATACATCCCGAGAACTCAGAATCAGTTCGTAGATGCACTAGCCACACTAGCATCTATGATCCAGATAACAGGGGGAGCCGAAGTTCAACCGATGAAAATAGACATCGAAAGTCGGCCCGCCTATTGTTTAACAATGGAAAAGATACAAGATGACAAACCCTGGTATCACGATATCAAGACCTTTCTCCAAGAAGGTAAATACCCCGAAATGGCTAGCAAGAATGACCAAAGAACACTCAAAAGGTTAGCAAGCCATTTCCTATTAAATGGGTCCATACTTTATAAGAGATCATCTGATACCACCCTGTTGAGATGTGTGAACAAAGATGAAGCATGCGAACTGATGAAAGAAGTACATGAAGGAGTATGTGGACCTCATATGAATGGCTACATGTTGGCCCAAAAAATCATGAGGTTAGGATATTATTGGTTAACCATGGAATCAGATTGCATAAAATATGTCAAGCACTGTCATTTGTGTCAAGTCTATGCAAACCGGATCAATGCTCCGCCCAACGAGCTACATTTGTTATCGGCACCATGGCCATTCTCCATGTGGGGAATCGACATAATAGGCCCAATCACTCCGACAGCGTCCAATGGCCATAGGTTCATACTAGTAGCGATTGATTACTTCACCAAATGGGTAGAAGCTTCATCATATGCCAATGTCACAAAAGGGGTAATAGTCCGCTTCTTAAAAAGGGACATAATAGCCCGATATGGAGTTCCTGAGTCCATCATCACCGACAACGGTACCAATCTCAACAACAAATCGATGATAGGTTTATGTCAACAATTCCACATAAGCCACATGAATTCAACTCCCTACCGACCTCAAATGAACAGGGTAGTAGAAGCAGCTAACAAAAATATCAAAAAGATCATCGAGAAAATGACAACAACTTACAAAGATTGGCACGAAATGTTACCGTTTGCTCTCATGGCTTATAGGACTTCAATAAGAACATCTACTGGAGCTACCCCATATTCATTGGTATATGGTATTGAAGCAGTGCTACCAGTTGAAGTTGAGATACCATCATTCAGAATCTTGTCAAAAACTCAGTTAACCGAATTAGACTGGGTAAAGAAGAGGCTTGATCAGCTGAATCTAATTGATGAAAGAAGACTTACTATATTATGTCATGGCCAGTGTTACCAACAAAGAATGGCCCGAGCATTTAACAAGAAGATGAGACCTCGGTACTTTAAAGAGGGGGATCTGGTGTTAAGGAAGGTTCTCCCAAACGCTCAAGACTCCAGAGGGAAATTTACCCCAAACTACGAAGGCTCTTATGTGGTGAAAAAGGTTTTATCAGGAGGTGCTCTGATATTAACCCAAATGGATGGTCCAGAATTGAGAGACCCCATTAACATAGATGCTGTAAAGATGTACTATCCTTAGGCAAGGAAATTGAAATTTTGCCAATGTTTATGAAAGCCAATGTTCGATATAAATTTCGTCGAGTCAAATTTTTACTTTTTACAAGTAAAGTTAATATTCCTGAATGGTCAATAAATTCAAATCAATTCATCACAACAAATATTCCTAAACACATTACCCACCATATCACCAATGAAAGATAAATGCTGAAATGATAATGAATCTTAATATAGTTTGTGATATAATCCTATCTATTTTTGAACATTAGAACTGAGCGCATCATTAGGATAACATTACCGTCAAAAGAGCCTTGCGCATAAAGAAAGGGAGCACATAAAAAATTTCAACCCCGTGTTAAGATAAGAAGAAATGAAGCAGAAGCAAACTAGCATGAAGGTTCGGTTGTTTGGTTGCTATCAACTGGCAAGCATATTAAAATAAATAACTATCATGAAAAGCATCACATCATTTAGCTCAGTCAGTAGAAAGCATATTCAAAAAGCATAAGATGAGTCAGCCCATAGTGGGGCACTTGTCTAAACATCCCCTTTAATAGGGTAGTCAGCCCAAAAAAGGGCACTTCCCTAAATATCTGTTCTCAAGGTCAGCCCATAGGGGGCACTTTTTGAGACATTCTATCATAGGTTAGTTAGCCCATAGGGGGCACTTTCCTAAAACTTTGTTCTCATGGTTAGCCCATAGGGGGCACTTTTTGAGACAAATTCAATTCCAGGTTAGTCAGCCCAAGAGGGGCACTTTCCTAAAATATATGTTCTCAAGGTCAGCCCATAGGGGGCACTTTCCTAAAACTTTGTTCTCATGGTTAGCCCATAGGGGGCACTTTTTGAGATAAATTCAATTCCAGGTTAGTCAGCCCATAGGGGCCACTTTCCTAAAACCTTGTTCTCATGGTTAGCCCATAGGGGGCACTTTTTGAGACAATTCAATTCCAGGTTAGTCAGCTCATAGGGGGCACTTTCCTAAAACTTTGTTCTCATGGTTAGCCCATAGGGGGCACTTTTTGAGACAAATTCCAATTCCAGGTTAGTCAGCTCATAGGGGTCACTTTCCTAAAACTTTGTTCTCACGGTTAGCCCATAGGGGGAACTTTTAGGGGGCACTTTCCTAAAACCTTGTTCTCATGGTCAACCCATAGGGGGCACTTTTTGAGACAATTCAACTCCAAGTTAGTCAGCCCATAGGGGGCACTTTTTGAGACATTTCTATCATAGGTTAGTCAGCCCATAGGGGGCACTTTCCTAAAAATTTACCTCAAGGTTAGCCCATAGGGGGCACTTTTTGAGGCAATCAATCCAAGGTTAGTCAGCCCATGAGGGGCACTTTCCTAAACTCTCCTGATTAGTCAGCTCTTGGGGCACTTTTCGGGAAATATTCTTCCAAACAGTTGCTAATCTAACAAGACGCTTCTGTTGACAGGTAGTCAGCTCATAAAGGCGCTTCCTGAGTAAATTTTCCTTCTAAGGTTGCAAGTCTGATAAGACGCTTCTTATCATTATTTCTCATACATTCCTACACAATGCTTGAGATGTGTCATGTCGCCAATTAGTCAGCCCATAAAGCACTTTTTGGGAAGGAACATTACTCTAAATTGTTAGGACCACGTTATCTATTCAAGAGGCCAAAAATGGCATCTTTTCTTTTTTGTCTTTGTAGTTAAGTTTTTCAAACTTTACGACAAAGAGGGGCAGCTGTAAACACCCCATTTTTGCCCTAGGAATCAATAATAATCACTAATAATCAATTTTCAAATTTTTCCATTTTTTCCCTAATTTAGCATAAATAATAAAAATATCCAAAAAAGTAAAAATAAATAGGAAAACTCATCAATTTTGAAAAATGATTTCAGAAATGCCAATAATAAATAATGAATAATTTTTACAAATTTTTGAAATTTAAAAAAAATACAAAAAAATGGAAAAATCGCATTGCATATATGCAATTTGCGATATAAAGAAAATCGGGAAATTGGGCCAGCTCAGCTGGCTCGTGCGTGCGTATAGGGAACGTGTGAAGGCTGGAGGTCGCGAGTTCGAATCCCCCCACGTGCACTCGGCAAAAATTTTTCTTTCTTTTCCCTGGATCTGCCACGTGGCAGCGCGTGCTGTCAAGATAAAGCCAAATCCATAATATAAATCAAAGAAAAACAAGAGATCAACATCAAATCGCCGGGATAAAATCAAATCTAAAAACGGAAGAAATTCAGATTTATCCAAATTGGCCGATTTGAGCTTATCCAAGTGGGTTTCCGGATGCCTATAAATAGAGGAGGAGGGGAGGAAGCCAATACACGAATCACAGTTGAGAGAAAGTGAGGAAAGAGTGCAAATCGGAGAGCATCGGAGAAGAGCCCAAAACCGCGAGCACTGACCGGAGTTGAACCACCACCAGGAGGCGATCTGGGAGTGAACCACCACCACCATTGGATTCGGCATCCTCGAGAAGCTAGGATTCGACACCTCACCCGCTGCAAAAGGCCGCCGGAACGCCGTGAACGAGCACCCTCCGCCGCCGCATCCAACTGATCCAAAAATCCAGGTAAGTTAGATTTTCTGGATTTTTTTTATTATTTTATTTAATTAATTTATTTTGTTTAATTATTTATTCCGAATTAATTAATTAATTTATTATTTGTTATTTAGTTATTTATTTATTTATTTGTTTGTTTATGTTTTATTTTTAATAAATAGGAAAATGTAGAAATTAGATTTTTCTAGAATTTAATAATGTAGAGAAATAATAAATAGAAAAAAAAATAAAATAATAAAATGTAGAAAAATAATAAAAAATATTAGGAAAAATAACAATAAAACTTTAGATTTCAAAATAGGATAGATATTAACTTAGGATAAAATTTTTCACAAAATAATAAAAATTTATAAAAATTATAAAATAAAAAAATCATAGAAAATCATAAAAATTAATAAAAATTCAAAAAGAAAAAATGAATGAGTTTTAGAACTTAGAAAAATCATTTTTCTCAAAAATAAATCCAAAATGGATTTTTTCCCTAAAAATCATTTTTAAAAATCAAATAAAACTTAGGCTTAGATTTTTTCAGAAAAAAATCCCAAAAATGGTGAGAACATAAAGCAAAAGAGATTTCAAAAATTAAAATTCACAAACAAACTTAAAGTTTTCAGAAAAGTGAACTACGACTTGTTTGATCTTGAATAGCAGGTACGTAGGCACCCGTTTGGGTCAACCTATAAAATGAAATAAAAAATCATTTTTTCAAATAACTCATTCAAAAACACAAAGCAACAGAAACAAAATAAAAGACATTTCTAGATAGAGATAATTTTAGGAGATTAGGTGGTAACCGTAAGTTTTTAATAGGTTAGCCTCTGAACTTAGAAACTCTGGTTTTCCTTTTCCTCTTTTCACCAAAAACGAGAAGAGGAAATCACGACGACTAGTGGTCAAAATTAAGACTAATCCGCTCCTTTAGTCTTAATTCAATCTTTCCCAACAACAGTTGGGTGGCGACTCCAAAACTAAACAAAGTTCCTAACTTAAGTCGAGGGTCTATATTAGATGAGCATAGGGTCTAGTCTAGATCGGATTATGAATGGGAAAATTCAAAAATTAGACTCGACAGCGATGATGTTAGCAGTGATGATATTTGTGGCATGATGTTTCTAGTGACGATGATGACATTTACAGTGATGATTTTTATGATGACAATGCTTGCAGCGATAACCTTTGCCATGATGGCGACATCTATAATAGTCATATTTGTAGTAACAATATTTATGGCGATGATGTTTGTAACAATGATATTTGCAACGTTGATATTTGTGGTGAAGATGTTTGCAATGGGGATGACGACATTTATAATGATAAAGTTTTCCATGACAATGACATTTGCAATGATGATATTTCCAATGACAATGTTTGCAACGACGATGAGGATATTTGTAGTGACGATATTTGTGGAGAAAATATTTGTAGCGATGATATTGGCAATGAAGATGTTTGTAGAGATGATGACGGCATTTGTAGCAACAAAATTTGCTATGATGATGACATTTGTGGCAATGATGTTTGTGCTGATGATATTTGCATTGACAATATTTGTAGCAACGATATTTAGGGCAACAATAATTGCAATGATGATATTTATGGTGACAATGTCTACAATGATGATGATGACATTTGTAGCAACAAACTTTGCCATGAAGACAACATTTGCAGTGATGATGTTTGTAGTAACGATATTTGTAGCGAAAATATGTGTAGTGACAATATTTGCAACAACAATAATTGTAGAGATGACATTTGTAGCAATGATATTTGTGACAGTGATGTTTGTAGTGACAATAATTGCAGCGATGACATTTGTTGCGATGATATTTGCGGCAATAATGTTTGCAGCAGTGATGGTGGCATTTGCACCGACAAACTTTGCACCAGCACTGATATTTGCAGTGATGAAATTTGTGGTGATGATGTTTATAGCAGCAATTGCGACATTTGCAGTGATGATATTTGTGGTGATAATGTTTGTAGTGACTATGACAACATTTGTAGTGATAAACATTGCTACATCAACAACATTTGTAGCAACGATATTTACAGTGATGATGTTTGCAACGATGACTAGGACGATTATAATGATGATATTTATGGTGACAATATCTGTAGTGATGACATATGCATTAATGAAACTTACAGTGATGATGTTTACAGCAACGACGACAACATTTATTGCAACAATATTTGTGGTAACCATATTTGTAGTAATGATATTTGTGGCAACGATGCTTATAGCAACGATGAGGACATTTGCAATGGTGATATTTGAAATAGTGATGACAACAATAGTAGCAACAAAATTTGCCATGACAATGACAATTGCAGTGATGATATTTGCGATGACGATGTTTTCAGCGACAACAAAGACATTTATAGCTACAATATTTTCAACAACCATATTTGTGGTGACAACATTTGCGGCGATGATATTTTCCATAATGACATTTGTAGCGATGATATTTACAGCAATGATGTTTATAGTAATGGTGATGACATTTGCAACAACAAACTTTTCCACAATGATGACATTTGCAATGATGATATTTGTGGTGATGATGTTTGTAGCAACAATGATGACATTTATAGTAAGGATATTTGTGGTGATGAAGTTTGCAGTAACGATGATGGCATCTACAGTGCCAAACTTTACTACGACAACAACATTTACAGTGAGGATATTTACGGTGATGATGATTGTAGCAACAATATTTGCAATGATGACATTTGTAGCGACAATATTTGAACTGACCACATTTGCAGTGAGGACACTCTTAGTGATGATATTTATGGTGATGATGTTTGCAGCAATGATGATATTTATAGTAACAATATTTGCTACAATGACATTTGTAGTGATGATATGTGCAATGTTTGCTATGATGATATATGTAGCGACAATATTTACAATGATGACATTTGCAGTAATGATATTTGTAGCGACAATGTTTGTAGTGATAGCGAGGACATTTGCAGTGACGTTATTTATAGTGATGACAATTGCGATGATGATATTTATGGCAACCACATTTGCAGTGACGACATTTGGAATGATCATATTGGCGATGACATTGTTTGCAGTGATGATGACCACATTTGTAATGATAAACTTTGCCACAACGATGACATTTGCAACAATGATATTTGCGATGAAGATGTTTGCAGCGACAACAATGACATTTGCAATAATGATATTTGTGGTGACAATGTTTAAAGCAACACTAAGGACATTTGCAGCGATAAGCTTTGCAACGTCGATGACATTTACAGTGATGATATTTGTGATGATGATGTTTGTAGTGACAAAGAGGACATTTGCAATGACGATATTTACGATAACAATATTTGAAGCAACGACATTTGCAACAATGATATTTGTGGCAACGATATTTGCAATGACGATGAGGACACTTGCAGCTACGATATTTACGATGACCACATTTGCAGTGATTATATTTGCAGCGATGATGTATGCAACAATGACAAAGACATTTGCAATAATGATATTTGCTACAACAATATTTGTAGTGATGACATTTGAGTGATGATACTGGCAACAATGATGTTTGTAGCAACAGTAACAACATTAGTAGCAACAGACTTTTCCACAACGACAATATTTATAGCAATGACATTTGTGATGATGATGTTTGCAATAACAAACTTTGTCATGACAACATTTGTAGTGATGGTATTTGTGGTAATGATATTTGCAACAACAATGATGATATTTAAGGCAACCATATTTGTAGCAATGACATTTATAGTGGTGATATTGGTAGCGACCACATTTGTAGTGATGACATTTGTAGCAATGATATTTGCAATGATGATATTTACAGTGACAACATTTGCAACAACAATATTTGTGATGACCATCTTCGCAATGATAACATTTGCAGCGACCACATTTACAACAATAACATTTATGGTGATGATATTTGCAGTGACAATGTTTGTAGTGACAATGATGACACTTGTAGTGATTGTATTTGTAGGGACCACATTTTGCAATGATCATATTTGCAGCAACGATGTTAGCAGCAACAATGGGGACATTTACAGTCATGATATTTAGGGCAACAATGATTATAGTGACGACATTTGCAATGATGATATTTATGGTAGCAATGTATGTTGTGATGATGAGAACATTTATAATGATGATATTTGTAGTAAGAATATTTCTAGAGATGAGATTTACAGTGACGATATTGCGGTGACTACATTTGCTACATTGATATTTGTGGCGATGACAAGGAAACTTATAGTGACAACATATGTGGTGATAATAATTATAGTAATGGCATTTGCAGTGATGATATTTATGATGATGATGTTTGCAATAAGGACGATGACATTCACAATGACAATGTTTGAGATGGTAACAATTGCAATGAAGATATTTGCGGCACTATGCTTGCAGCGTTAATAAAGACATTCGCAATGACAATGCAATGGCATTTGCAATGTTAATGAGGATAGTCGTAGTGATGATGTTTAGAACAACGACAATGACATCTACAGTGACGATGTTTACAGTAAAAATAATTGCAGCAATGATATTTGTGGCACTTGTGACAATACTTACAATAATGGCATGTCCAGTGATGATATTTATGGCAATGATGCTTGTAGTGGCAACGTTTGTAGGGATAACAACAACATTTGTAGCGATAAACTTTGCCACAACAATGACATTTGCAGCAATGATAATTATAGTGATGATGTTTGCTGCAATGATAATTGCGATGATAATTGATAAGATCACATTATACTTATATTTTCTTTTGGGATTTATATTAAATTTATTTCAATATTATAAGAAAATATAAAGAAATGGTATTTAATGGTGTTTATTGTGAAAATTCAGGTTTTGAGGACCTAAAAGTAAAATATAAGTTAATTGGAGGAGTTTTTCACAAAATTAAAGAAGCAAGTGAAGAATTGCATTCAAGGCTGCTGGCCTTGAGCTAGCTTTGACTGTTTCTCAAATGTCCATGCGAAAACCTCTCCAAAACTTTATCTTGATTGATTTGCTGACTCAATTCCTCATCAGATCAGCCTTATTTTCCTCCTCTTTGGATCTATAAATAGTCCCCTTGTGTGAACCTTGGAAGGCATTCTTGTTTTGATCTTTTAAATCATTAGAATTCCCTTGGGAACTTTAGGATTTTATCTTCTCTTTAATTCTTTTACATTTCATGTTATTTCAAAATTTAGTTTAAAGGAAGAATGTTACTTTGCTGAAGTTTGCTTTCAATTGAAGAATTCTAGGAATCATTTCAGAAGATTGAAGTTCTACAAACTCTTGAAGATTATAGCATTTGTTTCATTTACTTTATTTTCTTTTATGCCATTTATTAGTTTATTTTTATTATTCAATATGAATTCCATTGCACCTATTTATTTCAATTGTTTTTATGCAATTCACACCATAATGTTCTAAATCATCTTTATCGGAAACATGATGAAGCCATAATTCAACTAAAATGATCATTGTATTCATGTTATAGGACATATAGATACGTAGAATTTTCATATGAGAAGTCCTACTATGAATTGTATTTTGTAATTGAAATTAATTGATGTGCCTAAAGGGGGGTCAAGCACAATCAACTAAAAAGGGATGAATTGAAATGAACATCCACGCCACAAACAAAGGAAAATAGCCTCAAATTCCAAATGAATCCCGAAATTGTTATGATAACAATATATGATATAACAACGATTGCTAGATAGAAAATGAAAGGGGATTCAAATTCAATTCAAAGGTTCTTCAAATTTCGAAATTAGAACCCTAATTTCATAAGAACAAAAAGTACATAAAAGTAACTAAATCCTCACCAGATATGACTCACTAGTTTGGAATTAGGATCAACTTGTAATTTGTTGATATAACACACAACAAATCCAAGCCAACTCGCTACAATTTCACTAAGGAAATTCATAAGAGCAAATGCTTGAAAGAGGCACTCTCTCTCACAGCACAAAGGGGGTGTTTTTCTCAAATGTTCAAAAGCTCCTCAAAAAACCTAATTTGCAAGTATTTATACTTGCACCCTTTAGGGTTAAAATGACAAGAAAATCACAACTATGCCATTATAAGGTGGCCGGTCCTAAAGGCAAAATTACAACCAAATAAAATGTCCCAAAAGCTTACAAAATAAATGGTTCAAACATAAATTACAAATACAGAAAATAATCTTCAGCAAGCTAGCTTCATAATGGAATTCGTCGGCTCAACTCATCGCCGGTTCAAGTCGGTCCATAGATAACCCACAAGCTGAGTCTTAGTGAGTTTGTCCATCGCCTTGTGAAGCCAAATAAGCATACCTGTTGGAATATACAATTCATGAATAAGATAAAAGAGGTTAGATAATAATTAACTCCAAGGTTGATCAGCTCGAAATGGGCCCTCATCGCCAAGATTCGAAATCCATCAATTTTTGTCCTAATGATAGGTCTTGTCGGATTTTGATTCCCATCATCTCCTTGGACCTCAAAAAGATTTGACCTCAAATCTTGTAGCTCAAATGCAATAGAGACTCCGTTTTCCAAAAGTAATCCATCTAAAGGAGTATCTCTACAGAATCCCAATATCTGAAATACCATAGTAGATGATTGTTTTCTTTCCTCCATTTCTTGGATGTATTTCTTCTGTAACAAAAACAAGGACTCATTATCTACTGATGTTTCCTTTGTCTCAACCCATTCCATCAAGTTTGTTTCCTCTTTTTCTGACTCATCTATATGATGTTGATCCCTAGGGTTTTCTAATGGTTGACCCAACTGATCATTATCCTCTGAAACCTCTAAAGGTTGGCATAATGGTGTTTGACATCTTTCATCTGTGGAACCCTTATCATCAAGCGAAGGCATTTGTAGCTCTGCACACTTTGAGCCTCTAGGTGGTCTAAATTCCATTTCTGGGAATGGTTTAAGCCTAAAATTATCAACTCTATCTTCTCTAAGAGCATGATAATCTCCCTTTGCTCTAGGTGGCTCCTGAAGGTGTACCACTGGTGGTGTTGGCAATGTCATCCTATCAATCCTTGTTGCTAATGTAGTAACAAGTTTTCTAAGGTCCCGAAGTTGTTCATCTAAGGTCCTCCCACTTGCAACATTAGAACCCTGACCTCCACCAATTCGACTATATGCTACATCACTCATTCCTCCATTCACACTATTAATAGACATTTTTGTGGATGCAATCTATTTGATGTACCAATGTAATGTCTAGTAATTGTAGCACACTTGCTTCACAAAAACAATTCACGCCAAAAACCAACTCACTCCGCCACTTGCACACTACACACACAACACACTAAATTCACGCAACAATAATATGTTGCAACCCTTCACTTCCACGGTAGCAACAAACAAAAACTAACTAAGATGCTCCTTTAAATGGCAACAACAACAAGAAATGGCAAAAACAACTAAACACTCCCACTTCCACCGTAATTACACACATACACGGTAACAAATTCAAATTTGACACTCCTTAATGCAACTTTGCCACAAATGGTATGAATCAATTTCAAATTCAAATGAAATATAATCAATACCACTCTTAACTACTTGAAGTAAATGGATGTGTTTCAATTCAAATTGTTTCCTCTTCTTCCACGTAAATTCAAATCTGGAAATTATACACTTCCACTTCCAATTTGCACACACAACACCATATATATTCCTACACACTCACGGTGCACTATATCCACTTCAACACAATTTTCCAACCGAAATTAACACAACAAAGGCAGCATTTAAATTTGAAAATCAATCCACTTCACTAATTGCAACTCCTCCACATTTGGTAAGATGCAAATTTTCAAATTCAAACAAGCACAATTAACTCCTTCACTCTTAATGCTTGTTTTGAAATCAAATAACTTCCTTTCTTACACACTAATCAAATCTGGAAATTGCAAATATCCTCCACAATTCCGAATTCAACAATGCAAAAACAAACACAATTCCCTTCCTACACAATTTGCACTTCCGAAATTGCACTACCTTCCTTTCCTTCACGGTGAAGTCAAGACAAAAAAATTACAACAAGATATCCACTTCTACAACAACAAGTTTCAACTTCCCAAGTGAGATACTCACGCCAATTAGTACTAATACAAACAATTCAATTAATCCCCAAATTCAACAAGGATCAATCACGTAAACATCAAGGTAACAACAACAAAAATTACATTCACTTTGTTCCGAATTTCCACTCTCCTACAATTCGGTTCACAATGGTAATACCAAAAACTTTCAATTCCCAAACTTCAATCAACAAAAACCCTTCTCATAAACCTTCAATTAACTCACGGCAAGATGGAAACAAAGGACAATCCTAATTGCAACAATCCCTCCTCTTAACCATAAGCAACTCACGGCAATAGGAAGATATCAATATAAGGATCAAAATCACAAATTCAACAATCCTTCCTCTTAAACCTTAAGCTCTGATACCAAAAGATGATGTGCCTAAAGGGG
This sequence comes from Laguncularia racemosa, assembly GCA_037954665.1. NCBI lineage: Eukaryota > Viridiplantae > Streptophyta > Magnoliopsida > Myrtales > Combretaceae > Laguncularia > Laguncularia racemosa. The sequence goes on along the minus strand of JBBMOL010000475.1, from coordinate 95,735 downwards.
GGTCAAGCACAATCAACTAAAAAGGGATGAATTGAAATGAACATCCACGCCACAAACAAAGGAAAATAGCCTCAAATTCCAAATGAATCCCGAAATTGTTATGATAACAATATATGATATAACAACGATTGCTAGATAGAAAATGAAAGGGGATTCAAATTCAATTCAAAGGTTCTTCAAATTTCGAAATTAGAACCCTAATTTCATAAGAACAAAAAGTACATAAAAGTAACTAAATCCTCACCAGATATGACTCACTAGTTTGGAATTAGGATCAACTTGTAATTTGTTGATATAACACACAACAAATCCAAGCCAACTCACCACAATTTCACTAAGGAAATTGATAAGAGCAAATGCTTGAAAGAGGCACTCTCTCTCACGGCACAAAGGGGGTGTTTTTCTCAAATGTTCAAAAGCTCCTCAAAAAACCTAATTTGCAAGTATTTATATTTGCACCCTTTAGGGTTAAAATGACAAGAAAATCACAACTATGCCACTATAAGGTGGCCGGTCCTAAAGGCAAAATTACAACCAAATAAAATGTCCCAAAAGCTTACAAAATAAATGGTTCAAACATAAATTACAAATACAGAAAATAATCTTCAGCAAGCTAGCTTCATAATGGAATTCGTCGGCTCAACTCATCGCCGGTTCAGGTCGGTCCATAGATAACCCACAAGCTGAGTCTTAGTGAATTTGTCCATCGCCTTGTGAAGCCAAATAAGCATACCTGTTGGAATATACAATTCATGAATAAGATAAAAGAGGTTAGATAATAATTAACTCCAAGGTTGATCAGCTCGAAATGGGCCCTCATCGCCAAGATTCGAAATCCATCAATTTTTGTCCTAATGATAGGTCTTGTCGGATTTTGATTCCCATCATTAATGCATAGGAATTTAAATGACTCGAAAGAGAAACTTAGGATTTATTAGGAATTCTCAAGTAAGATTTAATAATTTATGTGGAAGCGGCTTTATTGAATTTTATTAGAAATTGACCTAAGTGTTTCATGCAATATTTTTATTTAATTTTTCACTAAGGGATTAGGAGAAATTATTTTAAAGATATTAGGCAATCATATAATTGGGAAATTTATGATCGTAAATTAGAATCCTCCATTGATTTTAATTAGCAGGAGCTATTAAATTTAATTGGGGTTATGATACTTTAAAACTTGAAAAAGGATTAAGGTTTTGTCAATTTCTTGTGAAAATCCATATAGCTATAAGTTATTATAACATGAAGGCAATATGATTAGTAGAATTAGGGTAGATTCTATTTTCCCACCATCAATTCATCCTTTTTCAACACAATTCTCTTTTTGCGCATTTAGTATAATTCACTCACATTGATTCTCGTCAAATATCATTGCCTAAATAATAGTAGAAATTGATATAGATCTATTACTTAATCAATCTTTATGGTTCAACACTCTTCTCTCACTATATTGCTTAATCTGATCCGATACACTTGTTGATATTTATTCACGCTTATTTTATATCTTTTTTTTTTGTGGATCAATAATATTTGCAGTGACAACAATTGCAGTGATGATATTTATAGTAGCCGTATTTGTAGCATTGATATTTGTGGTGTCAATTTTTGTAACGACCATGAAGACATTTGAAACTTCAATATATGTAACAACGACATTTACGGCAACCAAAATTGTTGTGACAACATTTGCAGTGATGATGTATGTGATGACAATGTTTGCAGTGATGATGAAGACATTTGCAACGATGATATTTATGGTAACAACAATTCTAATGGCAACATTTGTGGCGATCATATTTGAGGCAACGCTATTTGCAGCGATGGTGACGACATTTGCTGTAGCAAACTTTACCATGACAATGACATTTGTAGTGATGATATTTGCTATGATGATGTTTGCAGCAACAACAATGACAATTGCAGTGATGTTATTTATAGCAACAATATTTGTAACTACATTTGCAACAACGATATTTGTAGTGTTCACATTTATAGTAACGACATTTGTAGCGATGATATTTTTGGTGATAATGTGTGCAGCAATGATGAGGACATTTGTAGTGATGATATGTAGACATCCTATTTTTGCTCCCATCTAGATATTTTTTAAATATATAATAAATAAATAAATAAATAAAAAATAAAAAATAATAGAAATAACAAAAAAAGCTTGGTTTACAAATATATATATATATAATAAAAAAACAAAAAAAGAAGAGAAAATGAAAAGAAAAAATGAATAAGGTTAAAGTAAATGAAAAAGCTTAAAAAAATAACGAAATAAAAAAAATAAATAAATAATTGTGTATATTTTCAACACAAATATAAATTAAAGAAATTATTGTATTGGAATTCATAATTGATAGCAAAATTGGTGACGAGTCTAATTTTTGAATTCCCATTCCTAATCCGATCTAGACTAAACCCTATGCTCATCTAATGTAGATCCTAGACTTGAGTTAGGAATTTCGTTTGATTTTTGGAGTTCCCACCCAACTGTTGTTGGGAAAATTGAATTAAGACTAAAGGAGTGGATTAGTCTTAATTTGGACTACTAGTCGTCGTTATTTCCTCTTTTCACTTTTGTGAAAAGAGGAAAAGGGAAAACTAGAGTTTCTAAGTCCGGAGGCTAACCTATTAAAACCTTACGGTTACCACCTAATCTCCTGAAATTGTTCCTCTTTAGAAATGTGTTTTTATTGTGTTTCTGTTACTTTTTATTATGTTTTTTGAATTATTTCAAGAAAATGATTTTTCATTAATTTTTATGGGTTGACCCGAATGTGTGCCTACGTACCTGCTATTCAGGATCAAACAAGCCATAGTTCGCTTTTCTGAAAACTTTAAGTTTGTTTGTGAATTTTAATTTTGAAATCTCTTTTGCTTTATGTTCTTACCATTTTTTGGATTTTTCTAAAAAATTCTAAGCCTAAGCTTTAATTTGATTTTGAAAATGATTTTTAGGGTAAAACATCAATTTTGGATTTATTTGAAGAAAAGGATTTTTCTAAGTGCTAAAACTCATTTTTTATGATTCTTTTATAATTGTTTTGAATTTTTTTATGATTTTTATGATTTTCTATGATTTCCTATGATTTTTTATGATTTTTCTATTTTTATGATTTTATCCTAAGTCATTATCTATCCTATTTTGGAAATATAGAATTTTATTATTATTTTTTCCTAATATTTTTATTACACTTCTACATTTTTATTTTCTTTATTTTTATTATTATTTTTATATTTTTTTTCTTATTTATTATTTTTCTACATTTTATTATTTTTATCTATCTATTTATTATTATTTTTCTTATTTATTATTTTTCTACATTATTAAATTTTAGAAAAATCTAATTTCTACATTTTCCTATTTATTACAAATAAATAAATAACTAACTAAATAACAAATAATAAATAAATTAATTAATTCGAAATAAATAAATGAAAAAAATTAATTAAATAAAATAATAAAAATCCGAAAAATCCGACTTACCTGGATCTGGGTCGGTATGCGGGTCGGGTCGAATCGGTCGGACACGACGGCGGGGAAGGCTTGTTCACGGCGTTCCGGTGGCCTTTTGCAATGGGTGAGGTGTCGAATCCTAGCTTCTCGAGGGTGCTGAATCCAATGGTAGCGATGGTTCACTCCCAAATCGCCTCCTGGTGGTGGTTTAGCTCCGGTCGGTGCTCACGGTTTTCGATCCTTCTCCGATGCTCTCCGATTTGCACTCTTTCCTCACTTTCTCTTAATTGTGATTCGTGTTTTGGCTTCCTCTACTCCTCCTCTATTTATAGGCGTCCGGAAACCCTCTTGGATAAGCTTAGATCGGCCGATTTGGATAAATCCGAATTTCTTCCGTTTTTAGATTTGATTTTATCCCTGCGATTTAATGTTGATCTCTTGTTTTTCTTTGATTTATCTTATGGATTCGGCTTTATCTTGACAATAATCTAGAAGATTTGAAAAAAAATGATCGATTCCACCTTCGTCGGACTTGCTCCGGCTTCTCCTCGCGTCTATCCGGGTGAGGAAGATGATCACGCGCGATGCACGCGTTTTCTCTCGGCCAATCACACGCTGCCACGTGGTGGCTCTAGGGAAAAGAAGGAAAAAATTTTGCCGAGCGCACACGGGGGGGATTCGAACTCGCGACCTTCAACCTTCACACGGTCCCAACATGCACGCACGAGCTAGCTGAGCTGGCCCATTTTCCCGATTTTCTTTGTATCGCAAATTGCATATATGCAATGCGGTTTTTCCATTTTTTTTTGTATTTTTTTGAAATTTCTAAAATTTGTAAAAATTACTCATCCTTTATTATTACTATTTCCGAAATCATTTTTCAAAATTGATGTGTTTTCCTATTTATTCTTATTTTTTTGAATATTTTTACTATTTATACTAAATTGGGAAAAATTGGGAAAAATTGAAAATTGATTATTTTTTAGTATTATTGACTCCTAGGGCAAAAATGGGGTGTTTACAGCTGCCCCTCTTTGTGGTAAAGTTTGAAAAAATTAACTAAAAATATAAACAAAAGACACCATTTTTGGCCTCTTGAATTAGGTTTTGGTAGGAAAATGCTCCAAGAGCTAATAATCCTACGATTGAAGATGTTCCTTAACAATTCGAGGTAATGTTCCTTCCCAAAAAGTGCTTTATGGGCTTACTAATTGGCGACAGGACACATCTCAAGCATTGTGTAGGAATGTATGAGAAATGATAATAGGAAACGTCTTATCAGACTTGCAACCTTGGAAAGAAAATTTACTCAGGAAGCGCCCTTATGAGCTGGCTACCTGTCAATAGAAGCGTCTTGTTAGACTTGCAACTGTTTGGGAGAACATTTCCGAAAAGTGCCCCGAGAGCTGACTAATCGGGAGAGTTTAGGAAAGTGCCCCTCATGGGCTGACTAACCTTTGAATTGAATGCCTCAAAAAGTGCCCCCTATGAGCTGACTAACCTTTGATGGGATTGTCTCAAAAAGTGCCCCCCTATGGGCTAACCATGAGAACAAATTTTTAGGAAAGTGCCCCCTATGGGCTGACTAACCTTTGAATTGAATTTTGCCTCAAAAAGTGCCCCCTATGGGCTGACCATGAGAACAAAGTTTTTTTTAGGAAAGTGCCCCCTATGGGCTGACCATCAGGACAAAGTTTTAGGAAAGTGCCCCCTATGGGCTGACTAACCTAGGATTGAATTGTCTCAAAAAGTGCCCCTTATGGGCTGACCATGAGAACAAGGTTTTAGGAAAGTGCCCCCTATGGGCTGACTAACCTGGAGTTAAATTGTCTCAAAAAGTGCCCCCCTATGGGCTGACCATGAGAATAAGGTTTTAGGAAAGTGCCCCCTATAGGCTGACTAACCTGGAATTGAATTGTCTCAAAAAGTGCCCCCTATGGGCTGACCATGAGAACAAGGTTTTAGGAAAGTGCCCCCTATGGGCTGACTAACCTGGAGTTGAATTGTCTCAAAAAGTGCCCCCTATGGGCTAACCATGAGAACAAGGTTTTAGGAAAGTGCCCCCTATAGGCTGACTAACTTGGAATTGAATTGTCTCAAAAAGTGCCCCCTATGGGCTGACCATGAGAACAAGGTTTTAGGAAAGTGCCCCCTATGGGCTGACTAACCTGGAGTTGAATTTGTCTCAAAAAGTGCCCCCCTATGGGCTGACTAACCTGGAGTTGAATTTGTCTCAAAAAGTGCCCCCCTATGGGCTAACCATGAGAACAAAGTTTTAGGAAAGTGCCCCCTATGGGCTGACTAACCTGGAATTGAATTTGTCTCAAAAAGTGCCCCCTATGGGCTGACCATGAGAACAAATTTTTAGGAAAGTGCCCCCTATGGGTTGACTAACCTAGGATTGAATTGTCTCAAAAAGTGCCCCTTATGGGCTAACCATGAGAACAAAATTTTAGGAAAGTGCCCCCTATGGGTTGACTAACCTGGAGTTGAATTTGCCTCAAAAAGTGCCCCCTATGGGCTAACCATGAGGACAATGTTTTAGGAAAGTGCCCCCTATGGGCTAACTAACCTGGAATTGAATTGTCTCAAAAAGTGCCCCCTATAGGCTAACCTTAAGAGATCTAGGGAAGTGCTCCTTTTTGGGCTGACTACCCTATTAAAAATGATGTTTCAAAAGGTGCCCCCTGTGGGCTAACCTTAAGAGATCTAGGGAAGTGCCCCCTTTTTGGGCTGACTACCCTATTAAAGGGAAGAAATTCCTAAGTGAGAATCTTATTTTTTTTCAATAATAGTCAAGAGTTCCTAAATGTAAGATGACTTAAGACTTCTGAACAAGTGATGACTAAAATTTTTCTACAAATTTTCAAGAAAAAATGCTCTTCTGAAACCTAAGGATAATGTGGCAAAGCATTAAAATGTTTTTTAGTGAGCATTGCTAACGAGTAAAGAGTCTGACAAGGCTCCTAAAAATACAAAAAAAGGGTAAGCATTCCCTACTGCTCAATAATCACTTACTCTTTTGCCTCATTTTTCTTAGAGGGTTTGGTTTAACCTTAGAAACAAAGTGGTGTCTTAGCTTAATCAATCATCTCTTGAGGGGTTTCTTGTAATTAAGACTCACATCTTCTTCTTGGGGGACATCAGTACTTAAAATTTACGCTAAAACGGCGCCAATGAGTAAATTCCCTCATTCCATTTATAGACATATATCTCATTTTTAATTGGTTTAATCTAAGAGGACTTCCTTACAATCTCTCGGTTTAAATGTCACTTTTGACTTCTATTCCAAAAATTATGGCCTTTCTTGTAAGTAATACGCTTTAATCAATTCGTTAGGCCTTTTTGATACTTGTAATGCAATTTAGGCTCTTTGGTTATTGGTTTCAAAAAAGTATGTTAAGGTTTATTTTTAAAGAATCATCATTTCAACTTGGGTTTGTAAGTCAAGAAACCTTGAGAAAAAGAATTGGAATAGTACTTGCCCTAGCAATTTTTGCTTAAGATAAGTTATTTTCAATGATTTGGAGAAATCTTCAAAAAGGGTAGTATATCTTTGAACTATCTCGTATTTGGCCCTGGTATTTTCAAGTGTTGTTGGGCTTTTTATAGGTTTAGCTACATTCTTAGGCTTTTCTCATTTCTCTTCTTTTCTTTTTCTTTTCTTTCTTTTTCTTTCATTTTTTCTCTTTCATTCATTCTCTTTTTCCATCTCTTTTTTTCTTCTTCTTTTTCTTTTGAGCCCACTGATGATTATCTCCTGTAGGTTATGTGTATTTTTTTTTTTTCAGAATGTGGACTTCTCTTCATCTCAAATAAATTATCTATGGCTAAAATTACTTTTGTTGCAACTAGGGCAAGCATTATTGATGTCTCTATCTTCCCAATTATTCCATTGTGGAGCGGTTGACGGTAGGGTTAAATTTTGAAACTCTTGTTTGTCAAATGATGATTGTGTTTAGGGTAGCAAAAATGAATGCCTAACATTATTTCGATTTAACGTATCAAATTCAAGATAGACCTCCTTTAAGGAATGAGTCCAAAACCTCACATTAATAACACTCAACTCTCAAGTGTTTAAGGGTTAGTGTTTGGGATGTGGTTTGCCTCTTGTCATCTTAAACCTTTTAAACAAAGATACCCTTCCATTTCATCAAATTTGCCTATGTTCACCACTTCTCATGGTGTGCTTATGTACTGTTGTCAATTTGAACAAGTGATTTGGTCTTAAGCGCCTAAGACTCAAGTATTTGGAGTAGTCTTCTTTATACCCTCATTGATAATTGACCATAGCTACTTTGAAAGTGTGCCCAAAAAAATTAATTGTCTCTGTGTCTGGTTTAGATAACTTTTGATGGAAAGGAAACTTCAAGTGCAGCTTTTAGGATTGGGGGGTGTTGGGACGTTTTATGTTTTGAGGCTAAATCAAGATATGAGGAGACCTTTTGAAGTGAATGGGGTCTTTTGAGAGTAGGTTATAGAGGTCTATGGGTTTATGTTTAGAGCAAGTGACTATGAGCTTCAGGTTAAGCTGACCATTTAGAAGCAACTTTTAGGACCTTGAAAAGATCTCTTATTGTTAGTAACTCTTCAATTTTCTTTATTTATTTTTCTTTTATGCAAACAAGATGCTCACACGGATGCTAAAATAAAAGGGTCAACAATTGATTGACGACGTAATATTGAAACTTTACTTTTATTAATATTGAAAATTTTGGAGTTCGATAATCAAAATAAAAGATTACAAATAATGATCTATTTCCTAGCTCTTTTAGTCTTCTGTTGTGGAGGCTCAGGCTTCCCACTAATGACAGCTTCTAATTCTTTGACTGTGGCTTGGCACTTCTCCAATTGCGCTTCTAAGGCCTTGTTCCTTTGGTCGGATTCTTTGAAACGTCCCTTCCAGATGTCTTTCTTATAGTCTACAGCTTCAAAGTATGCCTCCATTCGGGCCTTGACCTGTTCTAGGTATACTTATGTCTTTGGGTTGATCTTGTCTGGTCTTGGTTGGGTGACGTCTGGAACCCGGTATGCTCTTTCCCCTGTCTGGGATAGCTGGCGGATTACAAACTCTCTGGTGGCTCGGTGTTTTCCCACTTCGCCATCTATCTCCCCGAAACTCCACCTGGCTGTCCACAGAATATCTTCGGCACTGAAACTTCTAAGTACCTCTACCCAACTGTGGCTGGTAAGATCGTCGGGTAGCTTCACCTTTTCTATACATGAGTCTACGAGATCCACCTGCTAGGCCAAGGTTCTTTGGACCATGTTCAGTCCGAAGCATTTAAGGTGGCTTACAAACCATATCAGCAGAAGGTTGAGGCTTGGGCGAAGGATCCCGTGGCCTTTCTTCTTAAGGAAATTCAGGTTCCGGATTTGTTCAGCCAGTAGAGCCGGGATGTAAGATCTTCCCTCCAGAAATTGGGTCACCAGCTCTACAACCCGGTAGTGAATATAGAAGGTCCCAATGGGGAACAATATAGTGGCGAAAGTTGTTAAAATGAAAGCATTCACCCTTCTCTGTTTGTAGGTCTTGGGTTCCCCCATATAGTATGTCCTTTCTATCCCCATTGTCCTCTCGGGCGATGAACCAGGCTTCTAAATCATCCATCCGTATGCAATATCCATTACAGTCTACTAGGGCTTTGTTGACTGCTGTTTTACGGATGCCTAGTAGTCTGCTGAAGGTACCGGCTGGCCCGGCCTCGAGGTCTGGCATATAGATTTGATCGGTTAGTGCTGGAGCTTGTAGTAGCTGGGTGTACTCCTCTAAGGTAGGGGTGATTTCATGTGGCCTAATAAAGAAATCAGCGGGCTCGATTTGCCATTATTGGAGCATGGCCCGTACCAAAGGCAAATTCACCTCTATCTTTGTTAGTGAGAGGATGGGGCTGATCTTTTGCTGGATGAAGGCCTGCTCCTTTGGGTTGTACAAGGTAAACCAATGGTCCAGTACCAATTTTGGGTCCAAAGGTTTGTACACCCGAATCTCTTTGCGGAAGAGGCGGTCGACTGCACTGCTAACCATCTATTACAATAAGAGATAGCCTAGTTACAAACAGAACTACGAAAACATTACAAGGAAATGGTCCTGAACACCAAGGACAAACAAACCATTACATTGTCATTCAATTGTCAACCCCTTATGATGTTATGTATGCAAGTAGGTTGGTTCTAATTGGTTCCCGAGCTCTATGGCCTCCCGCATTCCCGAAGAAATGGATCTCAGGCCATATCAAAGCATAGGGTGGGGTAGCCTAATCGGTCCCGAACGGTGAATCAACTCACTTCGCCCGAAACCTACACAATGGCTCCCCGTCTTAGGTTTCTAGGACGGTTCGGGTTCGACCGCATCTACTCACACAGATATGCATGCAAACCCCCATAGTAAAGAAAAACTGAAAATCTAAATAAACCCTGAAAGGTTAGCAATAGAGCAAAATGGAACACATTCCTTAAAGATAACAATTTGAAGAGAATCAGGTAGCTAACCTGCTGGCATGGGTCCCCAGTGGAGTCGCCATCCTGTCGAGTCTAATTTTTGAATTCCCATTCCTAATCCGATCTAGACTAGACCCTATGCTCATCTAATGTAGATCCTCGACTTGAGTTAGGAATTTCATTTGATTTTTGGAGTCGCCACCCAACTGTTGTTGGGAAAATTGAATTAAGACTAAAGGAGCAGATTAGTCTTAATTTGGACTACTAGTCGTCGTTATTTCCTCTTTTCGTTTTTGTGAAAAGAGGAAAAGGGAAAACCAGAGTTTCTAAGTCCGGAGGCTAACCTATTAAAACCTTACTATTACCACCTAATCTCCTGAAATTGTTCCTCTTTAGAAGTGTGTTTTTATTGTGTTTCTGTTACTTTTTATTATGTTTTTTGAATTATTTCAAGAAAATGATTTTTCATTAATTTTTATGGGTTGACCCGAATGAGTGCCTACGTACCTGCTATTTAGGATCAAACAAGCCGTAGTTCGCTTTTCTGAAAACTTTATGTTTGTTTATGAATTTTAATTTTGAAATCTCTTTTGCTTTATGTTCTTACCATTTTTGGGATTTTTCTAAAAAATTCTAAGCCTAAGCTTTAATTTGATTTTGAAAATGATTTTTAGGGAAAAACATCAATTTTGGATTTATTTGAAGAAAAGGATTTTTCTAAGTGCTAAAACTCATTTTTTATGATTCTTTTATAATTTTTTTGAAATTTTTTATGATTTTTTATGATTTTTCTATTTTTATGATTTTATCCTAAGTCATTATCTATCCTATTTTGAAATCTAGAATTTTATTATTATTTTTTCCTAATATTTTTATTACTCTTCTACATTTTTATTTTCTTTATTTTTATTATTTTTTTTATATATTTTTTTCTTATTTATTATTTTTCTACATTTTATTATTTTTTTATCTATCTATTTATTATTATTTTTCTTATTTATTATTTTTCTACATTATTAAATTCTAGAAAAATCTAATTTCTACATTTTCCTATTTATTACAAATAAATAAATAACTAACTAAATAACAAATAATAAATAAATAAATTAATTCGAAATAAATAAATGAACAAAATTAATAAAATAAAATAATAATAATCCGGAAAATTCGACTTACCTGGATTCGGGTCGGTACGCGGGTCGGGTCGGTCAGGTCGAAATTAGGTCGGGTCGAATCTGTCGGACACGGCGGCGGGGAAGGCTTGTTCACGGCGTTCCGGTGGCCTTTTGCAACGGGTGAGGTGTCGAATCCTAGCTTTTCGAGGGTGCGGAATCCAATGGTGGCGGTGGTTCACTCCCAGATCGCCTCCTGGTGGTGGTTTAGCTCCGGTCGGTGCTCATGGTTTTGGATCCTTCTCTGATGCTCTCTGATTTGCACTCTTTCCTCACTTTCTCTCAATTGTGATTCGTGTTTTGGCTTCCTCTACTCCTCCTCTATTTATAGGCGTCCAGAAACCCTCTTGGATAAGCTCAGATCGGCCGATTTAGATAAATCCGAATTTCTTCCGTTTTTAGATTTGATTTTATCCCGGCGATTTGATGTTGATCTCTTGTTTCTCTTTGATTTATCTTATGGATTTGGCTTTATCTCGACAATAATCTAGAAGATTTGAAAAAAAAATGATTGATTCCACCTTCGTCGGACTTGCTCCGGCTTCTCCTCGCGTCTGTCTGGGTGAGGAAGACGATCACGCGCGATGCACACGTTTTCTCTCGGCCAATCACACGCTGCCACGTGGCGGCTCCAGGGAAAAGAAGGAAAAAATTTTGCCGAGCGCACGTGGGGGGGATTCGAACTCGCGACCTTCAACCTTCACACGGTCCCAACATGCACGCACGAGCCAGCTGAGCTAGCCCATTTTCCCGATTTTCTTTGTATCGCAAATTGCATATATGCAATGCGATTTTTCCATTTTTTTGTATTTTTTTGAAATTTCTAAAATTTGTAAAAATTACTCATCCTTTATTATTACTATTTCCGAAATGATTTTTCAAAATTGATGTGTTTTCCTATTTATTCTTATTTTTTTGAATATTTTTACTATTTATACTAAATTAGGGAAAAATTGGGAAAAATTGGAAAAAATTGAAAATTGATTATTTTTTAGTATTATTGACTCCTAGGGCAAAAATGGGGTGTTTACAATTGGTCTATGAATTGAAGAGAAAAGTACTAGTTCAGAGATCACTAATTCAATAGAACAAGAATCAATCGCAATACAATAATCCTGTAAATCCTTGATGAAGGAGTCTTTCTTTGATGGTTCTAATGGATTCAATTGATGAAAACTTTAACCACACCAACCAGTTCTCCCTCTCCTCTCTCTAAGGTTCAAAAGTAACAAAAAGAAAAAGATAAGATGTCTTCTATCCCTCACATCTAAAGTTTTTATCTAAAATAAGGGAATATCTTTTTGGTTGGCTCACAAAGTCGGCGTTAAAGCTAGTAGCTTTTCCTTCTAAGGCCGGTGGCTCAGGTTGTTAAAAGTTGATGGTGTAAAATAATGAATGGCTTATCTCCTGATACGAACCACGCCAACCCGTGATGAAACCCAATACCAATACATTCGGAAATTCGTTGCCTAAGACGCCCAAACACCTAAAGTGGAAACCGCGACCCGTTGTCTATAAGCGAGACAAGAACCTTGGTATAAAAACGAAGACGCCACAATCGGGATGAAAGACCGATTGATAAGTTGGGATGAACGCCACGGAAATCAATCCGATAAGTTCGATTTAGTTCTTGAAGAACCAAGAGAGGTGCCTCTCAAAAGTGTTTAATGTTCAAAGATGTATGTTGTTCATTGTTTTAAACCCTAGGAGCTTTTATACTAGGGTTACAATTCGTGTAAAACAAGTCCAAAATGACGTAGTTTAGATAAGTGGCGTAAAAACGCGAAAACAGAACAAGCTAGCTGGCAGGGGATACACGGCCGTGTACACGACCGTGTACTTTGGCTGTGTACCTTTTTGTGCAACTTCTGGCAACATACACGCCCGTGCACTTTGGCCGTGTATCTTTCTGTGCAACTTCTAGCAACATACACGCCCGTGTACTTTAGCCGTGTATCTTTTTGTGGATTTGCTTGACTCCATACACGGCCATGCCTTGAAAGTACACGCCCTCTTCATCCCGTGTCTGGTGTAACTTGTATAAAAGCAAGGGTCTTCTCATGGTTGTTCCAATCCGTTCCAACTTCATGATTGCTCCAATCCTTTCCGGCTTCATGGACAACCTTTATCAACCCGTTAAGTGCTTCCTTGAATTGTTTCACTTGATTTCTTATGATCGGTCCAAGCGGTACTTCAATAGGATCCACATTTCTTCTTCCGGCTTGGCTCTCATCATGGATCTCATCATCTCCTTTGTTCAACATTCCTTTAAGTGCTTAAAACTCCTCTAATTTACTCATGTTTGCACTCTAAGCTCTTATAGACTTGAAATAGCACAATAAACCTAATTAAGTACCATTTCCTTATAATTTCCATAATATCAAAGAGAATTTAACATGATTCACACAATAAATATATGAGTACAATATGCCCTTATCAACTTCCCCACACTTGAGCAATTGCTTGTCCTTAAGTAAAATACTTAAAATCAATGAAGTAATATGTCATTGAGAAGACAAAATTTTCAATTAACAAAATACTTGAAATTCTGGTGTCTACAACTCTAACCATACTAGAATATGTAACTAAATTACTATGGTTGAAATTTTTGTAGCTAATCTAAACAAACTAAACTTTAATCCTAATGTTTAACATAAGAATTCTAATTCAAAAGTAAATACTTAGTCCTACAAGAAAAAAAAAACACTTATTTAAACTTCTATAGTTATTAACAAACATATAATCCCCTAAATCACTTCTCTATAAATGGTCACATCAGTGAAAGCATATGGTATCCACTCTTTCCCTAAAATTTCTCCCTTTTTATTAAAAATCTTATTTCACTTTTTTCTTTTTTCAAGTTCAAGCATTGAACTTTTGCCTTTCCGCCTTTCGCATTATGGTGAGTTCATTGAGTTGGCACATCTTGGACTCATTACCTAAGTGACTAGGTTTTAAAGGGACCCCTATGGACTTTTCCTCACACTGACATTCAAGTATTGAACTTTTGCCATTCTGCCTTTCACGTTATGGTGAGTTCATTGAGTCATCACATCTCGGGCTCATCACTTAAGTGACCAAGTTTTAAAGGGTTCAAATGTTGAAAATATTTTCAAAGAAACTTAAGAGAAGATATACAAGCTAAATTTACTAGGAAGTAGACTTGCTTGTTTTTCTATTTAAGGACTTGACTTACTTTTAAGTTTTTAAAATTAAACTCTAAACATAAGGTAAATTTGTTCCTTAAAGATTTCACAACATAATTTCAACCAAGTAATCTAATCACAAAAGTAGGTGAGTAAAACACCAAATCAAGTCAAATTTACTTTTTTTTGCCTAAAAGTTGCCAAATGACTCTTAAGGACAAATATGAGTTCAAAGCAAAGATAATAAGGGCTAAGATGTCATCAACATGAACAAATATTAAAAAATTCAGACATCAATAATTCATACTTAAATTTTCTATGATCCCTTCCCTACACTTAAAATGAATAGTGTCCTCACTATTTCTAATTCAGCACAATTACAAGGGAATAAATGATAATGAAATTAAGGAAAAAGAAAACTGGTACTTCACCAGTATTTTGAAGAGATAAGAGATGGCATCAAAAATTTCAATCTTGGTTTGAGCTACTATGATCATCAGCTTCATCTTCTGGTTGCTCCTCTAGAGAAGTCTCACAATGTAAGTCTTAAGCTATTATTGCATTCATGTAGGATATAGCATATTTGAACATATTAAATAATGTAGTTAGGAATTTCTTATTTTTCCTCTGCTTGTAGCTAAACTCCCTCTTTACTTCTTCAAGCTCATGCTTGACACCCTTAATGTCCTTCCTCAACCTCTCATAAGTGCTATTAGGAGGAACATATTGGGATAAGGCTCTCATGGTAAGGGGAATGTCTAGAGTCTCCTCAATATCTTCTTAAATAACTCGATTGGCTATCTTAGATAGCCCCTAAGCCCTAAATGATCCTAAAGCGATTTTCTTACACTATGATCACATCCCCTTCATGGTGCTCAAAGATACCTTTGCCTTTTAGCAATGCAGCGATGTACCCTCCATAGAGAATAACTCTAGTTCTCGTATCCTCCACCTACCTAGCAATAAAATTTGCTACTTCTACCCCAATATCAATTATGTAGCCTGAAATCATACTATATAAGTAGAATATATCAAAGCTTGTTACCTAACTATAAATGGTCTTCTTGCAGCAAATGGTATAAGATGGAATGTGATGGAGCAGCTTGTGCTCCATTAAGGCAAAGTTGGTAGCAAGAGATTTAGAGAGTATAAAATCATCCCTCTTAGGCCTAATTAGTTGAAACCAGAATGTCTCTGCATTCATGTTTAAAGGCCAGGCATTAAGGAGGTCTTCTTTAGCTTCTTCATTCTTATAGAGCCTTAAGAAATATCTAAACTGTTTAAGATCAATTACATGGACTTACTCGTAAGCCTAGAAAGTCATGATGGAACAGTGCTCGTTGTGCTTTTTCATTGTAGATAAAAACCTAATTGTGACGTTCTTGTAGGATGGTTCTTTTATCTCAAACAGCTTAAACTATGTTTTTTCTGCTACCATTTGCTGAATATTCTCCTCCATGCCATAATCCCTTAAAAGCTCCCAATCCAAATACTAATGGTTCATGAAGTCCTTCTTCAGCAATTGTATATTTCTTTCGTTGGCATAATCCTGTTTAGAGAGGAGCTCTATATGCTGACTACTAGAATAAGCTTCACCTACAACTCTTTGTTTCCATTTTTGAGGTTGGAGTTTTGATGAGATCCATGATGAGAGCCAAGCCGGAAGAAGAAATGTGGATCCTCTTGAAGTGTCGCTTGGACCGATCACAAGAAATCAAGCGAAACAATTCAAGGAAGCACTTAACGGGTTGATAAAGGTTGTCCATGAAGCCGAAAAGGATTGGAGCAATCATGAAGTTGGAATGGATTGGAACAACCATGAGAAGACCCTTGCTTTTATACAAGTTACACCGGACACGGGTTGAAGAGGGCGTGTACTTTCAAGGCACGACCGTGTATGGAGTTAAGCAAATCCACAGAAAGATACACGGCCAAAGTACACGGGCGTGTATGTTGCCAGAAGTTGCACAGAAAGATACACGGCCAAAGTGCACGGGCGTGTATGTTGCCAGAAGTTGCACAGAAAGGTACACGGCCAAAGTACACGGTCATGTACACGGCCGTGTATCCCCTGCCGGCCAACTTGTTCTGTTTTCGCGTTTTTACGCCACTTATCTAAACTACGTCATTTTGGACTTGTTTTACACGAATTGTAACCCTAGTATAAAAGCTCCTAGGGTTTAGAACAATGAACAACATACATCTTTGAACATTAAACACTTTTGAGAGGCACCTCTCTTGGTTCTTCAAGAACTAAATCGAACTTATCGGATTGATTTCCGTGGCGTTCATCCCGACTTATCAATCGTTCTTTCATCCCAATTGTGGCGTCTTCGTTTTTATACCAAGGTTCTTGTCTCACTTATAGACAACGGGTCACGGTTTCCACTTTAGGTGTTTGGGCGTCTTAGGCAACGAATTTCCGAACGTATTGGTATTGGGTTTCGTCACGGGTTGGCGTGGTTTGTATCAGAGCTTAGGTTTTTCAAAACATCAAGTTCAGTTGAGGAAGGTAATATCAAAAACCCTAACTCCAATCGTTCATATCAATTATCGTATTCAATTTCGTAGTATTGATTGTCTTTTGATAGTGTAATATCGCCTAGGAGATTGTTAAAAAAAAAAAAAGAGTAAAAATCACGACAAAAAAAAAAGAAGAGAAAAGAAAAGAAAAGAAAAACGTGATCAAAGGCAAAAGCAGAGACAAAGAAAAAAAAAATTCGAATAGAAAAATAGAGGAAAATTTACGAACCCTAGAGTTGTTTTGAATTCTACGGAAGGAAATTGGTGTAGTTTGGGTTAGTTCCAAGAGAATTGAGAAGAGGAAATTGGCAAGTTGATATCATCATTATTTGTGAGAATACACGAGTGACTATGTGATATCACCATTTGAGCGAAACACGTAAGAGAGTGTATGGTGAGGTTTAAATTATATATATATATTTGTGTTAGTACTAATCTTTTCTGCAGGGACTATGTCGAGACAACATTCTCTTGAAGGTGAGAGGGGAAGGTTTGATGCTAGGGTAGTAATTGAGGCGTTGAGGGGAGAAATGAAGAGGATGTTCCAAGAGGGAATGGAACAAATTCATGAGACGGTAGAGTAAAGACTAGAACAATCCATAAACGTATTCCAAGGGCATAAGAGGGAAAGTCGTTCTAAGAGAGTATCGAGTGGTGGAGATAAAATGTCGGATGATGATTTTTATGAGCCTTCTGTTGGGAGTTATAGAGGTTATAGTGGTCGGAATAGAGGAACTAGGGATTGGGAAGATAGAGGAGATAGGAAAAGAGAGAATATATTTCATACTAGATGTTATCTAGGAGATCACATTTGTAGTTTGATTATTGATGGGGGAAGTTGCACTAATGTAGTGAGCAATTTTATTGTTAAGAGGCTGGGGCTCAAAACTGTTAGACACCCTAGTCCATATAAATTGCAGTGGTTGAATGATAGTGGTGAGACTAAGGTGAGTAAGCAAGCCTTGATTGGTTTTCGCATTGGTAGATATGAGGATGAGGTGTTATGCGATGTAGCGCCAATGCAAGCATGTCATGTGTTGTTGGGGAGGCCATGGCAATTTGATAGGAAGGCTGTTCATGATGGCTTTACTAACAAGTATACGCTTGTTCACCAAGGGAAGAGCTTTAATCTTAAATCATTAACACCTAAGCAGGTGTATGAGGACCAGTTGCAGCTACAACAGTCGTTTGCAAAACACAAGGTGAGTGAAAAGTAGAGTGAGAGTGAGAGAGCAAAAGATAATGAGAAGAAAAAGGAATATAAAAGTCAGGATCAAAAGGAAAAGGAGAGGAAGGCTAAAAAGAGTGTGAGAGGCCAAATTGAAGGGGGATCAACTTTGGTGGTGAGTGAAAAGGAGAGGGCAGCCTTGCAAAAGGAGAGTTGTGTGGCAAGAGCGAGTGTAGTAAGGAGAGCGTTAGTGATGAGGTAACCTATGTTATTGCTGGTTTTTAAGGAAACATGTTTGACTACTAACGATTTATCTAATGCTTTGCCTAGTGTGGTTGTGTCTCTTGTGCAGGACTTTGAAGATGTCTTTCTTGAGGAGATTCGAAAGGGATTACCACCTATTCGTGGTATTGAGCACTGGATTGACCTTGTACCAGGAGCATCGATTCCAAACAAGTCAGCTTATAGGAGCAACCTGGAGGAAACAAAGGAACTCCAAAGGCAGGTCGAAGAATTAATGGAGAAGGGGTACATGAGAGAGAGCATGAGTCCATGTGCAGTGCCTGTGATTTTGGTGCCTAAGAAGGATAGGACATGGAGGAGGTGTGTTGACTACCACGCCATCAACAACATCACGGTAAAGTATCGTCATCCCATTCATCGTTTAGATGACTTCTTAGATTGGTTATATAAGTATAGTGTCATTCCTCATGAGCCTTGGATAGACATGTCCATAGATTTTGTGTTGGGATTATCTAGGCATAGGCATGGTCGGGATTCTATTTTTGTGGTTGTGGATAGGATTTCTAAAATGGGTCATTTCATTCCTTGTCACAAAAGTGATGATGCTATACACATTGTTGATTTGTTCTTTAGAGAGGTGATGCATTGTTAGTGATCGAGATGAGAAATTTTTTAGTCATTTTTGGAGAGTATTGTGGGAAAAGTGGGGAACTAAACTAATGTTTTCGACTATCCGTCACCCACAAACTAATGGGCAAATTGATGTGGTTAACAGGACTTTAATTCAATTGTTAGGGGCAATCATAGAGAAGAGCATTAGGACTTGGAAGGATTGTCTACCAATTGTGGAGTTTGCACATAATAGGGCTTTACATAGCACTACTCATTGTTCACCATTTGAGATTGTGTTTGGTTTTAACCCACTGAATCCTAATTATTTATTGCTATTGCAACTTAACAAGTTTGTGAGTTTTGAAGCTGATTTTAAGGCAGATTTTGTGAGAAGGCTAAACATTGAGCGAAGAATGGAGCAGTATGTGAGACAAGCCAACAAGGGTTGTCCACAAGCTGTTTTTGAACCTGGAGATTAGATTTGGGTTCACATGCGCAAAGAGCGGATTCCCGTACAGTGTAGATCAAAATTACTTCCTAGAGGCGATGGACCAATTCAAATTCTTGAGTACAACAATGATATTGCATACAAGAAAAATTTACCTGGTGAGTATCCAGTAAGTGTCACATTTTATGTTACTGATTTGAGTCCATTTGATGCAGGCAATGATTTGAGGACAAATCCTTTTCAAGAGGAGGGGAATGATGAGATCCATGATGAGAGCCAAGCCGGAAGAAGAAATGTGGATCCTCTTAAAGTGCCGCTTTGACCGATCACAAGAAATCAAGTGAAACAATTCAAAGAAGCACTTAACGGGTTGATAAAGGTTATCCATGAAGCCGGAAAGGATTGGAGCAATCATGAAGTTGGAATGGATTGGAACAACCATGAGAAGACCCTTGCTTTTTTACAAGTTACACCGGATACGAGATGAAGAGGGCATGTACTTTCAAGGCACGGTCGTGTATGGAGTTAAGCAAATCTACAGAAAGATACACGGCCAAAGTACACGGGCGTGTATGTTGCCAGAAGTTGCACAGAAAGATACACGGCCAAAGGGCACGGGCGTGTATGTTGCCAGAAGTTGCACAGAAAGGTACACGGCTAAAGTACACGGTCATGTACACGGCCAAAGTACACGGTCGTGTACACGGCCGTGTATCCCCTGCCGGCCAGCTTGTTCTGTTTTCGCGTTTTTATGCCACTTATCTAAATTAGGTCGTTTTGGACTTGTTTTACACAAATTGTAACCCTAGCATAAAAGCTCCTAGGGTTTAGAACAATGAACAACATACATCTTTGAACATTAAACACTTTTGAGAGGCACCTCTCTTGGTTCTTCAAGAACTAAATCGAACTTATCGGATTGATTTCCGTGGCGTTCATCCCGACTTATCAATCGGTCTTTCATCCCGATTGTGGCGTCTTCGTTTTTATACCAAGGTTCTTGTCTCGCTTATAGATAATGGGTCGCAGTTTCCACTTTAGGTGTTTGGGCGTCTTAGGCAACGGATTTCCGAACGTATTGGTATTAGGTTTCATCACGGGTTGGCGTGGTTCGTATCAAGTTTTTTGCGGGTGTTGATGAAATCGCAATCACACAAATTAAAATCCTTTTTACTCCGACTCTTCCTTGCGATCAATTAGGCAAGTGCACCTATCGATTACAGTAGTATAGAGTTTAAGCACGGATATCGTTCCCTCAGGGATCTACAAGTACTAATACTAACCTCAAACCGAGTATCTAACTGCATACTTTCGAGTGAATTGATTTAACCAAATTACCTAAATTAAACTAAATTATCTAATAGAACTGAAATCAATGAATATCAAACAATGAGTTAAATTATCAAATCCAATGTTCCAACGCATACCCTACTCTTACTACTCATCTAATTACTATGCAACTTCAATCCTTAGAAAACTAATTAATGAATGCTGATTATCTCTGATCCGCGGGGCATCTAACACTAAGTCAATGTTTCTTCCAAAATCACTAACTCCTAATTCTAACCGTATTAACAAAGATCCCTCTTTTATTAACAACAATCAGAATTGCATGACTATACCACAACCCTCAATTAGATTAAATCATTATATCCAATCTAATACGGAAAACTTATGCTTTCTATCCCTAAATTGCATACAAGCCTTTTCATCTAATGTATGATCTATTCAAACAAGAGATTTTCCAATCAACTTATCAGAAATCAATGTAATCTAATGCTGGCCAAACATCAAATCAACAATATATAATAAACAACATGGATGAAATCAGAGATGCTCAATCGTCATTAATTTTGCAATAAACCCAATGTTACATAGTAATCAGACTTTCGTAAGATCCGGGTATGAAATAATTAGCTACACATGGTTCTCAAGGAATAACAAAACGAAATAATCAAATCCATGTGTGAAACCCTTCTAGAATTAAAGCTTGAAAATTCCTTTGACTGCTGTTGTTCTCCAAAATTCCAGGATGTGTTTTCTGCCTTCCTAAAACTACTTTCTCTCTCTTCAAAGACGACTATTTATACCTAGGGTAGCTTCCTCTCTGGCGTGTAGGAGATATCCTTCAAATATGGACGAAAGATTTAAAATCGATTTGAAGATATCTTTCCTTCGATAGACACACGGTCATACTACACGGGCGTGTAGATAAACCATGTATCTCTCTAAATCAGTAAACTCTGGGTGTGTATATCCCACACGGCCGTTTGTAATAGCCGTGTATTCCTCTGTCTTCTTTGTTCTTCATACACGGTTGATTACACGGGTGTGTAACTCAACCGTGTGTCCTCCTCAATGTGTTCTACACAGTTGGGTTACACGGGTGTATATTCCAACCGTGTACTGGTCTGTCCTGAAAACTCGAATTTAAATACTTTTCATCAAATCATCCTTTTCCACACCTGGACATGAAATATAAATCAATTACGCATCATAATCTTATATTTTCACACCCAATTATCTCAAAAATTGACTTAATCATCTCCAATTATAAGAGTTAAAATAGATTTATCAGCGGGGTATACTTGCATAATAATAGAACTTAAACCTTTGCCTAGCTATTTAAAATATGTTTATCTTAAAACATATAAGACTTTACCAATAATCATTTCTTCTATTTTGATTGGTGATCAAGAGCAACAACTCTTAGATGTGTTGAGAGAGCATAAGGAGGTGATAGGGAGGACTATTGTAGATAAAAAAGGAATTAGCCCTTTGATTTGCACTCAGAAGATACTTATGGAAGTTGAGTGAAAACCTATAGTGTAACTATAGAGACGACTTAACCCAACTCTTAAGGAGGTAGTAAAGAAGGAAGTGCTTAAATTGCTGGATGTAGGTATTATCTATCCTATCTCTAATAGTAAATGGGTTAGTCCTGTTTTGGTAGTGCCTAAAAAGGGTGGTTTGACTGTAGTTAAAAATGAAGCTAATGAGTCAATATGTACTCACACGATGACTAGGTGGCAAGTTTGTATAGATTATAGAAAATTAAATGATGTTACCTATAAAGACCATTCCCCCCTCCCCTTCATTAATCAAATGCTAGAAAAACTTGCAGGGCATGACTATTATTATTTTCTAGATGGTTATTTTGGTTATAATCAAATTCATATAAGACCCGAGGATTAAGAGAAAACCACTTTTACTTGTCCTTATGTCACTTTTTCCTTCAGGAGAATGCCCTTCACTCTTTATAATGCACTTGCTACTTTTCTGAGGTGTATGATGTCTATATTTTCCAACATGTTAGAGAATTTTATTAAAATATTTATGGATGACTTTTTTGTTTTTGGGAGGTCATTTGAATCATGTTTGATAAATTTAGGTTGTGTACTTAAGAGATGTAAAGAGATTAACCTACTTCTGAATTGGGAGAAATGCCATTTTATGGTAAGAGAGGGAATCGTCTTAAGTCACAAAGTGTCAAGGAAGGGGATTGAGATTGATAGGGCAAAAGTGGAGATAATAGAGAACTTGCCACCCCCCACTTTAATAAAAGGATTCGAGAGCTTCCTAGGACATGTTGGCTTCTATAAGAGAGTTATTAAGGACTTTTCTGAAATATCTAGACCTCTTTGTAATTTGCTTGAAAAAGATTCTACTTTTTTTATGATAATTGTTTGTAGGCATTCAACTTATTGAAAGAGAAGCTCACTTTTGCACCGGTGATCATTGCACCTGATTAGGAGCTTCGATTCAAGCTTATATGTGATGCCAACCACTATGTTGGTGGAGTGGTACTTAGGTAAAGGAAAGGTAAAATATTTCATGTAATATACTATGCTTGTAGAACTTTGAATGAGTCCTAAAGAAACTATGCTACAATTGAAAAAGAGCTTTTAGCAGTCATATTTGCATGTGACAAGTTTCGGCTATATTTGACAGGCTCTAAGATCATAGTGTATATAGACCATGTTGCTCTTAAGTATTTGTTTGCTAAGGCTGATGCTAAACCTAGGTTAATTTGCTAGATTTTACTATTGCAAGAATTTGACCTAGATATTAGAGATAAAAAGGGAATTGAAAATGTAGTAGCTGATCATTTACCCTGTTTAAAATCTGATTGTTTTGATCCACCCATTAATGTAAAGTTCCCTAATGAACAATTGCATGTAGTAGATATCCAAGAATTACCTTGGTATGTAGATATAGTCAATTACCTGGTCAATAAAATCACACCATATGGTTTGTCATTTCAACAAAAGAAGAAATTCTTACATAATGTGAAAAACTATTTTTGAGATGAACCATATTTATTTAAATGCTCTGCTAACCAAATAATTAGACGTTGTGTACTTGAACTTGAATAGCTTAGCATGGTATAGCATTGTCATTCTAGAGAAGTATGATGAGATCCATGATGAGAACTGATAAGATCACATTATACTTATATTTTCTTTTAGACTTATATTAAATTTATTTCAATATTATAAGAAAATATAAAGAAATGATACTTAATGGTGTTTTTTGTGAAAATACAGGTTTTGAGGACCCAAAAGTAAATTACAAGTTAATTGGAGGAGTTTTTCACAAAGGCCGCCGGCCTTGGGCCGGCCTACATTCAAAGCCGCCGGCCTTGAGCCGGCCTATATTAAACTGGCCTCAAAAAGAAGTAAAGCCGTCGGCCTTCATTACTCCCCGGATATCCATTGCGAGAATCTCTCCAAAATCATATCTTAATTAATTTGCTGACTCACATCCTCATCAGATCCACCTCACCCCCCTCCTCTTTGGATCTATAAATAGACCCCTTGTGTGAACCTTGGGAGCATCCCTTTTTGTTTTTGAGAATCCATCCTTTCTTTTGTTTAGAATCCTTTTTCTTCTTCTTTGTTTTAGCATCATTAGAATTTCCTTAGGTACTTTAGATTTTTCCAAAGTTTAGTTTGAAGAAAGAAAGTCGTTTTGTTGAAGTTTGCTTTCAATTGAAGAATTCAAGGAGTCATTTTGGAAGATTGAAGCTCTTGAAGATTATAGCAATTGTTCCATTTACTTTATTTTCTTTTATGCCATTTATTAGTTTAATCTTGTTGTTTAATATGAATTCCATTGCACCTATTTATTTCAATTGTTTTTATGCAATTCATATTATAATGTTCTAAATCATCCTTGTGGGAAATTGGATGAAACCCTAGAATGTTAAAAGGATAATTGTAGCCATGTTATATGATTAGGAATTATTAGGATTATTCATGATTGCAATTCCTTTGATTTCAATTATAATTGGTCTTTCATTATAATTGTTAGAAATCCTTTTGATACGGGAGTTGATGAGGATTTGTTAGGAATTCTTAATTAGATTGATTGTCAATACGGGAGTTGCGATAATTGGTTTAATTAGAGTCTATGGAGGGCGCAATGCAATGTTTCTTGTTAATTAATCACTAATGGATTAGGGTTAATTGATTTAGGGCATTAGTTGTTTGTAGCATCGGGAGGAGTATGAACATAATTTTGATTCCTTGGTTAATTGGAGACGCGGAAGCCGACTAATTAATTTGAGGTCAACATCCTTAAAAAGGATTTTCTAAACTCACTTGAATAAACTTATAACCACAAGTTGATATAACATGGTAGCAATTTGATTAACATATCTAGGGTGAATTCTAATTTCCCTTGTTCATAATTGATAGATTCTTCATAAAATTTTCCTTGTTGCTTTAAGTTAAATTTTTAGATTAGACATTTCAAAACCCCTTTTTAATCACCTAGATATTGGTAAGAATTGCAATAGATCTAGTACTCTATTGGTTCCTCGAGGGATCGACAACCTTACTTTTCACCACTTTATTACTTGATACGACCAGTGCACTTGCTGCAATTTACGCTCCCAATTTATATATACGTTCTGAGCGTATCAAGAACCAAGCCGAAAGAAGGAATGTGGATCCTCTTGAAGTGCCACCTGGACCGACTACAAGAAATCGAGCGAAATGATTCAAGGAAGCACTTAATGGGTTGATAAATGATGTCCATGAAGTCGGAAAGGATTGGAGCAATCATGAAGTTGGAAAGGATTGGAACAACCATGGGAATGCCCTTGCTCTTGTACAAGTCATAAAGGATACGGGATGAAGAGGGCGTGTCTTTTCAAGGCACGGCCGTATAGGAGTCTCAAGGTTACACAGAATCATACACGGCCATACACACGGCTAAAAGGCACGGCCGTGTATGGTGTCAAGAATTTCCATAGAAAGATACATGACTAGAGGTATACGGTCGTGTATGTTGCCAGAATTTCCACAGAAAAGTACATGGCTAAAGTACAAGGCCATGTATCTCCCTGAATCCGGTTTTATGTATTGTTTTGTTATTTTACGCACTTATTGAAGTGACGTCGTTTTGGACCTTTATTGTCACGAATTGTAACCCTAATATAAAGCTCCTAGGGTTTAGAATAGAGACATCATACAACATTGAAAACACTTTTGAGAGAATTCTTCCCTTGGTTCTTCAAGAACTAATCTAGAACTTATCGGATTTTATTTCCGTGGCGTTCATCCCGACTTATCAATTGGTCTTTCATCCCAATTGTGGCGTCTTCACATTATACCAAGGTTCTTGTCTCGTTTATAGACAACGGGTCACGATTTCCACTTTAGGGTGTTTGGCATCTTAGGTAACGAGTTCCAAGCATATTGGTATTGGGTTTCGTCACACGTTGGCGTGGTTCGTATTAGTTAGGAATTCGATCAAACCGATCTCGTATCAGTTTGGTATCAGAGCTTAGGTTTGTCAAAACATCAGTTCGGTTTGAGGAAAGTAACATCAAAACCCTAACTCCAATCGTTCATATCAATTGTTAGTATTCAATTGCATAGTATTAATTGTCTATGGAAAGTGTAGTATCTACTAGTCGATTTGTTACAAAAAAAAAGGAAGAATCACAACAAAAAAAAAATAAAAGAAAAGAGAAACGTGATCAAGAGCAACAAACAAAGACAAAAAAAAAAATCGGAAAGAAAAAGAGGAAAATTTACGAACCCTAGAGTTGTTTTGAATTCTACGGAAGGGAATTGGTGTAGTTTGAGTTAGTTCCAAGAGAATTGAGAAGAGGAATTGGCGAGTTGATATCATCATTGTTTGTGAGAATACACGAGTGACTGTGTGATATCATCATTTGAGCGAAACACGTAAGGGAGTGTATCGTGAGGTTTAATCATATATATATTTGTGTTAGTACTAATCTTTTCTGTAGGAACAATGTCGAGGCAACATTCTCCTAAAGGTGAAAGGGGAAGGTTTGATGCTAGGTTAGTAATTGAGGCGTTGAGGGGTGAGATGAAGAGAATGTTTCAAGAGGGAATGGAACAAATTCATGAGACTGTAGAGCAAAGACTAGAGCAATCTACAAACGTCTTCCAAGGGCGTAAGGGGGAGAGTCATTCTAGGAGAGTACAAAGGGGTGGAGATGAAATGTCAGATGATGACTTTGATGAGCCTTCTGTCGGGAGTTATAGAGGTTATAGTGGTCGGAATAGAGGAACTAGGGATTGGGAAGATAGAGGAGATAGGAATCGAGAGGATGATCAATTGAGTGGCATAAAGGTGAAGATTCCTCCTTTCCAAGGGAAGAATGATCCCGAGGCGTACTTAGAGTGGGAGAAGAAGGTGGAGATGGTGTTTGATTGTGATAACTATAGTGGGAGAAAGAAAGTGAAACTTGCTACCATTGAGTTTTCGGATTATGCTATAGTGTGGTGGGATCGACTAATGTTGAATTGAAGAATGAATGGCGAACCACCTATTGAGTCGTGGGAAGAGATGAAAAGGGTGATGAAGAAGCGGTTTGTGCTGGCGTATTACTATTGTGAATTGCACAATAAATTGCAAACTCTTGGGCAGGGAAGCCGAAGTGTAGATGAGTATTTCAAGGAGAAGGAAGTTACTATGATCAGGGCGAATGTAGAGGAGGATAGAGAGGCTACCATGGCTAGGTTTCTTGTGAGATTGAATAGAGAAATTTGAAATGTTGTTGAATTGCAGCATTATGTAGAATTGGAGGATATGGTCCATATGGCTATAAAGGTTGAGAATTAGCACAAGAGGACAGGTAGTAGTAGTGCACGGTTTCAACACGGTACTGGTTCATCCACTTGGAAGACTAACCAATTGAAGAAGGAAGAAAAGCCATTACCCACTAAACCAAAAGGAGAGCAGAGGCAAGCGGGTTCTACTCCTGTTAATCAAGGTAACCCTGATTCTTCTACTTCTAGAAATCATGACATTAGATGTTTTAAATGCCAAGGTAGAGGCCATATTGCTAGTTAATGTCCAAATAGGCATGTGATGATTTTGCGTGATGATGGTGAGTATGAGACTAAGGGGGATAGTGAAGAGGATGATATGCCTCCATTAGAGGATGCTAGTGATGATGAGGAGCCTGCAATAAGGAGGTTAGTGGCAGTAGTGAAGCGAGCTTTGAATGTGTAGGTGAAGGAAGAAGACGAGGTGCAAAGAGAGAATATATTTCATACTAGATGTTATCTAGGAGATCATATTTGCAGTTTGATTATTGATGGAGGAAGTTGCACCAATGTGGTGAGTAATTTTATTATAGAGAGGCTGGGACTTAAAACTATTCGATACCTTAGTCCATATAAATTGCAGTGGTTGAATGATAGTGGTGAGACTAAGGTGAGTAAGCAAGCCTTGATTGCTTTTCGCATTGGTAGGTATGAGGATGAGGTGTTATGCGATGTAGTGCCAATGCAAGCATATCATGTGTTGTTGGGGAGGCCATGGCAATTTGATAGGAAGGTTGTTCATGATGGCTTTTCTAATAAGTATACGCTTGTCCACCAAGGGAAAAGCTTTAATCTTAAACCTTTAACACCTAAACAGGTGTATGATGATCAGTTGCGGCTACAACAGTCTTTTGCAAAACATAAGGTGAGTGAAAAATAGAGGGAGAGTGAGAGAGCAAAAGACAGTGAGAAAGAAAAGGAATATAAAAGTCTATCTCAAAAGGAAAAAGAGAGGAAGGCTGGGAAGAGTGTGAGAGACCAAGTTGAAGGGGGATCAACTTTGGTGGTGAGTGAAAAGGAGAGTGTAGCCTTGCAAAAGGAGTGCTGTGTAGCAAGAGCGAGTGTAGTAAGGAGAGCGTTAGTGATGAGGCAACCTATGTTGTTGCTGGTTTTTAAAGAAACATGTTTGACTACTAACGAACTATCTAACTTTTTGCCTAGTGTGGTTGTGTCTCTTGTGCAGGACTTTGAAGATGTCTTCCCTGAGGAGATTCCAAAGGGATTACCACCTATTCGTGGTATTGAGCACCAGATTGACCTTGTACCCGGAGCATCAATTCCAAACAAGCTAGCTTATAGGAGCAATCCGGAGGAGACAAAGGAACTCCAAAGGCAGGTCGATGAATTAATGGCGAAGGGGTACGTGAGTGAAAGCATGAGTCCATGTGCAGTGCCTGTGATTTTGGTGCCTAAGAAGGATGGGACATGGAGAATGTGTGTTGACAGCCGTGCCATCAACAACATTATGATAAAGTATCGTCATCCCATTCCTTGCTTAGATGACATGTTAGATGAGTTACATGGGTCTAGTGTCTTTTCCAAAACTGATCTGAAAAGTGGATACCACCAAATTAGAATGAAAGAAGGTGATGAATGGAAAACCGCATTTAAGACAAAATATGGATTGTATGAGTGGTTAGTAATGCCTTTCGGTTTAACTAACGCACTTAGTACTTTTATGAGACTTATGAACCATGTTTTGAGGACTTTTGTTGGCAAATTTGTGGTTGTCTATTTTGATGATATTCTCATTTATAGCAAGAGTTTGGAAGATCATATGTCTCACTTGAGAGATGTTTTAGAAGTGCTTCGAAAGGAGCAATTATATGCTAACCTCAAGAAGTGCACTTTTTGCACAGACAAACTTGTGTTTCTTGGTTTTGTTGTTAGTGCACAGACAATACAGGTTGATGAAGAAAAGGTTCGTGCGATCCAAGAATGGCCTAGTCTAACTAATGTAAGTAATGTGCGGAGTTTCCATGGACTAGCGAGCTTTTACAGGAGATTTGTGAAGGATTTTAGCACCATTACAGCACCACTTACTGAGGTAATTAAGAAGAACGTGGGGTTTAGATGGGGAGAGTAACAAGAGAAGGCCTTTTAGACGCTTAAAAATAAGCTTACTTAGGCGCCATTACTTGCTTTACCTAACTTTGCTAAAACGTTTGAAATTGAGTGTGATGCTTCAAGATTAGGTATTGGAGCAGTGCTTATGCAGGAGAGAAGACCAATCGCATTCTTTAGTGAGAAGCTAAGTGGGGCAACTTTGAACTACCCTACTTATGATAAGGAGTTATATGCATTGGTTCGAGCCCTGGAGAAGTGGCAACACTACCTTTGGCTAAAAGAGTTCATGATCCACACTAATCATGAATCCTTGAAGTACTTGAAGGGGCAACATAAGCTAAACAAAAGGCATGCTCGTTGGGTGGAGTTCATCGAAACATTTCCATATGTCATCTACTACAAGCAAGGTAAAGAGAATGTCGTTGCTGATGCACTTTCTAAAAGGTATGCTCATATCTCTACTCTTAGTTCTAGACTGCTTGGTTTTGAGCACATTAAGGAATTATATGCTGCTGATCGAGATTTTTGTGGGGAGTATGTGCATTGTGAGAAGTAGGTATGGTAAATTTTATAAACACGAAGGATTCTTGTTTAGGGAGAGTATACTATGCATTCCAATCTGTTCTTTAAGAGAATTACTAGTGAGAGAATCTCATGGAGGAGGTTTAATGGGACATTTTGGAGTAGCTAAAACATTAGGGGTATTGCAGGAACACTTCTATTGGCCTCACATGAAACGAGTTATTGAGAGGATTTGTGAGCGATGTGTCACGTGTAAGCAAGCGAAATTTAGAGTCCAACCTCAAGGGCTTTATACCCCACTTCCCATTCCTCATGAGCTTTGGGTAGATATTTCAATGGATTTTGTGTTAGGATTACCCAGGTCTCGACATGGTCGAGGTTCTATATTTGTAGTTGTGGATAGATTCTCTAAGATGACACATTTCATTCCTTGTCACAAAACAGATGATACTTGCAATATTGCCAATTTGTTCTTTAGGGAAGTTGTGAGATTGCATGGTATGCCTAGAACAATCGTATCGGATAGAGATGCTAAGTTCTTGAGCTACTTCTGGAAGACCTTGTGGGCTAAGTTAGGAACTAAGTTATTGTTTTCTACTACGTGTCATCCATAGACTGATGGTCAAACTGAGGTAGTAAATCGAACTTTATCTACTTTGTTGAAGGCTGTAATTAAAAAGAATATTAAAAGTTGGGAGGATTGTTTGCCGCATGTTGAATTTGCCTATAACCGTACAGTGCATTCTGCTACTAAATTTACTCCTTTTGAAATTGTGTATGGTTTTAATCCACTAACTCCTTTGGATTTATCACCTTTGCCTATTTCTGAGTATGTTAATTTAGATGGCAAGAAGAAGGCCAAATTTGTTAAACAGATCCATGAGAAGGCAAGGTTAAACATTGAGCGAA
Source organism: Laguncularia racemosa (assembly GCA_037954665.1). Lineage (NCBI taxonomy): Eukaryota > Viridiplantae > Streptophyta > Magnoliopsida > Myrtales > Combretaceae > Laguncularia > Laguncularia racemosa. The sequence goes on along the minus strand of JBBMOL010000475.1, from coordinate 64,925 downwards.
GAATAGAGCAGTATGTGAAACAAGCCAACAAGGGTCGTCGACAAGCTATCTTTGAACCTGGAGTCTAGGTTTGGGTTCACATGCGCAAAGAGCGGTTTCCCGTGCAACGTCGATCTAAACTACTTCCTAGAGGCGATGGACCATTTCAAGTTCTTGAGCGCATCAACGATAATGCATACAAGATAGATTTTCCTGGTGAGTATCAAGTAAGTGCCACATTTAATATTACTGATCTGAGTCCTTTTGATGTAGGTGATGATTTGAGGACAAATCCTTTTCAAGAGGAGGGGAATGATGAGATCCATGATGAGAACCAAGCTGGAAGAAGGAATGTGGATCCTCTTGAAGTGCCACCTTGACCGATTACAAGAAATCGAGCTAAACGATTCAAGGAAGCACTTAATGGGTTGATAAAGGATGTCCATGAAGCCTGAAAGGATTGGAGCAATCATGAAGTTGGAAAGGATTGGAACAACCATGGGAATGCCCTTGCTCTTGTACAAGTCATAAAGGATACGGGATGAAGAGGGCGTGTCTTTTCAAGGCACGGCCATGTAAGAGTCTCAAGGTTACACAGAATCATACACGGCCATACACACGGCTAAAAGGCACGGCCGTATATGGTGTCAAGAATTTCCACAGAAAGATACACGACTAGAGGTACACGGTCGTGTATGTTGCCAAAATTTCCACAGAAAAGTACATAGCCAAAGTACGCGGCCAAGTACACGGCCGTATATCTCCTCGAATCCGGTTTTATGTATTGTTTTGTTATTTTATTCACTTACTGAAGTGATGTCGTTTTGGACCTTTATTGTCATGAATTGTAACCCTAATATAAAGCTCCTAGGGTTTAGAATAAAGACATCATACAACATTGAAAACACTTTTGAGAGAATTCTTCTCTTGGTTCAAGAACTAATCTAAAACTTATCGGATTTTATTTCCGTGGCGTTCATCCCGACTTATCAATCGGTCTTTCATCCCGATTGTGGCGTCTTCACATTATACCAAGGTTCTTGTCTCGTTTATAGACAATAGGTCGCTGTTTCCACTTTAGGGTGTTTGGCATCTTAGGTAACGAGTTTTGAGCGTATTGGTATTGGGTTTCGTCACACGTTGGCGTGGTTCGTATCGGTTAGGAATCCAATCAAACCGATCTCGCATCAAAGTAGGAGGCCATTTTAGTGTAGAAAGAAATGTAGTTAAAATTTTATCTTACCGGTTTTATTGGCCTAAACTATTTAATGACTACAAGAATTTCATTTTGTCTTGTGTTAAATGCTAAATGACTGGCAATATTTCCAAGAGACATGAATTACCACAAAACAACATTCTTGTAATTAAGCTTTTTGATTTGTGGGGAATAGACTTTATGGGTCTTTCCCACTCATCTTTTTCATACAAATTTATTCTCATAGCTGTTGATTAAGTGTCAAAATGGGTAAGAGTAGTAGCTCTACAAACTAATGACAACAAAGTTGTAATCAAATTTTTGGAAAAGAATATATTTTCAAGATTTGGAGTACTTAGATGATAGGAATCAAAATCCGACAAGACCTATCATTGGGGCAAGAATCAAAGGATTTCGAATCTTGGCGATGAGGGCCCATTTTGAGAAAATTGACCCTGGAATTATTCATTTACTAACCTCTTTTATCTTATTCATGTATTATATATTCCAATAGGCACACTTATCAAGCTTTACAAGGCGATGGATAAACTTATTAAAACTTAGCTTGTGGGTTATCCATAGACCAACCTAAATCGGTGATGAGCTGGGTTGATGAATCTTATAGAAGACTGACATCTTGAAGACTAATCTCTTTTATATATTTGTCATTTGCATGGACTATTTATATTGTAATCATTTTGGAAAACTTTTATTTTGATTGTAATTTTCATTTAGGATCAGCTACCCTAAAAGTGGCATAGTTGTAATTTTGTGCATTTTGTAATCAAATTCTTGTTGCTTAATTGATTGGTTTTAGCCTTAGTTTTAACCTTCAATTTAGCATCATTTTGAACTGTGGAACATTTTGTGGGGGAAAGTGGATCACAGAATTGGATCTTGTTGTTCTTATGTGTAATTTACATGGAATTACCTGTGATTATTGTTTATTAGAGAAGATTATCATTATTGGATTGTTAATTGCAACGTTGAGCATTCAAATTTCACTACATCCCCATTAGGGTTCATGCAATTCTTGATTCCATTGAACCGATTTTTAATTGTGAATTGAAGTTGTTTCTTTGATTTATTTGTAGTGCTTAATTTGTGAGTAAATACTTGCTTAAAGTAGGGTTTGAGGAGGCCATTTTTTTTCAAAATAGAACTTCACTTTTATGTGAGAGGGTTAGGGCTTATTCCTAATTTAATTGCTCTTATCAATTTCAAATCCCAATTTGAGTTTGTGGTGAGTGGCTTCAAGGTTAATTTGTGAGTAATATCAAATTTATTTTATTATGATTTCTTTTCTTCTTTAGTGTGTAATATCTAAGGGTGAATTGAAGTCTTTTTGGTTAGATTTTTTATTGCTTTTGTAATCAAACCTTCATTGCATAATTGATTGGTTTTTAGGCACATCATAATTTGGTATTAGAGCTATCATATTTGGATAATTAAGATTGATTCATATCCTAGTTAAAGAATTGGTCATAAACTTTGAGGATTTCATGCCATTGTTCATGTGATTGGAAGCAAGTTTGATTGACATTGTTTGGTTGTCTTTCAAATTGGTTTTGCATGTGCCTAATTTTGGTTTTAGGCACATTATCTTTTGGTATCAGAGCTTAAGGTGGTGAGAAGGGTTTGGTTGTCAGTTGAATTTGGAAGTTAGGGGTTTGATGTGAAGCACCTTGATCCGAAATTTTGTTGGCATGAAATTGCATCTTATGGTTGTGATTGTTGAATTTTGTTCTCTTGTTGATTAGTTGATCCACGTAAAATGAAGAGATATAAAATAAGAGTGAATAAATATCGGCAAGTATACCGGATCGGATTAAGCAATATAGTGAGAGAAGAGTGTCGAACCACGAAGATTGATTAAGTAATAGACCTATATCAATTTCTACTATTATTTAGGCAATGATATTTGATGAGAATCAAATGTGAATGAATTATACTAAATGCGCAAAAAGGGAATTGTGTTGAAAAAGGATGAATTGATGGTGAGGAAATAGAATCCACCCTAATTCTACTAATCATATTGCCTTCATGTTATAATAACTCATGGCTATATGGATTTTCATAAGAAATTGACAAAACCTTAATCCCTTTTCAAGTTTTAAAGTATCATAACCCCAATTTAATTTAATAGCTCCCGCTAATTAAAATCAATGGAGGATTCTAATTCACGATCATAAATTTCTCAATTATATGATTGCCTAATATCTTTAAAATAATTTCTCCTAATCCCTTAGTGAAAAATTAAATAAAAATATTGCATGAAACACTTAGGTCAATTTCTAATAAAATTCAATAACGCTACATCTGCATAAATTATTAAATCTTACTTAGGAATTCCTAATGAATCCTAAATTTCTCTTTTGAGTCATTTAAATTCCTATGCATTGATTTCAATTACAAAATACAATTCATAGTAGGACTTCTCATATGAAAATTCCGCATATCTATATGTCCTATAACATGAATACAATGATCATTTTAGTTGAATTATGGCTTCATCATGTTTCCTACAAAAGATGATTTAGAATATTATGGTATGGATTGCATAAAAACAATTGAAGTAAATAGGTGCAATGTGATACGAACCACACCAACCTGTGACGAAACCCAATACCAATACGTTCGGAAATTCGTTACCTAAGACGCCCAAACACCTAAAGTGGAAACCGCGACCCGTTGTCTATAAACGAGACAAGAACCTTGGTATAAAAACGAAGACGCCACAATCGGGATGAACACCACGGAAATCAATCTGATAAGTTCGATTTAGTTCTTGAAGAACCAAGAGAGGTGCCTCTCAAAAGTGTTTAATGTTTAAAGATGTATATTGTTCATTGTTCTAAACCCTAGGAGCTTTTATACTAGGGTTACAATTCGTGTAAAACAAGTCCAAAACGACGTAGTTTAGATAAGTGGCATAAAAACGCGAAAACAGAACAAGCTGGCCGACAGGGGATACACGACCGTGTACTTTGGCCGTGTACTTTTCTGTGCACATTTCGGCCACATACAAGACCGTGTACTTCTAGTCGTGTACCTTCCTAGGGATTTACTTGACTCAATACACGGTCGTGCCTTTTAGCCGTATGTCTGGCCGTGTATGATTCTGTGCAATCTTGAGATTCCTACACGGCCGTACCTTTAAAATACACGCCCTCTTCATCATGTGTCCAGTATAACTTGTACAAAAGCAAGAGTCTTCCCATAGTTGTTCCAATCCGTTCCAACTTCATGATTGCTCCAATCCTTTCCGGCTTCATGGACAACCTTTATCAACCCGTTAAGTGCTTCCTTGAATCGTTTTGCTCGATTTCTTGTGATCGGTCCAGGCGGCACTTCAAGAGGATCCACATTTCTTCTTCCGGCTTGGCTCTCATCATGGATCTCATCATTCCCCTCCTCTTGAAAAGGATTTGTCCTCAAATCATTGCCTGCATCAAATGGACTTAGATCAATAACATCAAACATGACACTTACTGGATACTCACCTGGTAGATCTTTCTTGTATGCATTATCATTGATGCGCTCAAGACTTTAAATTGGTCCATCGCCTCTAGGAAGTATTTTAGATCTACACTGTACGAGAATCCGCTCTTTATGCATGTGAACCCAAATCCAATCTCCAGGTTCAAAAACAGCTTGTCGACAACCCTTGTTGGCTTGTTCCACATACTGCTCAGTTCTTCGCTCAATGTTTAACCTTCTCAAGAAATCTGCCTTAGAATCAGCTTCAAAACTCATAAGCTTGTTAGGTTGTAATGGCAAGATATAAATAGGATCCAGTAGGTTAAAACCACACACAATCTCAAATGGTGAACAATGAATAATGCTATTTAAAGCCCTATTATATGCAAACTCCACAAATAGTAGGCAATCCTTCCAAGTCCTAATGTTCTTCTCTATGATTGCCCCTAACAATTGAATTAAAGTCATATTAACCACCTCAGTTTGCCCATCAGTTTGTGGGTGATAGATAGTCGAAAACATCCGTTTAGTTCCCAACTTTTTCCACAATACTCTCCAAAAATGACTAAAAAATTTCTCATCTCGATCACTAACAATGCTTCTAGGTATACCATGCGGACACACTACCTTTCTAAAGAACAAATCAACAATGTGTAAAGCATCATCAGTTTTATGACAAGGAATGAAATGAACCATTTTAGGAATCCTATCCACAACCACAAATATAGAATCTTGACCATGCCTAGGCCTAGATAATCCTAACACAAAATCTATGGAAATGTTTATCCATAGCTCACGAGGAATGACACTATACTCATATAACCAATCTAAGAAGTCATCTAAACAAGGAATGGGATGATGATACTTTACCGTAAGGTTGTTGATAGCGCGGCAGTCAACACACATTCTCCATTTCCCATCCTTCTTAGGCACCAAGATCACAGGCACTGCACATGGACTCATGCTTTCTCTCATGTACCCCTTATCCATTAGTTCATCGACCTGCCTTTGGAGTTCCTTTGTCTCCTTCGGATTGCTCCTATAAGCTGGCTTGTTTGGAATCGATGCTCCGGGTACAAGGTCAATCTGGTGCTCAATACCACGAACAGGTGGTAATTCCTTTGGAATCTCCTCAGGAAAGACATCTTCAAAGTCCTGCACAAGAGACACAACCACACTAGGCAAAGAGTTAGATAATTCGTTAGTAGTCAAACATGTTTCTTTAAAAACCAGCAACAACATAGGTTGCCTCATCACTAACGCTCTCCTTACTACAATCGCTCTTGCCACACAACTTTCCTTTTGTAAGGTTGCCCTCTCCTTTTCACTCACCACCAAAGTTGATCCCCCTTCAACTTGGCCTCTCACACTCTTTCCAGCCTTCCTCTCCATTTCCTTTTGATCCTGACTTTTATATTCCTTTTTCTTCTCATTGTCTTTTGCTCTCTCACTCTCACTCTGCTTTTCACTCACCTTGTGTTTTGCAAACGACTTTTGTAACTGCAATTGGTTCTCATACACCTGCTTAGGTGTTAACAGTTTAAGATTAAAGCTCTTCCCTTGGTGAACAAGCGTAAACTTGTTAGAAAAGCCATCATGCACAACCTTCCTATCAAATTGCCATGGCCTCCCCAACAACACATGACATGCTTGCATTGGCACTACATCACATAACACCTCATCCTCATACCTACCAATGCGAAACCCAATCAAGGCTTGCTTACTCACCTTAGTCTCACCACTATCATTCAATCACTGCAATTTATATGGACTAGGGTGTCTAATAGTTTTGAGCCCCAGCCACTCAACAATAAAATTACTCACTACATTGGTGCAACTTCCCCCATCAATAATCAAACTACAAATGTGATCTCCTAGATAACATCTAGTATGAAATATATTCTCCCTTTGCACCTCCTCTTCTTCCTTCACCTGCACATTCAAAGCTCTCTTCACTACTGCCACTAGCCTTCCCATTGCAGGCTCCTCATCATCACTAGCATCCTCTAATGGAGGCATATCCTCTTCTTCACTATCCCCTCAGTCTCATACTCTCCATCATCACGCAAAATCATCACACGCCTATTTGGACATTGACTAGCAATATGGCCTCTACCTTGACATTTAAAACATATAATGTCACGATTTCTAGAAGTAGAAGATTCAGGGTTACCTTGATTACCAGGAGTAGAACCCGCTTGCCTCAGCTCCCCTTTTAGTTTGGTGGGTAATGGCTTTTCTTCCTTCTTCAATTGATTATTCTTCCAAGTGGATGAACCATTACCCTATTGCAACCGTGCATTACTACTACCTCTCCTCTTGTGCTGGTTCTCAACTTTTATAGCCATGTGGACCATATCCTCCAATTCTACATAATGCTGCAATTTAACAACATTTTGGATTTCTCTATTCAACCCCGCAAGAAATCTAGCCATTGTAGCCTCTCTATCCTCCTCTACATTCGCCCTAATCATAGTGACTTCCATCTCCTTGAAATACTCATCTACACTCCGGCTTCCCTGCCTATGAGTTTGCAACTTATTGTGTAATTCACGATAATAATACGCAGGTACAAACCTCTTCTTCATCACTCTTTTCATCTCTTCCCAGGACTCAATAGGTAGCTCGCCACTCCTCCTATTCAACATTAGTTGATCCCACCACACTATAGCATAATCCGAAAATTCAATGGTAGCAAGTTTTACCTTCTTTCTCCCACTATAGTTGTGACAATCAAATACCATCTCCACCTTTTTCAGCCACTCTAAGTACGCCTCGGGATCATTCTTCCCTTGGAAAGGAGGAATCTTCATCTTTATGCTACTCATTTGATCATCCTCTCTATTCCTATCTCCTCTATCTTCCCAATCCCTAGTTCCTCTATTCCGACCACTATATCCTCTATAACTCCTGATAGAAGGTTAATCAAAATCATCATTCGACATTTCATCTCCACCCCTCGGTACTCTCCTAGAACGACTCTCCCTCTTACGCCCTTGGAATACGTTTGTGGATTGCTCTAGTCTTTGCTCCACCGTCTCACGAATTTATTCCATTCCTTCTTGGAACATCCTCTTCATTTCTCCCCTCAACGCCTCAATTACTAACCTAGCATCAAACCTTCCCCTCTCACCTTCAGGAGAATGTTGTCTCGACATAGTCCCTACAGAAAAGATTAGTACTAACACAAATATATATATAATTAAACCTCGCGATACACTCCCTTACGTGTTTCGCTCAAATGACGATATCACACAATCACTCGTGTATTCTCACAAATAATGATGATATCAACTCGCCAATTTCCTCTTCTCAATTCTCTTGGAACTAACCCGAACTACACCAATTTCCTTCCGTAGAATTCAAAACAACTCTAGGGTTCGTAAATTTTCCTCTATTTTTTTTATCTGAATTTATTTATTTATTTATTGTCTCTGTTTTGCTTTTGATCACGTTTTTCTTTTCTTTTCTTTTCTCTTCTTTTTTTTTGTCATGATTTTTACTCTTTTTTTTTTCTTTTTTTTTTAACAATCTCCTAGGCGATATTACACTATCAAAAGACAATCAATACTACGAAATTGAATACGATAATTGATATGAACGATTGGAGTTAGGGTTTTTGATATTACCTCCCTCAACCGAACTTGATGTTTTGACAAACCTAAGCTCTGATACGAACCACGCCAACCAGTGATGAAACCCAATACCAATACGTTTGGAAATTCATTGCCTAAGACGCCCAAACACCTAAAGTGGAAACCGCGACCCGTTGTCTATAAGCGAGACAAGAACCTTAGTATAAAAACGAAGACGCCACAATCAGGATGAAAGACCGATTGATAAGTCGGGATGAACGCCACGGAAATCAATCCGATAAGTTCGATTTAGTTCTTGAAGAACCAAGAGAGGTGCCTCTCAAAAGTGTTTAATGTTCAAAGATGTATATTGTTCATTGTTCTAAACCCTAGGAGCTTTTATACTAGGGTTACAATTCGTGTAAAACAAGTCCAAAACGACGTAGTTTAGATAAGTGGCGTAAAAACGCGAAAACAGAGTTAGATAATTCGTTAGTAGTCAAACATGTTTCTTTAAAAACCAGCAACAACATAGGTTGCCTCATCACTAACGCTCTCCTTACTACAATCGCTCTTGCCACACAACTCTCCTTTTGTAAGGTTGCCCTCTCCTTTTCACTCACCACCAAAGTTGATCCCCCTTCAACTTGGCCTCTCACACTCTTTCCAGCCTTCCTCTCCTTTTCCTTTTGATCCTGACTTTTATATTCCTTTTTCTTCTCATTGTCTTTTGCTCTCTCACTCTCACTCTGCTTTTCACTCACCTTGTGTTTTGCAAACGACTTTTGTAGCTGCAATTGGTTCTCATACACCTGCTTAGGTGTTAACAGTTTAAGATTAAAGCTCTTCCCTTGGTGAACAAGCGTAAACTTGTTAGAAAAGCCATCATGCACAACCTTCCTATCAAATTGCCATGGCCTCCCCAACAACACATGACATGCTTGCATTGGCACTACATCACATAACACCTCATCCTCATACCTACCAATGCGAAACCCAATCAAGGCTTGCTTACTCACCTTAGTCTCACCACTATCATTCAACCACTGCAATTTATATGGACTAGGGTGTCTAATAGTTTTGAGCCCCAGCCACTCAACAATAAAATTACTCACTACATTGGTGCAACTTCCCCCATCAATAATCAAACTACAAATGTGATCTCCTTGATAACATCTAGTATGAAATATATTCTCCCTTTGCACCTCCTCTTCTTCCTTCACCTGTACATTCAAAGCTCTCTTCACTACTGCCACTAGCCTTCCCATTGTAGGCTCCTCATCATCACTAGCATCCTCTAATGGAGGCATATCCTCTTCTTCACTATCCCCCTCAGTCTCATACTCTCCATCATCACGCAAAATCATCACACGCCTATTTGGACATTGACTAGCAATATGGCCTCTACCTTGACATTTAAAACATATAATGTCACGATTTCTAGAAGTAGAAGATTCAGGGTTACCTTGATTACCAGGAGTAGAACCCGCTTGCCTCAGCTCCCCTTTTAGTTTGGTGGGTAATGGCTTTTCTTCCTTCTTCAATTGATTATTCTTCCAAGTGGATGAACCATTACCCTATTGCAACCGTGCATTACTACTACCTCTCCTCTTGTGCTGGTTCTCAACTTTTATAGCCATGTGGACCATATCCTCCAATTCTACATAATGCTGCAATTTAACAACATTTTGGATTTCTCTATTCAACCCCGCAAGAAATCTAGCCATTGTAGCCTCTCTATCCTCCTCTACATTCGCCCTAATCATAGTGACTTCCATCTCCTTGAAATACTCATCTACACTCCGGCTTCCCTGCCTATGAGTTTGCAACTTATTGTGTAATTCACGATAATAATACGCAAGTACAAACCTCTTCTTCATCACTCTTTTCATCTCTTCCCAGGACTCAATAGGTAGCTCGCCACTCCTCCTATTGAACATTAGTTGATCCCACCACACTATAGCATAATCCGAAAATTCAATGGTAGCAAGTTTTACCTTCTTTCTCCCACTATAGTTGTGACAATCAAATACCATCTCCACCTTTTTCAGCCACTCTAAGTACGCCTCGGGATCATTCTTCCCTTGGAAAGGAGGAATCTTCATCTTTATGCTACTCATTTGATCATCCTCTCTATTCCTATCTCCTCTATCTTCCCAATCCCTAGTTCCTCTATTCCGACCACTATATCCTCTATAACTCCTGATAGAAGGTTAATCAAAATCATCATTCGACATTTCATCTCCACCCCTCGGTACTCTCCTAGAACGACTCTCCCTCTTACGCCCTTGGAATACGTTTGTGGATTGCTCTAGTCTTTGCTCCACCGTCTCACGAATTTATTCCATTCCTTCTTGGAACATCCTCTTCATTTCTCCCCTCAACGCCTCAATTACTAACCTAGCATCAAACCTTCCCCTCTCACCTTCAGGAGAATGTTGTCTCGACATAGTCCCTACAGAAAAGATTAGTACTAACACAAATATATATATAATTAAACCTCGCGATACACTCCCTTACGTGTTTCGCTCAAATGACGATATCACACAATCACTCGTGTATTCTCACAAATAATGATGATATCAACTCGCCAATTTCCTCTTCTCAATTCTCTTGGAACTAACCCGAACTACACCAATTTCCTTCCGTAGAATTCAAAACAACTCTAGGGTTCGTAAATTTTCCTCTATTTTTTTTATCTGAATTTATTTATTTATTTATTGTCTCTGTTTTGCTTTTGATCACGTTTTTCTTTTCTTTTCTTTTCTCTCTTTTTTTTTGTCATGATTTTTACTCTTTTTTTTTTCTTTTTTTTTTAACAATCTCCTAGGCGATATTACACTATCAAAAGACAATCAATACTACGAAATTGAATACGATAATTGATATGAACGATTGGAGTTAGGGTTTTTGATATTACCTCCCTCAACCGAACTTGATGTTTTGACAAACCTAAGCTCTGATACGAACCACGCCAACCAGTGATGAAACCCAATACCAATACGTTTGGAAATTCATTGCCTAAGACGCCCAAACACCTAAAGTGGAAACCGCGACCCGTTGTCTATAAGCGAGACAAGAACCTTAGTATAAAAACGAAGACGCCACAATCAGGATGAAAGACCGATTGATAAGTCGGGATGAACGCCACGGAAATCAATCCGATAAGTTCGATTTAGTTCTTGAAGAACCAAGAGAGGTGCCTCTCAAAAGTGTTTAATGTTCAAAGATGTATATTGTTCATTGTTCTAAACCCTAGGAGCTTTTATACTAGGGTTACAATTCGTGTAAAACAAGTCCAAAACGACGTAGTTTAGATAAGTGGCGTAAAAACGCGAAAACAGAGTTAGATAATTCGTTAGTAGTCAAACATGTTTCTTTAAAAACCAGCAACAACATAGGTTGCCTCATCACTAACGCTCTCCTTACTACAATCGCTCTTGCCACACAACTCTCCTTTTGTAAGGTTGCCCTCTCCTTTTCACTCACCACCAAAGTTGATCCCCCTTCAACTTGGCCTCTCACACTCTTTCCAGCCTTCCTCTCCTTTTCCTTTTGATCCTGACTTTTATATTCCTTTTTCTTCTCATTGTCTTTTGCCTCTCACTCTCACTCTGCTTTTCACTCACCTTGTGTTTTGCAAACGACTTTTGTAGCTGCAATTGGTTCTCATACACCTGCTTAGGTGTTAACAGTTTAAGATTAAAGCTCTTCCCTTGGTGAACAAGCGTAAACTTGTTAGAAAAGCCATCATGCACAACCTTCCTATCAAATTGCCATGGCCTCCCCAACAACACATGACATGCTTGCATTGGCACTACATCACATAACACCTCATCCTCATACCTACCAATGCGAAACCCAATCAAGGCTTGCTTACTCACCTTAGTCTCACCACTATCATTCAACCACTGCAATTTATATGGACTAGGGTGTCTAATAGTTTTGAGCCCCAGCCACTCAACAATAAAATTACTCACTACATTGGTGCAACTTCCCCCATCAATAATCAAACTACAAATGTGATCTCCTAGATAACATCTAGTATGAAATATATTCTCCCTTTGCACCTCCTCTTCTTCCTTCACCTGTACATTCAAAGCTCTCTTCACTACTGCCACTAGCCTTCCCATTGGAGGCTCCTCATCATCACTAGCATCCTCTAATGGAGGCATATCCTCTTCTTCACTATCCCCCTCAGTCTCATACTCTCCATCATCACGCAAAATCATCACACGCATATTTGGACATTGACTAGCAATATGGCCTCTACCTTGACATTTAAAACATATAATGTCACGATTTCTAGAAGTAGAAGATTCAGGGTTACCTTGATTACCAGGAGTAGAACCCGCTTGCCTCAGCTCCCCTTTTAGTTTGGTGGGTAATGGCTTTTCTTCCTTCTTCAATTGATTATTCTTCCAAGTGGATGAACCATTACCCTATTGCAACCGTGCATTACTACTACCTCTCCTCTTGTGCTGGTTCTCAACTTTTATAGCCATGTGGACCATATCCTCCAATTCTACATAATGCTGCAATTTAACAACATTTTGGATTTCTCTATTCAACCCCGCAAGAAATCTAGCCATTGTAGCCTCTCTATCCTCCTCTACATTCGCCCTAATCATAGTGACTTCCATCTCCTTGAAATACTCATCTACACTCCGGCTTCCCTGCCTATGAGTTTGTAACTTATTGTGTAATTCACGATAATAATACGCAGGTACAAACCTCTTCTTCATCACTCTTTTCATCTCTTCCCAGGACTCAATAGGTAGCTCGCCACTCCTCCTATTCAACATTAGTTGATCCCACCACACTATAGCATAATCCGAAAATTCAATGGTAGCAAGTTTTACCTTCTTTCTCCCACTATAGTTATGACAATCAAATACCATCTCCACCTTTTTCAGCCACTCTAAGTACGCCTCGGGATCATTCTTCCCTTGGAAAGGAGGAATCTTCATCTTTATGCTACTCATTTGATCATCCTCTCTATTCCTATCTCCTCTATCTTCCCAATCCCTAGTTCCTCTATTCCGACCACTATATCCTCTATAACTCCTGATAGAAGGTTAATCAAAATCATCATTCGACATTTCATCTCCACCCCTCGGTACTCTCCTAGAACGACTCTCCCTCTTACGCCCTTGGAATACGTTTGTGGATTGCTCTAGTCTTTGCTCCACCGTCTCACGAATTTATTCCATTCCTTCTTGGAACATCCTCTTCATTTCTCCCCTCAACGCCTCAATTACTAACCTAGCATCAAACCTTCCCCTCTCACCTTCAGGAGAATGTTGTCTCGACATAGTCCCTACAGAAAAGATTAGTACTAACACAAATATATATATAATTAAACCTCGCGATACACTCCCTTACGTGTTTCGCTCAAATGACGATATCACACAATCACTCGTGTATTCTCACAAATAATGATGATATCAACTCGCCAATTTCCTCTTCTCAATTCTCTTGGAACTAACCCGAACTACACCAATTTCCTTCCGTAGAATTCAAAACAACTCTAGGGTTCGTAAATTTTCCTCTATTTTTTTTATCTGAATTTATTTATTTATTTATTGTCTCTGTTTTGCTTTTGATCACGTTTTTCTTTTCTTTTCTTTTCTCTTCTTTTTTTTTGTCATGATTTTTACTCTTTTTTTTTTTCTTTTTTTTTTTAACAATCTCCTAGGCGATATTACACTATCAAAAGACAATCAATACTACGAAATTGAATACGATAATTGATATGAACGATTGGAGTTAGGGTTTTTGATATTACCTCCCTCAACCGAAGTTGATGTTTTGACAACCCTGAGCTCTGATACGAACCACGCCAACCAGTGATGAAACCCAATACCAATACGTTTGGAAATTCATTGCCTAAGACGCCCAAACACCTAAAGTGGAAACCGCGACCCGTTGTCTATAAGCGAGACAAGAACCTTAGTATAAAAACGAAGACGCCACAATCAGGATGAAAGACCGATTGATAAGTCGGGATGAACGCCACGGAAATCAATCCGATAAGTTCGATTTAGTTCTTGAAGAACCAAGAGAGGTGCCTCTCAAAAGTGTTTAATGTTCAAAGATGTATATTGTTCATTGTTCTAAACCCTAGGAGCTTTTATACTAGGGTTACAATTCGTGTAAAACAAGTCCAAAACGACGTAGTTTAGATAAGTGGCGTAAAAACACGAAAACAGAGTTAGATAATTCGTTAGTAGTCAAACATGTTTCTTTAAAAACCAGCAACAACATAGGTTGCCTCATCACTAACGCTCTCCTTACTACAATCGCTCTTGCCACACAACTCTCCTTTTGTAAGGTTGCCCTCTCCTTTTCACTCACCACCAAAGTTGATCCCCCTTCAACTTGGCCTCTCACACTCTTTCCAGCCTTCCTCTCCTTTTCCTTTTGATCCTGACTTTTATATTCCTTTTTCATCTCATTGTCTTTTGCTCGCTCACTCTCACTCTGCTTTTCGCTCACCTTGTGTTTTGCAAACGACTTTTGTAGCTGCAATTGGTTCTCATACACCTGCTTAGGTGTTAACAGTTTAAGATTAAAGCTCTTCCCTTGGTGAACAAGCGTAAACTTGTTAGAAAAGCCATCATGCACAACCTTCCTATCAAATTGCCATGGCCTCCCCAACAACACATGACATGCTTGCATTGGCACTACATCACATAACACCTCATCCTCATACCTACCAATGCGAAACCCAATCAAGGCTTGCTTACTCACCTTAGTCTCACCACTATCATTCAACCACTGCAATTTATATGGACTAGGGTGTCTAATAGTTTTGAGCCCCAGCCACTCAACAATAAAATTACTCACTACATTGGTGCAACTTCCCCCATCAATAATCAAACTACAAATGTGATCTCCTAGATAACATCTAGTATGAAATATATTCTCCCTTTGCACCTCCTCTTCTTCCTTCACCTGCACATTCAAAGCTCTCTTCACTACTGCCACTAGCCTTCCCATTGCAGGCTCCTCATCATCACTAGCATCCTCTAATGGAGGCATATCCTCTTCTTCACTATCCCCCTCAGTCTCATACTCTCCATCAACACGCAAAATCATCACACGCCTATTTGGACATTGACTAGCAATATGGCCTCTACCTTGACATTTAAAACATATAATGCCACGATTTCTAAAAGTAGAAGATTCAGGGTTACCTTGATTACCAGCAGTAGAACCCGCTTGCCTCAGCTCCACTTTTAGTTTGGTGGGTAAAGGCTTTTCTTCCTTCTTCCATTGATTATTCTTCCAAGTGGATGAACCATTACCCTATTGCAACCGTGCATTACTACTACCTCTCCTCTTGTGCTGGTTCTCAACTTTTATAGCCATGTGGACCATATCCTCCAATTCTACATAATGCTGCAATTTAACAACATTTTGGATTTCTCTATTCAACCCCACAAGAAATCTAGCCATTGTAGCCTCTCTATCCTCCTCTACATTCGCCCTAATCATAGTGACTTCCATCTCCTTGAAATACTCATCTACACTCCGGCTTCCCTGCCTAAGAGTTTGCAACTTATTGTGTAATTCACGATAATAATACGCAGGTACAAACCTCTTCTTCATCACTCTTTTCATCTCTTCCCAAGACTCAATAGGTAGCTCGCCACTCCTTCTCCTATTCAACATTAGTTGATCCCACCACACTATAGCATAATCCGAAAATTCAATGGTAGCAAGTTTTACCTTCTTTCTCCCACTATAGTTGTGACAATCAAATACCATCTCCACCTTTTTCAGCCACTCTAAGTACGCCTCGGGATCATTCTTCCCTTGGAAAGGAGGAATCTTCATCTTTATGCTACTCATTTGATCATCCTCTCTATTCCTATCTCCTCTATCTTCCCAATCCCTAGTTCCTCTATTCCGACCACTATATCCTCTATAACTCCTGATAGAAGGTTAATCAAAATCATCATTCGACATTTCATCTCCACCCCTCGGTACTCTCCTAGAACGACTCTCCCTCTTACGCCCTTGGAATACGTTTATGGATTGCTCTAGTCTTTGCTCCACCGTCTCATGAATTTATTCCATTCCTTCTTGGAACATCCTCTTCATTTCTCCCCTCAACGCCTCAATTACTAACCTAGCATCAAACCTTCCCCTCTCACCTTCAGGAGAATATTGTCTCGACATAGTCCCTACAGAAAAGATTAGTACTAACACAAATATATATATAATTAAACCTCGCGATACACTCCCTTACGTGTTTCGCTCAAATGACGATATCACACAATCACTCGTGTATTCTCACAAATAATGATGATATCAACTCGCCAATTTCCTCTTCTCAATTCTCTTGGAACTAACCCGAACTACACCAATTTCCTTCTGTAGAATTCAAAACAACTCTAGGGTTCGTAAATTTTCCTCTGTTTTTTTTATCCGAATTTATTTATTTATTTATTGTCTCTGTTTTGCTTTTGATCACGTTTTTCTTTTCTTTTCTTTTCTCTTCTTTTTTTTTGTCGAAATTTTTACTCTTTTTTTTTAACAATCTCCTAGGCGATATTACACTATCAAAAGACAATCAATACTACGAAATTGAATACGATAATTGATATGAACGATTGAAGTTAGGGTTTTTGATATTACCTCCCTCAACCGAACTTGATGTTTTGACAAACCTAAGCTCTGATACGAACCACGCCAACCAGTGATGAAACCCAATACCAATACGTTTGGAAATTCATTGCCTAAGACGCCCAAACACCTAAAGTGGAAACCGCGACCCGTTGTCTATAAGCGAGACAAGAACCTTAGTATAAAAACGAAGACGCCACAATCAGGATGAAAGACCAATTGATAAGTCGGGATGAACGCCACGGAAATCAATCCGATAAGTTCGATTTAGTTCTTGAAGAACCAAGAGAGGTGCCTCTCAAAAGTGTTTAATGTTCAAAGATGTATATTGTTCATTGTTCTAAACCCTAGGAGCTTTTATACTAGGGTTACAATTCGTGTAAAACAAGTCCAAAACGACGTAGTTTAGATAAGTGGCGTAAAAACGCGAAAATAGAACAAGCTGGCCGGCAGGGGATACACAGCCGTGTACACGACCGTGTACTTTGGCCGTGTACTTTTCTGTGCACATTCCGGCCACATACACGACCGTGTACCTTCCTGGGGATTTGCTTGACTCAATACACGGCCGTGCCTTTTAGTCGTGTGTTTGGCCGTGTATGATTCTGTGCAATCTTGAGATTCCTACACGGCCGTGCCTTTAAAATATACGCCCTCTTCATCCCGTGTCCAGTATAACTTGTACAAAAGCAAGGGTCTTCCCATGGTTGTTCCAATCCATTCCAACTTCATGATTGCTCCAATCCTTTCCGGCTTCATGGATAACCTTTATCAACCCGTTAAGTGCTTCCTTGAATTGTTTTGCTCGATTTCTTGTGATCGGTCCAGGCGGCACTTCAAGAGGATCCACATTTCTTCTTCCGGCTTGGCTCTCATCATGGATCTCATCATAATGGAATTCATATCAAATTATAAAAATAAACTGATAAATGGCATAAAAGAAAATAAAATAAATGAAAAAATTGCTATAATCTTCAAGAGTTTGTAGAACTTCAATCTTCTGAATTAATTCCTAGAATTCTTCAATTGAAAGTAAACTTCAGTAACATTCTTTCTTCATACTAAAATTTGGAATAACATGAAATGTAAACAAAATTAAAGAGAAGATAAAATCCTAAAGTTCTTAAGGGAATTTTAATGATTCAAAAGATCAAAACAAGAATGCCCCCCAAGGTTCACACAAGGGGTCTATTTATAGATCCAAAGATGAGGAGGATAAGGCTGATTTAATGAGGAATTGAGCCAGCACATCAATCAAGATAAGATTTTGGAGAGAGTTTCGCATGGACATCCGAGAAACAGTCAAGGCTGGCTCAAGGTCGGCGGCCTTAAATGCAATTCTTCACTTGCTTCTTCAATTTTGTGAAAAACTCCTCTAATTAACTTGTATTTTACTTTTAGGTCCTCAAAACCTAAATTTTCACAATAAACACCATTAAATACCATTTCTTTACATTTTCTTCTAATATTGAAATAAATTTAATATAAATCCCAAAAGAAAATATAAGTATAATGTGATCTTATCATTAGTGGATGTACAATTGGAGATTAGAACACTCTTGGAATCCTTACGTTGATTGTGATTGATTAAGGGGAAGTGATCTTTATGATCATTTGAGGAAGTTAAAATTTGAAGCCTAGAAGAGTAGTGTTTAATTGTTGAAGTGGATTGGTGTCGTTGCATTTTCGGAAGTGAAGAGTATTACTTGTGATTTTCGGATTTGAATTTTCAAAATTGAGGTGTGAGTTAAGGAGGCAATTTGAATTTTAAAACACACATTAAGTGATTGATTAATTGTGTGTTCATTTGAATTTGAAATAGCTTCTTACCATTTTTGGGCTTGTGCACTTACTGAACTCCATTTTGAATTTGAAAGTGAGTTACCTTATCATGCTTGGAAGTTGCGGATTTTGTTGTAATTGTAGAAGTGAAATTGTACCGTGACTTGAAGAGTGTATTTGGTGTTATATCCTTGTTAATTTAGTAAAGGTTGTATACATTTGGTGTTGGTTATTATATGTGTTGTCAAGAACATTATGGTGGTGGCATGAAACATTGTGAACCGTGAGCATAAGGGATTTTTGTGTGGCTGTGAATGTGTTTAATTGCTGCCAATTGTGTATTTAAGTAGTAAGAAGCCAAGGCAAGAAAAAGGAAAGTAAATGGTAGATTTTGAACTCAAACACATCCATTAATTTGAAGTAGTTATTAAGTAATATTAAAGATTCTTGTTTGAATTTAAATTGTCTTATCTTTTATGGAGAAGGTTGCAATTAGTGGAATTATTTGAATTGTTGCTAGCTGCCTTTGTTGTCAAGTTTTGGTGTAAGGGGTTGCAACAAGAAGTGTTGTGTGTGTTAAGGCAAGGAAGTGATGATGCGAGTTTGATATGCTCTGATACCAAACTGATGCGAGATCGGTTTGATCGGATTCCTAACTGATACGAACAACGCCAACCTGTGATGAAACCCAATACCAAAATGTTCGGAATTCGTTACCTAAGATGCCCAAACACCCTCAAGTGGAAACCGCGACCCGTTGTCTATAAGCGAGACAAGAACCTTGGTATAATATGAAGACGCCACAATCGGGATGAAAGACCGATTGATAAGTCGGGTTAAACGCCACGGAAATAAAATCCGATAAGTTCTAAGTTAGTTCTTGAAGAACCAAGAGAGGAGTCTCTCAAAAGTGTTTTCAATGTTGTATGATGTATGATATGCTATTCTCTAACCCTAGGAGCTTTATATTAGGGTTACAATTCGTGACAAATAAGGTCCAAAACGACGTCACTTCAATAAGTGCGTAAAATAACAAAACTAGACAAAAGGCCGGCATCGGGGAGATATACGGCCGTATACACGATCGTGTACTTTGGTCGTGTACTTTTCTGTGCAAATTCTGGCAACATACACGACCGTGTACTTCTAGTCGTGTATCTTCCTGTGGAAATTCTTGACACAATACATGGCTGTGCCTTTTAGCCGTGTGTCTAACCGTGTATGATTCCATGCAACCTTGAGATTCCTACACGGCTGTGCCTTGAAAATACACGCCCTCTTCATCCCGTATCCGATATGACTTGAACAAGAGCAAGGGTCTTCCCATGGTTGTTCCAATCCCTTCCAACTTCATGATTGTTCCAATCCTTTCCGGCTTCATGGACATCCTTTATCAACCCGTTAAGTGCTTCCTTGAGTCGTTTTGCTCGATTTCTTGTGATCGGTCCAGGCGACACTTCAAGTGGATCCACATTCCTTCTTCTGGCTTGACTCTCATCATGGATCTCATCATTCCCCTCTTCTTGAAAAGGATTTGTCCTCAAATCGTCACCTACATCAAAAGGACTCAGATCGGTAACATTAAATGTGGCACTTACTTGATACTCACCAGGCAAATCTATCTTGTATGCATTATCGTTGATGCGCTCAAGAACTTGAAATGGTCCATCACCTCTAGGAAGTAGTTTAGATCGACGCTGCATGGAAAACCGCTCTTTGCGCATGTGAACCCAAACCCAGTCTCCAGGTTCAAAGACAGCTTGTCGACGACCCTTGTTGGCTTGTTTCACATATTGCTCCGTTCTTCGCTCAATGTTTAGCCTTCTCATGAAATTTGCCTTAGAATCAGCATCAAAACTCACAAACTTGTTAGTTAGCAATGGCAATAAATAAATAGGAGCCAGTGGGTTAAAACCATACACAATCTCAAATGGTGAACAATGAGTAGTGTTATGTACAGCCCTATTATATGCAAACTCCACAAATGGTAGGCAATCCTCCTAAGTCCTAATGTTCTTCTCTATGATTGCCTTCAACAATTGAATTAAAGTTCTGTTAACCACCTTAGTTTGCCCATCAGTTTGTGGGTGACAGGTAGTCGAAAACAATAACTTAGTTCCTAACTTAGCCCACAATACTCTCCAAAAATGACTCAAAAAGTTTACATCCCGATCACTAACAATTCTCCTAGGTATACCATGCGGACGCACTACCTCTCTAAAGAACAAATTAACAATGTGTATAGCATCATCGGTTTTATGATAAGGAATGAAATGAACCATTTTAGAAAACCTATCCACAACTACAAAAATAGAATCTCGACCATGCCTAGGCCTAGGTAATCCTAACACAAAATCCATGGAAATATCTACCCAAGGCTCATGAGGAATGACACGAGACTCATATAACTCATCTAACATGTCATCTAAGCGAGGAATGGGATGACGATACTTTACCGTAATGTTGTTGATGGCATGGCAGTCAACACACATTCTCCATGTCCCATCCTTCTTAGGCACCAAAATCACAGGCACTGCACATGGACTCATGCTTTCCCTTACGTACCCCTTCTCCATTAATTCATCGACCTGCCTTTGGAGTTCCTTTGTCTCCTCCGGATTGCTCCTATAAGCTGGCTTGTTTGGAATCGATGCTCTGGGTACAAGGTCAATCTGGTGCTCAATACCACGAATAGGTGGTAATCCCTTTGGAATCTCCTCAGTGAAGATAACTTCAAAGTCTTGCACAATAGACACAACTACACAAGGAAAAGAGTTAGATAGTTCGTTAGTAGTCAAACATGTTTCTTTAAAAAACAGCAACAACATAGGTTGCCTCATCACTAACGCTCTCCTTACTGATGAGATCCATAATGAGAGTCAAGCCGGAAGAAGGAATGTGGATCCTCTTGAAGTGTCGCTTGGACCGATCACAAGAAATCGAGCGAAACGACTTAAAGAAGCACTTAACGGGTTGATAAAGGATGTTCATGAAGCCGGAAAGGATTGGAGCAATCATGAAGTTGGAACTGATTGGAACAACCATGGGAAGACCCTTGCTCTTGTACAAGTAATACCAGATACAGGGTGAAGAGGGCATATATTTACAAGGCACGGCCGTATAGGAATCTCAAAGTTACACAGAATCATACACGGTCATATATACGACCAAAGGCACGGCCGTGTATGGAGTCAAGAAAATCCACAGAAAGATACACGACCAGAAGTACACGGTTGTGTATGTTGCTAGAATTTGCATAGAAAAGTACATGGCTAAAGTACACGGTCGTGTACACGGCCGTGTATCTCCCCGACGCCGGCCTTTTGTCTTGTTTTGTTATTTTACTCACTTATTGAAGTGACGTCGTTTTGGACTTGTATTTTTACGAATTGTAACCCTAGTATAAAGCTCTTAGGGTTTAGAATAGAGACACAACATACATCTTAGAACATTGAAAACACTTTTGAGAGGCTCCTCTCTTGGTTCTTTAAGAACTAACTAGAACTTATTGGATTAATTTTCCATGGCGTTCATCCCGACTTATCAATCGGTCCTTCATCCCGATTGTGGCGTCTTCACATTATACCAAGGTTCTTGTCTCGCTTATAGACAACGGGTCGCGGTTTCCCCTTTAGGTGTTTGGCATCTTAGGTAACGAGTTCTGAGCGTATTGGTATTGGGTTTCGTCACACGTTGGCGTGGTTCGTATCAGTTAGGAATCCAATCAAACCGATCTCGCATCAGTTTGGTATCAGAGCTTAGGTTTGTCAAAACATCAGTTCGGTTTGAGGAAGGTAACATCAAAACCCTAACTCCAATCGTTCATATTAATTGTTAGTATTCAATTTCATAGTATTAATTGTCTATTGAAAGTGTAGTATCTACTAGTCGATTTGTTACAAAAAAAAAAGGAAGAATCACGACAAAAAAAGAAAAGAAAAGAAAAGAGAAACGTGATCAAGAGCAACAACAAAGACAAAAAAAAAATTCGGATAGAAAAAGAGGAAAATTTATGAACCCTAGAGTTGTTTTGAATTCTAAGGAAGGAAATTGGTGTAGTTTGGGTTAGTTCCAAGAGAATTGAGAAGAGAATTGGCGAGTTGATATCATCGTTTTTTGTGAGAATACACGAGTGACTGTGTGATATCATCATTTGAGTGAAACACGTAAGGGAGTGTATCGTGAGGTTTAATCATATATATATATATATATATATATTTGTTAGTACTAATCTTTTCTGCAGGAACAATGTCGAGGCAACATTCTCCTAAAGGTGAGAGGGGAAGGTTTGATGCTAGGTTAGTAATTGAGGCGTTGAGCGGTGAGATGAAAAGAATGTTTCAGGAGGGAATGAAACAAATTCATGAGTCGATAGAGCAAAGACTAGAGCAATCCACAAACGTCTTCCAAAGGCATAAGAGGGAGAGTCGTTCTAGGAGAGTACCGAGGGGTGGAGATGAAATGTCGGATGATGACGTTGATGAGCCTTCTGTTGGGAGTTATAGAGGTTATAGTGGTCGGAATAGAGGAACTAGGGATTGGGAAGATAGAGGAGATAGGAATAGAGAGGATGATCAATTGAGTAGCATAAAGATGAAGATTCCTCCTTTCCAAGGGAAGAATGATCCCGAGGCATACTTAGAGTGGGAGAAGAAGGTGGAGATGGTGTTTGATTGTCATAACTATAGTGGGAGAAAGAAAGTGAAACTTGCTGCCATTGAATTTTCGGATTATGCCATAGTGTGGTGGGATCAACTAATATTGAATAGAAGAAGGAATGGCGAACCACCTATTGAGTCTTGGGAAGAGATGAAAAGGGTGATGAAGAAGCGGTTTGTGCCTGCGTATTACTACCGTGAATTGCACAACAAATTGCAAACTCTTAGGCAGCGAAGCCGAAGTGTGGATGAGTATTTCAAGGAGATGGAAGTCACTATGATTAGGGCGAATGTAGAGGAGGATAGAGAGGCCAACATGGCTAGGTTTCTTGCTGGGTTGAGTAAAGAAATTCAAAATGTTGTTGAATTGCAACATTATGCAGAATTGGAGGATATGGTTCACATGGCTATAAAGGTTGAGAACCAGCACAAGAGGAAAGGTAGTAGTAATGCACGGTTTCAACAGGGTAATGGTTCATCCACTTGAAAGACTAACCAATGGAAGAAGGAAGAAAAGCCTTTACACACCAAACCAAAAGGGGAGCTGAGGCAAGCAGGTTCTACTCCTGGTAACCAAGGTAACCCTGATTCTTCTACTTCTAGAAATCGTGACATTAGATGTTTTAAATGCTAAGGTAGAGGCCATATTGCTAGTCAATGTCCGAATAGGCGTGTTATGATTTTGCGTGATGATGGTGAGTATGAGACTGAAGGGGATAGTGAAGAAGAGGATATGCCTCCATTAGAGGATGCTAGTGATGATGAGGAGCCTGCAATGGGAAGGTTAGTGGCAGTAGTGAAGCGAGCTTTGAATGTGCAGGTGAAGGAAGAAGAGGCGGTGCAAAGGGAGAATATATTTCATGCTAGATGTTATTTAGGAGATCATATTTGCAACTTGATTATTGATGGAGGAAGTTGCACCAATGTGGTGAGTAACTTTATTGTTGAGAGGTTGGGAATCAACACTATTAGACACCCTAGTTCATATAAATTGCAGTGGTTGAATGATAGTGGAGAGACTAAGGTGAGTAAGCAAGCCTTGATTGGGTTTCGCATTGGTAGAGATGAGGATGAGGTGTTATGCGATGTAGTGCCAATGCAAGCATGTCATGTGTTGTTAGGGAGGCCATGGCAATTTGATAGGAAGG
Organism: Laguncularia racemosa; assembly: GCA_037954665.1. Classification (NCBI taxonomy): domain Eukaryota; kingdom Viridiplantae; phylum Streptophyta; class Magnoliopsida; order Myrtales; family Combretaceae; genus Laguncularia; species Laguncularia racemosa. Next base: position 40,474 of record JBBMOL010000475.1, on the reverse strand, counting down.
TTGTTCATGATGGCTTTTCTAACAAGTATACGCTTGTTCACCAGGGGAAAAGCTTTAATCTTAAACCATTAACACTTAAACAGTTGTATGAGGATCAGTTGCAGCTACAACAGTCGTTTGCAAAACATAAGGTGAGTGAAAAGCTGAGGGAGAGTGAGAGAGCAAAAGACAATGAGAAAGAAAAGGAATACAAAAGTCAACATCAAAAGAAAAAAGAGAGGAAGGCTGGAAAGAGTGTAAGAGACCAAGTTGAAGGGGGATCAACTTTGGTGGTGAGTGAAAAGGAGAGTGCAGCCTTGCAAAAGGAGAGTTGTATGGCAAGAGCGAGTGTAGTAAGGAGAGCGTTAGTGATGAGGTAACCTATGTTGTTGCTGGTTTTTAAAGAAACATGTTTGAGTACTAAAGAACTATCTAACTCTTTGCCTAGTGTGGTTGTGTCTCTTGTGCAGGACTTTGAAGATGTCTTCCTTGAGGAGATTCTAAAGGGACTACCACCTATTCGTGGTATTGAGCATCGGATTGACCTTGTACCCGGAGCATCGATTCCAAGCAAGCCAGCTTATAGGAGCAATCCGGAGGAGATAAAGGAACTCCAAAGGCAGGTCGATGAATTAATGGAGAAGGGGTAAGTGAGAGAAAGCATGAGTCCATGAGCAGTGCCTATGATTTTGGTGCCTAAGAAGGATGGCACATGGAGAATGTGTGTTGACTGCCGCGCCATCAACAACATCACGGTAAAGTATCGTCATCCCATTCCTCGCTTAGATGACATGTTAGATGAGTTACATGGGTCTAGTGTCTTTTCCAAAATTGATCTGAAAAGTGGATATCACCAAATTAGAATGAAAGAAGGTGATGAATGGAAAACCACATTCAAAACAAGATATGGGTTGTATGAGTGGTTAGTAATGCCTTTTGGTTTAACTAACGCACCTAGTACTTTTATGATGCTTATGAACCATGTTTTGAGGACTTTTATTGGCAAATTTGTGGTTGTCTATTTTGATGATATTCTCATTTACAACAAGAGTTTGGAAGATCATATGTCTTACTTGAGGGATGTTTTAGAAGTGCTTCGAAAGGAGTAATTATATGCTAACCTCAAGAAGTGCACTTTTTGCACAGACAAACTTGTGTTTCTTGGTTTTGTTGTTAGTGCACAGGGAATACAGGTTGATGAAGAAAAGGTTCGTGCGATCCAAGAATGGCCTAGTCCAACTAATGTAAGTAATGTGCGGAGTTTCCATGGACTAGCGAGCTTTTACAGGAGATTTGTGAAGGATTTCAGCACCATTGCAGCACCACTTACTGAGGTAATTAAGAAGAACGTGGGGTTCAGATGGGGAGAGCAACAAGAGAAGGCCTTTTAGACGCTTAAAAATAAGCTGACTCTGGCGCCATTACTTGTTTTACCTAACTTTGCTAAAACGTTTGAAATTGAGTGTGATGCTTCAAGATTAGGTATTGGAGCAGTGATTATGCAGGAGAGAAGACCAATTGCATTCTTTAGTGAGAAGCTAAGTGGGGCAACCTTGAACTACCCTACTTATGACAAGGAGTTATATGCATTGGTTCGAGCCCTGGAGATGTGGCAACACTTTCTTTGGCCAAAAGAGTTCGTGATCCACACTGATCATGAATCTTTGAAGTACTTGAAGGGGCAACATAAGTTGAACAAAAGGCATTTTCGTTGGGTGGAGTTCATAAAAAAATTTCCATATCTCATCCACTACAAGCAAGGTAAAGAGAATGTCGTTGCTGATGCACTTTCTAGAAGGTATGCTCTTATCTCTACTCTTAGTTCTAGACTACTTGGTTTTGAGCACATTAAGGAATTATATGCTGCTGATCGAGATTTTTGTGAGTAGTATGTGCATTGTGAGAAGTGGGCATGGTAAATTTTATAAACACGAAGGATTCTTGTTTAGGGAGAGTAAACTATGCATTCTAATCTGTTCTTTAAGAGAATTACTAGTGAGAGAATCTCATGGAGGAGGTTTAACGGGACATTTTGGAGTAGCTAAAACATTAAGGGTATTGTAGGAACACTTCTATTGGCCTCACATGAAAGGAGTTGTTGAGAGGATTTGTGAGCGATGTGTCACATGTAAGTAAGCGAAATCTAGAGTCCAACCTCAAGGGCTTTATACCCCACTTCCCATTCCTCATGACCCTTGGGTAGATATTTCCATGGATTTTGTGTTAGGATTACCCAGGTCTAGACATGGTTGAGATTCTATTTTTGTAGTTGTGGATAGATTTTCTAAGATGGCTGATGGGTGTCGAATCCAACAAAAATAAAACCTACTCCTAGACAATTATATGATTTGCATATAGTGGTGAGTAGGGTCGAATCCACAGGGATTGGTAAAGATATTTATATTCAAAGAGAACAATAAGAAAAAGGAAAATGGGGGGGTTTTGTTTGTGAATCAAATAAAGTAAAACAAGGTAAGAAAATCAGATATTGGTAAAAGCCTAGCTAAAGGAATCAAGATGGTTTAATTCTAGGAATTGATCATCGATGCAAATGTTCTCTATTCTTGTTCTAGATAAATTGGTTATGGTTATTAACAAGCTCTAACAACCTATCTCTCCTTACTTCCTCGATAACCTCAGACAAGCGCTTTGAATTATTTCTCTTATTGATTAAACAACCCTTAGACAAGCGCTTAGGATTTAATCTATCAATAGCATTAAGATCTAGAGAGACCACCAATTCATGCCAGTAGATTATAAGATAACCTATTTAAACATGATCACACACCTCCATAATATGAATTAAATCATCTCTTTTATAACCAAACATGTTATTGTGTCACTAAGACTAGAACAATCAAACAATTACGGATTTGACGTGCTAGTTGACAATATATTAACTTGCTAATTGAGTAGAAGAGCTCTATTCATACTAATCAACAAAGATAATAATGACAAAACGATTAGAAGATATATGAATACCCGAAAGCAAAGAATAGAATAAATACAAGTCAATTAGACCTCACAATTCGTGGAGAATTAAACATCTATGACCCTTTGGCTAGAAAAGTAGCTTAGCTACTTATGTTCATCAATAAAACGAAAATAAAAGATAGAAACATAATGAACCCGGTTGCTTGCTCTGCCTCCACGTTTCCTTCTTCAAGATCCAAGATTCCCCAGATCAAAAGTTGTCCTAACCCTCTAGGGTTGGCTCTATTTATACTATTAGATGGATAGCATGTGATCTTTTGCTAGCAAGATACGAAAATATCTTTCCTTTTTCAAGTAGATTTCTAGAAGTGAAGATACGTCTGCCTGGTACGCCCCACCACACGGCCGTGGGTTAAGCCGTGCCATCCTCTGTGCATATTCTTCAAGTCTTCAACCGCGCCCAGTGTGAACCACGGTTACACACACGGCCAGATTTCAAGCCGTGCCTTCGTCTGTGCATAATCTTCAAGTCTTCATCCGTGTCCAGTGTGTAGCACGGTTACACCCACGGCTAGATTTCAAGCCGTGTCTTCATCTGGTTGATGTTCCACACTTTCTTCTCCTTGGCACATCTATCTTCCACCACGGCTTCAAGCACGGTTTATCCCACGGGTTCCACCACGGCCGTGCCTTAAGCCGTGTCTCTCTCTGTTCAAAGTCCTCATTTTCGCCTTCTTTTCCAGTATGTAACACGGTTTGAACCTTGGCCGTGCCTCAAACCGTGCTTCCTCCGGTGGTGTAATTTCTTGTCTTGATCCAAGTTGTAGATGACTTCTCTAAAATACTTGAATTAGCATCCTTGACTCCATTTAACCTAATTTATCACGATGATAGAATTAAAGTACCATTTCCTTATGATTTCTATAAAATCAATAATAATTTAACACAATTTATACTATAAAGATTGAGTATAAAATGGCTCTATCAAATTCCCCCACACTTAAACTCTTGCTTGTCCTCAAGCAATTGCATCAAATCAATTGAGAAATCTATCATAGATTATACAAACTTTCTTTTCATCATTCCAAGCATCTATTCGTTTGTAATTCATGACTTGTAATTTAATGTCTACTACTTCAACCCAATTGGTTTCCTATGATCAAATTACTATGGACAAAATTCAATAGCTAATCTAAACAAAACAAACTTTAATCCTCATGTTTAGCAAAAGAATTTTTTATTCCAAAAGTAAATACTTAATCCACTAAGGAAAAACACCTAATTAAACTTCATTGGATATTAGCAAACATATAATCCTTACAGTATAAAGTAAAAGCATATAGTATAAGCTCTTTGCTAGATATTCTCCCTTTTATACATCTTTGTTTTATTCAATGAATGTTCACATTCATGTTCTTTTGATTTATTCAAGCATCTATTTTGACGAGTTTTTGCCCTCTTCTTTTCATGAACTTTTGCCTTTTTCGCCCTTATCGTTATAGTGAGTTCATTGAGTCGGCAACATCTCGAGCTCATCACTCAAGTGACCGGGTTTTGAGATACCCCTACGGACTCTTCCTCACTCTAACATTCAAGTTTGAATACTCTTAACTCAATTAGTTGAATCATTGGAGTAATGGTTATGCTTGATTCTTTTCTTTTTTTTTCACTAAGTGTTATGATTGCTTTACAAACAACTTCAAAGAGTATACAGTAGCTAATATAACCTAGAAGTAAACTTGTTTATTTTTCACTTAGGGACTCGACTTACTCTTAGACTTCCAATTCTAAAGCTAAATACAAGGTAAATTTGTTTCTTAAAGATTTCACTACTTAATTTTAACCATGTATTCTAATCACAACAGTGGGTGAGTAAAACATTTGAACAAGTCAATTTCACATTTTGTAGATGCTTATTACAACATTTAGTACAATCTCTAGATTTCATGATAATTTTGAAAAAATTTGGCTTAAAATTGCTTAAGGACAAACATTCAAAGTATAAGTTAGTTTTCTATTCTCTATATTTTATTATCCTCTCCCCCACACTTAGCTTAAACAGTGTCCTCACTGTTCCTAATTCAGCATAATTGAAGAGGAATTAACAACATAAAGGACATTAGAGAATAAGAGAAAGGAAATATTGGTACTTCCCTGGTATTGGAGTGCTCCCTTTAAGCTCTGGAAAGTGTCATCTAATGATATGTATCCTTGCTACATCCGATCCAAAGAGTTCAAAACTACACTAGAATCAAAACAAACTAAACTAAAACAAAACAAAACTAAAACAAACCAAAACTAATGCAAAACAAAACTTTTTTTTTTTTTTTTACATGGGTTGCCTCCCATGAAGCGCCTTTCTTTAACATCTTTGGCTAGACGTTCCTGTCATCAATCACAATACTCGGGGTGAGTTAAACTGGTGTCTTCAATATTACATACTTGAAATCCTTCATAAAAAGGTTTCAAGCGATGACCATTGACTTTGAAGGTCTTACCAGTTTCAAGGCTTGCGATCTCAACTGCACCATGGGAAAATATGTTAGTGATGACAAAAGGGCCAATCCACCGTGATTGTAGTTTACCAGGAAACAATTTCAATCGAGAATGGTAAAGTAATACTTTTTGACCTACAGAAAAATTCTTTCGGGAAATCATTTGATCATGAAAATCCTTTGTTTTTTCCTTGTAGATTTTAGTACTCTCATAAGCTTCTCTTCGAATCTCCTTAAGTTCTTGTAATTGAAGTTTTATGTGTTCACCCGCCTCATCCATTCGCATGTTACATTGTTTTACAACCCAATACGCCTTATGTTCCAGCTCCACAGGGAGATGACAGGGTTTGCCAAATATTGAACGGTAAGGAGACATACCTATAGGGGTCTTGTATGCTGTCTGGTAGGCCCATAATGCATCCTCAAGTCTTGTGCTCCAGTCCTTCCTACATGGATTGACGGTTTTTTCCAGAATAGACTTGATTTCTCGATTTGAGACTTCTGCCAATCCATTGGTTTGAGGGTGGTATGCGGTGGAAGTGCGATGAGTGACCCTGTATTTTTTTAGTAGAGTTTCCACTATCCTATTACAAAAGTGTGTGCCACAATCACTGATAAGAGCCTTTGGTGTCCCGAACCTAGCAAAAATATAAGATTTAACAAAATCCACAACAACTTTAGCATCATTAGTTCGAGTAGCTTTGGCTTCCACCCATTTTGAAACATAATCCACAGCAAGAAGGATGTAAACATTACCGAAGGAAGGAGGAAAAGGACCCATGAAGTCAATACCCCATATATCAAATATTTCACAAGCAAGAATAGGGGTAAGTGGCATTTGATCTCTATGTCCTAAGTTCCCAATCTTTTGACATCGTTCACAAGACTTACAAAACATAAAAGAGTCACGAAACAATGTAGGCCAAAACAAACCACACCCTAATACCTTTTGAGCTGTCCTCTTAGGGCCAAAATGTCCACCACATGCATATGAGTGACAAAATTGCAAGACAGAAGGAATATCGTCTTGAGAAATACACCTTCTAATGATTTGATTAGCACAATGTTTCCACAAATATGGATCATCCCATACATAATACTTAGCATCACTTTTAATTTTATCTTTTTGAGCCCTAGACAAATCACTTGGTAGTGTCTTAGTAACCAAATAATTGACAGTATCAGCATACCACGGAATTGTCTTTTGAATAGAAAAGAGATACTCATCTGGAAAATCATCTTGTATTTGTGTGGATCCTTCACTGATAGGAATTCGACTGAGGTGGTCGGCAACTAAGTTTTCTAAGCCTTTCCTATCACGTATCTCCAGACCGAACTCTTGTAAGAGGAGTATCCATCGAATAAGTCTTGGTTTCGCCTCCTTCTTCGCGAGCAAGTATTTAAGAGCTGCATGATCAGAGTAAACAATTACCTTAGTACCAAGTAAATATGATCTGAATTTTTCTAATGCAAAAACAACAGCCAAGAGTTCTTTTTCCGTTGTGGAATAGTTGCATTGAGCATTATCCAAACTTCTGGAAGCATAATAAATGGCATGAGAAGCTCTCCCAACTCTTTGGCCAAGAACTGCTCCAACTGCATAGTTGCTCGCATCACACATGATTTCAAAAGGAAGGGTCCAGTCGGGTGGTTGGATGATTGGAGCAGAAGTTAAATTGTCCCTCAGTGTGTCAAAAGCGTTCTTGTAGGCCTCATCGAACTCAAATGTCACTTCTTTTTGTAGCAATCGACATAAGGGTTGAGTAATCTTGGAGAAATCCTTGATGAAGCGTCGATAGAATCCTGCACTCCCAAGAAAAGACCGAATTTCCCGTACACTTACAGGGTAAGGTAAAGATTTAATCAGTTCTACCTTAGCTTTATCGACTTCAAGCCCCTTAGAAGATACTATATGGCCTAAAATGAGACTCTGTTCAACCATAAAGTGACATTTTTCATAATTCAACACTAGATTCTTATCTATACATCTTTGAAGCACTTTTGTAAGGTTAGTCAAACATGAATCAAAAGAATTACCATAAACGGTAAAGTCATCCATGAAAACTTCTATAATATTCTCCACATAATCTGAAAATATACTAACCATACATCTTTGGAATGTGGCTAGGGCATTGCAGAGCCCAAAAGGCATCCTTCGATATGCAAAAGTACCGAATGGACAAGTGAAAGTGGTCTTCTCTTGATCTTCCGGTGCCACTGGAATTTGATGAAAACCTGAATAACCATCAAGACAACAATAGTGAGAATGGCCAGCCAAACGTTCAAGCATCTGATCAAGAAAAGGAAGAGGGAAGTGGTCCTTCCGAGTTGACGCGTTTAACTTCCTGTAATCAACACAAACCCTCCATCCATTCTGAACCCGAGTAGGAATTAACTCACCATCGGAGTTTTCAATCACAGTTAAGCCTGTTTTCTTTGGAACAACTTGGATCGGACTTACCCATTTGCTGTCGGAAATTGGATAGATCATACCTGCATCAAGAAGTTTCAAGATCTCTTTCTTAACTACCTCCATCATAGGTGGATTCAAATGACGCTGAACTTCTCTTGAAGGTTTGCAATTATCTTCCATCAAAATCTTGTGCATGCAGGTAGAGGGGCTTAGTCCTTTGATATTAGCTATGGACCATCCAATGGCTTCTTTGTACTCCCTCAACACCTGAATCAACTTTTCTTCTTCTAAAGTACTTAGCTTGTTGGAGACTATCACAGCAAGAGTCTCCTTTTCTCCTAAGAAAATATATTTTAGATGTTCGGGTAGGGGTTTTAATTCTAGCTTCGGTGCCTGCACAATAGAAGGAAGAAGTTTTGTGTTAGAAGGGGTAAATGAATGTAGGACACATCATACCTGATAGGTTTTAATGATTCCAACTCCCAAATCTTGTCCTGCAAATCAGAGGATATTACAAACTTCTCCTTAAGAGTTGTCAATGCATGAATCGTAAGACTCTTATTAAGTACAACTTTCAACTCATCATCATCTATCAAATCAAATGTAGTCTGTGTTAATGGGTCAATAACATCAACAAAAAAAACGGGTGAGATGTCACTAGGATATTTCATGGCATCATAAATGTTAAATTTAATCACTTCACCATCAAATTCCATAGTGAGGTTACCATCATGTACATCGATTTTTGTTCTAGATGTCTTAAGAAATGGTCTCCCTAATAATATCATCGATGAATTATGAGAATCATCATTTTCCATGTCAAGCACGTAAAAATCTGCGGGGAAAACCAAACCATTAACTTGTACTAAAACATCTTCTAGAACTCCCTCAGGATAAACATTGGACCTATCAGCAAGTTGAACAATAACGCCTGTTTCCTTTAGGGGGCCAACATTTAAACATTGATAAACAGACAAAGGCATAACATTGATTGAAGCGCCTAAATCACACATAGCTTTAGTGATTCCAAGGTTACCTATTTTGCAAGGAATAGTAAACATACCTGGATCCTTACATTTAGGAGGAAGCTTCTTTTGAAGAATAGCTGAAACATTCTCACCTATACTAATCTTTTCATTACCTTTCAGCTTTCTTTTGTTAGTGCACAATTCTTTTAGAAATTTAGCATAACGAGGTACTTGCTTAATAGCATCCAGCAAGGGAATGTTTACCTCAACTTTGCGAAAAGTGTCAAGAATCTCTTTTTCTTCAGCTTCATTCTTGGATTTTGCTAGTCTGGAAGGGAAAGGAGGTGCTGTTGTCATGACCTTTGGTGGTTCAATGAGGGGTCCTTTGATCTGATTGTTCTGCTGACTTGGAGTTGGAGTTTCTTTCTCAGTCTCTACCTCAGGATTAGTTCGGTGATTCTCCTCATTTGATCCCTGCAATTTCGTTCCACTTCTCAAGGTAATTGCATTAGCACTTTGCTTTGGATTTGTGACGGTTTGAGAAGGTAACTTACCTTGAGTTTCCAACCTATTTAGAGAAGAAGCAAGTTGACTTACCTGATTTTCCAAGTTGTGGATGCTCTGCTTTGTCTCATCCTGAAATTGTTTTGTATTAACGGCAAGTGATTTAACAATTTCCTCAAGGGACATACCTGAAGTAGAAGGAGCCTGTGATACTTGGTTTGATGGCTTGGGTTGGAATTGTTGGAAGTTTTGTGGTTTATTGCCATATCTGAAGTTAGGGTGATCCCTCCATCCGGGATTGTAAGTGTTTAAATAGGGATCATATTTCCTTTGTGGCTGTCCTGGGAATCCGCCTACAGCATTGGCGTGTTCATGGTTGTCATCTTGCAATGTGGGACACATGTCGGTCGGATGACTAGGAGCAGCACAAATTCCACAAGCTTTCACCTGTTGGGTATTTCCAAGAGCTAGCTGCTGCATAAAGGAGGTAAGATTAGAAATTTGATGTTCAAGGTTAGACACACTTACCTCATTTACCTTCCTTGAAGACGTATCGTGCCTATACCCAAATTGTTGTGAATTAGCAGCCATAATGGAGATCAATTCCCTAGCTTGACCAGGGGTTTTGTTTACTATGGCGCCTCCACTTGCAGCATCCATCATCTTTCTTTCCATCGGAAGTAGGCCTTCGTAGAGATATTGGATGAGGAGTTGTTCGGATATCCCATGTTGTGGGCAGCTTGCACACAGTTGCTTGAACCTTTCCCAATACTCATGAAAAGTCTCGGTGTCCCTTTGTTTTATACCACAAATTTCTCTTCTTATACCAGCGGCTCTGGATGCGGGGAAGAATTTGTCCAAGAAGAGTCTCACCATATCTGTCCAAGTGGTGATAGAACCTGGAGGCAAATAAAACAACCAATCTTTAGCTTTAGTACTTAAAGAAAATGGAAAAGCACGTAGCTTGATTTGATCGTCGGTTATTCCTTGCGGCCTCATACTAGAACACACTATATGAAACTCTTTTAAATGCTTGTGAGGATCTTCATTCTCAAGACCATGAAATGTAGGTAGCAGATGTATCAACCCAGATTTGAATTCGAATTCCACGGCTAGTTCGGGATAGTGAATACAAAGTGGTTGTTGATTCACATCCGGTGCAGCCAACTCCCTTAAGGTTCTCTCGAGATTTGCCATGTCGTCCTCTTTTTCAGAATCAAGGGATGAATCAGACAAGTCCGATACTAAGTTCGGTCCGGGGGATGATCTAGCTTCTCGTCGTAGCCTCTTTAGAGTCTTCTCAATCTCCGGATTATAAGTTAGTTCACCTGTCTGAGAAGAACGAGTCATACAAGAATAGAAATAAATTTGACACCAATCCCCCGCAACGGCGCCAAAATTTGATGGGTCTCGAATCCAACAAAAATAAAACCTACTCCTAGACAATTATATGATTTGCATATAGTGGTGAGTAGGGTCGAATCCACAGGGATTGGTAAAGATATTTCTATTCAAAGAGAACAATAAGAAAAAGGAAAATGGGGGGGTTTTGTTTGTGAATCAAATAAAGTAAAACAAGGTAAGAAAATCAGATATTGGTAAAAGCCTAGCCAAAGGAATCAAGATGGTTTAATTCTAGGAATTGATCATTGATGCAAATGTTCTCTATTCTTGTTCTAGATAAATTGGTTATGGTTATTAACAAGCTCTAACAACCTATCTCTCCTTACTTCCTCGATAACCTCAGACAAGCGCTTTGAATTATTTCTCTTATTGATTAAACAACCCTTAGACAAGCGCTTAGGATTTAATCTATCAATAGCATTAAGATCTAGAGAGACCACCAATTCATGCTAGTAGATTATAAGATAACCTATTTAAACATGATCACACACCTCCATAACATGAATTCGATCATCTCTTTTATAACCAAACATGTTATTGTGTCACTAAGACTAGAACAATCAAACAATTACGGATTTGACGTGCTAGTTGACAATATATTAACTTGCTAATTGAGTAGAAGAGCTCTATTCATACCAATCAACAAAGATAATAATGACAAAACGATTAGAAGATATATGAATACCCGAAAGCAAAGAATAGAATAAATACAAGTCAATTAGACCTCACAATTCGTGGAGAATTAAACATCTATGACCCTTTGGCTAGAAAAGTAGCTTAGCTACTCATGTTCATCAATAAAACGAAAATAAAAGATAGAAACATAATGAACCCGGTTGCTTGCTCTGCCTCCACGTTTCCTTCTTCAAGATCCAAGATTCCCCAGATCAAAAGTTGTCCTAACCCTCTAGGGTTGGCTCTATTTATACTATTAGATGGATAGCATGTGATCTTTTGCTAGCAAGATACGTAAATATCTTTCCTTTTTCAAGTAGATTTCGAGAAGTGAAGATACGTCTGCCTGGTACGCCCCACCACACGGCCGTGGGTTAAGCCGTGCCATCCTCTGTGCATATTCTTCAAGTCTTCAACCGCGCCCAGTGTGAACCATGGTTACACACACGGCCAGATTTCAAGCCGTGCCTTCGTCTGTGCATAATCTTCAAGTCTTCATCCGTGTCTAGTGTGTAGCACGGTTACACCCACGGCTAGATTTCAAGCCGTGTCTTCATCTGGTTGATGTTCCACACTTTCTTCTCCTTGGCACATCTATCTTCCACCATGGCTTCAAGCACGGTTTATCCCACGGGTTCCACCACGGCCGTGCCTTAAGCCGTGTCTCTCTCTGTTCAAAGTCCTCATTTTTGCCTTCTTTTCCAGTGTGTAACACGGTTTGAACCTTGGCCGTGCCTCAAACCGTGCTTCCTCCGGTGGTGTAATTTCTTGTCTTGATCCAAGTTGTAGATGACTTCTCTAAAATACTTGAATTAGCATCCTTGACTCCATTTAACCTGATTTATCACGATGATAGAATTAAAGTACCATTTCCTTATGATTTCTATAAAATCAATAATAATTTAACACAATTTATACTATAAAGATTGAGTATAAAATGGCTCTATCAATGGCACATTTCATTCCTTGTCACAAAACAGAGGATGCTTGTAATATTTCTAATTTATTCTTTAGGGAAGTTGTAAGATTGCATGGTATGCCTAGAACAATTGTATCGGATAGAGATGCTAAGTTCTTGAGCTACTTCTTGAAGACCTTGTGGGCTAAGTTAGGAACTAAGTTATTGTTTTCTACTACTTGTCATCTACAGACTGATGGTCAAACTGAGGTAGTAAATCGAACTTTATCTACTTTGTTGAGGGCTTTCATTAAAAAGAATATTAAAAGTTGGGAGGATTGTTTGCCACATGTTGAATTTGCCTATAACCGTACAGTGCATTCTGCTACTAAATTTACTCCTTTTGAAATTGTGTATGGTTTTATTCCACTGACTCCTTTGGATTTATCACCTTTGCTTATTTCTAAGTATGTTAATCTAGATGGCAAGAAGAAAGCCGAATTTGTTAAATAGATCCATGAGTAGGCAAGGCTGAACATTGAGCGACGAACAGAGCAGTATGTGAAACAAGCCAACAAGGGTCGTCGACAAGCTGTTTTTTAACCTGGAGATTGGGTTTGGGTTCACATGCGCAAAGAGCGGTTTCCCATGCAGCGTCGATCTAAACTACTTCTTAAAGGCGATGGACCATTTCAAATTCTTGAGTGCATCAACGATAATGCATACAAGATAGATTTGCCTAGTGAGTATCAAGTAAGTGCCACATTTAATGTTACTGATCTGAGTCCTTTTGATGTAGGTGATGATTTGAGGACAAATCCTTTTCAAGAGGAGGGGAATGATGAGATCCATAATGAGAGTCAAGCCAGAAGAAGGAATGTGGATCCTCTTGAAGTGCCGCCTGGACCGATCATAAGAAATCGAGCGAAACGTCTCAAGGAAGCACTTAATGAGTTGATAAAGGATGTTCACGAAGTCGGAAAGGATTGGAGCCGTCGAGTCTAATTTTTGAATTCCCATTCCTAATCCGATCTAAACTAAACCCTATGCTCATCTAATCTAGATCCTCGACTTGAATTAGGAATTTCGTTTGATTTTTGGAGTCGCCACCCAACTGTTGTTGGGAAAATTGAATTAAGACTAAAGGAGTGGATTAGTCTTAATTTGGACTACTAGTCGTCGTTATTTCCTCTTCTCGTTTTTGTGAGATGAAAAAAGGGAAAACTAGAGTTTCTAAGTCCGGTGGCTAACCTATTAAAACCTATGCGGTTACCACCTAATTTCCTAAAATTGTTCATCTTTAGAAATGTGTTTCATTGTGTTTCTGTTAATTTTTGTTATGTCTTTGAATTTATTTCAGAAAAAAGGATTTTTCATTTATTTTATGGGTTGACCCGAATGGGTGCCTACGTACCTGCTACACAGGATCAAACAAGCCGTAGTTCGCTTTTTTTCGAAAATCTTAAGTTTGTTGATGAATTTTAATTCTTGCAAACTCTTTTGGTTTACGTTCTTAACATCTTTGGGATTTTTCTAAAAATTTCTAAGCCTAAACTTTGAATTTGATTTTTGAAAATGATTTTGGGGGAAAACATCTATTTTGAGTTTATTCGAAGAAAAGGATTTTCTAAGTGTTAAAACTTATTTTTACGATTCTTTTATAATTCTTTTGAATTTTTTATGATTTTTGTGATTTTTATGATTTTTGTGATTTTCATGATTTTTGTGATTTTTATAAGTTTTATAAGTTTTTCATGATTTTTGTGATTTTTATAAGTTTTGTAAGTTTTTCATGATTTTTATAATTTTTATATTTTTTGTTGAAAATTTTATCTTAAGTTTATTTTCTATCCTATTTTGAAATTTAAAATATTATTATTTTTTTTCTAATATTTCTATTATTTTTCTTCATTTTTATTATTTTTATTTTATTTTTTTCTTATTTCCTATTTTCTATCTTCTATTTTCTATTTTCTACATTATTAAATCCTAGAAAAATACAATTCCTACATTTTCCTATTTATCGACAATATAAATAAATAAATGGCTGATAATATAATAAATAATAATAAATAAATTCAACATAAATAAATAAAATAAATAATAATAAAAAATATGGAAAATCCGACTTACCCAAATCCGGATCGGTGCGCGGGTCGGGTCAAATCGGGTCGGATCGAGTCGGGTCGAATCGGTCGGACACGGCGGCGGTATTGGCTCGTTCATGGCGTTCCGGCGGTCGTTTGTGGTGGGTGAAGTGTCGAATCCTAGCTTCTTGAGGGTGCTGAGTCCGATGGTGGTGGCGGTTTACTCCCAGAACGTCTCCTTACGGTGGTTTGAACTCCGGTCGGCGGTCACGGCTTGGACTTCTCCGATTTGCACTCTGTTCTCTCTCTCTCGCAATTCTGATCTGTGTGTTGGCTTCTTCACCTCCTCCTCTATTTATAGGCACCTGAAATTGAGCTGGATAAGCTCGGATTTCCTCCGATTGAAGCTGATCGGATTTTCGGTTGAAAAACTAACTCCGATCCGTGCCTATCCAACGGTTTGTTGCGATTTGATTCCAATCAGATAGTGTTTATCTTGTTTCCGTTGAAGATCTGTTGGATTCGTGCAAAAAATCGGATCAAAACGGCCGAAATACGAATTTTTCTTCTCGCCGGCGATCTCGGGCTCGAGGTAAGGGATGATCACGCGCCCAGCGCGTGCGTTTCTTCCAGCCAATCAGATGCTGCCACATGTCACTGGATAAGTCGAAAAATTACAAAACGCGGAAACTGCATCCTCAGCGATTCGAACCCAAGACCTCGACCCCCTGTGCGCGCCTTAGCCCATGGTCCGAACCAGCTGAGCTAGCCCACTTTCCTGATTCTTTTATTTTCGCAAATTGCATATATGCAATGCGATTTTTCTATTTTTTGTATTTTTTGAAAATTCCAAAAATTTTAAAAAATTGTTTATTATTTATTATTGCCATTTCTGAAATCATTTTTCAAAATTGAAGTGTTTTCCTATTTATTTTTATTTTTTTGAACATTTTTATTATTTTATGCTAAATTAGGAAAAATTGGGAAAAATTAGGAAAAATTGAAAAATTGATTATTATTGAGAATTGTTGATTCCGAGGGCAAAAATGGGGTGTTTACAGCTGCCCCTCTTTGTGGTAAAGTTTGAAAAACTTAACTACAAAGACAAAACAAAAGACGCCATTTTTGACCTCTTGAATTAGGTTTTAGTAAGAAAATGCCCCAAGAGCTGATAATCCTACGGTTGAAGATGTTCCTAACAATTCAAGGTAATGTCCCCTCTCCAAAAAGTGCTTTATGGGCTAACTAGTTGGCGACAGGACACATCTCAAGCATTGAGTAGGAATATATGAGAAATGATGATAGGAAGCGTCTTATCAGACTTGCAACCTTGGAAAGAAAATTTACTTAGGAAGCGCCCTTATGAGCTGGCTACCTGTCGACAGAAGCGTCTTGTTAGACTAGCAACTGTTTGGGAAGGATGTTTCCGAAAAGTGCCCCAAGAGCTGACTAATCGGGAGAATCTAGGAAAGTGCCCATATTGGGCTGACTAACCTTAAAATAGATTTTAGGAAAGTGCCCATCTTGGGCTGACTAACCTACGGTAGTGTCTCAAAAGGTGCCCTTATGAGCTGACCCTGAGAACGGATTTTTGGGAAAGTGCCCATATTGGGCTAACTATCCTTTGATAAAATTCTTAGGAAAGTGCCCCTCTTGGGCTGACTAACCTTAACTAGAACTGTCTCAAAAGGTGCCCTTATGAGCTGACCCTGAGAATAGGCTTTTTCGGGGAAGTGCCCATATTGGGCTGACTAACCCTTGGATTAATTTTTAGGAAAGTGCCCCAAGAGCTGACCAACCTAAACTAGAACTGTCTCAAAAGGTGCCCTTATGAGCTAACCTTGAGAACAGGCTTTTTCGGGAAAGTGCCCATATTGGGCTGACTAACCCTTGGATTGATTTTTAGGAAAGTGCCCCAAGAGCTGACTAACCTAAACTAGAACTGTCTCAAAAGGTGCCCTTATGAGCTGACCCTGAGAACAGGCTTTTTTGGGAAAGTGCCCATATTGGGCTGACTAACCCTTGGATTGATTTTTAGGAAAGTGCCCCAAGAGCTGACTAACCTAAACTAGAACTGTCTCAAAAGGTGCCCTTATGAGCTGACCCTGAGAACAGGCTTTTTCGGGAAAGTGCCCATATTGGGCTGACTAACCCTTGGATTAATTTTTAGGAAAGTGCCCCAAGAGCTGACTAACCTAAATGAAAATGATGGCTCAACAGGTGCCCCCTATGGGCTAACCTTGCGAGATCTAGGGAAGTGCTCCTTTTTGGGCTGACTACTCTATTATGAAAATGATGGCTCCAAAGGTGCCCCTTATGGGCTAATCTTGAGGGATTTAGGGAAGTGCCCCTTTTTAGGCTGACTACCCTATTAAAGGAAACATCTAGACACGTGCTTCATTATGAGCTGACTTATCTGGTGCTCTTGAACATGCTTCTAACTAAGCTAGATGATGTGATGCTTTTCATGATGTGATGATAGTTACTTGTTTTAACATGCTTGCCAGTTTATCTTGGATAGCAACCAAACGATCGAACCTTCGTGTCGGTTCGCTCCTGCTTCTTTTCTTCTTATCTTGACACTGGATTGAAAATCTTGATGTGCCTCCTTTCTTTATGGACAAAGCTCTTTCTATGGTAATGTTATCTTAATAATGCGCTCGGTTTTAATGCTTAGGAGTAGACAAAATTATATCACAAATTACATTAATATTCATTATCATTTTAGTGTTTATCTTTCGTTGACAAAGTGGTGGGTAATGTGTTTAAGGGTATTTATTGTGATGAGAACTGATTGGGATCGTTGACCATTCAGGGATATTAGCTTTGCCTGTAGAAAAGTAAAAACTCAACTCAACGAACTTTGTATCGAATATTGGCTTTCATAAACATTGGCAAAATTTCGATTCCCTTGCCTAAGGATAGTACATCTTTAAGGCGTCTGTGTTGACGGGATCCCTCAATTCTGGACCATCCATCTGAGTTAGTATTAGAGCGCCACCTGATAGAACCTTTTTCACCACATACGGGCCTTCATAATTTGGAGTGAATTTTCCTCTGGAGTCTTGGGCGTTCGGGAGAACTTTTCTTAGTACTAGATCGCCCTCTTTGAAGTACCGAGGTCTCATCTTCTTGTTGAATGCTCGGGCTATCCTCTGTTGGTAACACTGACCATGACATAGCGCGGTAAGTCTTCTTTCATCAATCAGGTTCAACTAATCAAACCTTTTCTTTACCCAATCCGATTCTGTTAATTGAGTTTCTGACAAAATTCTGAATGATGGTATCTCGACTTCCACTGGTAGCACTGCTTCTGTACCATATACCAATGAGTAAGGGGTGGCTCCCGTAGATGTTCTTATTGAATTCCTATAAGCCATGAGGGCAAATGGTAACATTTCATGCCAATCTCTGTAAGTTGTTGTCATTTTCTCGATGATTTTCTTGATATTTTTGTTTGCTGCTTCTACTGCCCCGTTCATTTGAGGTCGGTAGGGTGTTGAATATCTATGGTTTATGTGGAATTGTTGACATAAACCTGTCATCGATTTATTGTTGAGATTGGTACCATTGTCGGTGATGATTGACTCAGGAACTCCATACCGGGCTATTATGTCCCTTTTTAAGAAGCGGACTATTACCCCTTTTGTGACATTGGTATATGATGACGCTTCTACCCATTTGGTGAAGTAATCAATCGCTACCAGTATAAATCTATGGCCATTGGATGCCGTTGGAGTGATTGGGCCAATTATGTCGATTCCCCACATGGAGAAAGGCCACGGCGCTGATAACAAATGTAGCTCATTGGGTGGAGCATTGATTCGGTTTGCGTATACTTGGCACAGATGGCAGTGCTTAACATACTTTATGCAATCCGACTCCATGGTTAACCAGTAATACCCTAACCTCATGATTTTTCGGGCCAACATGTAGCCGTTCATATGAGGTCCACATACCCCTTCATGTATTTCCTTCATGAGTTCGCATGCTTCATTTTTGTCCACACATCTCAACAGGGTGGTATCATATGATCTCTTGTAGAGTATAGACCCACTTAATAAGAAATGACTTGCCAACCTTCTGAGCGTTCTTTGGTCATTCTTGCTAGCCATTTCAGGGTATTTACCTTCTTGGAGGAAGGTCTTGATGTCGTGATACCAGGGCTTATCGTCTTGTATCTTTTCAATTGTCAAACAATAAGCGGGCCGACTTTCGATGTCTATTTTCATCGGTTGCACTTCGGCTCCTCCTATTATTTGAATCATGGATGCTAGTGTGGCTAGGGCATCAGCGAACTGATTCTGAATTCTCGGGATGTACGTGAAGGTGATTGCCTTAAACTCCTCAATCAACTCTGTCAAGTGTTGATGGTACGGTACCAGTTTGGGATCTTTAGTTTTGTATTCCCCTCTTGTTTGTAGTATGATGAGCGATGAGTCCCCGTATACCTCTAATTCGCGGATTCCCATTTGGCAGGCCATCTTGAGGCCAAGAATACATGCTTCATATTCCGCGATATTATTGGTATAGGGAAATGTAAGTCTCGTCGCTGCAGGGAATTGAGTGCCGTCTGGGGATACCAATACTGCCCCAACCCCACAACCAAACACATT
This sequence comes from Laguncularia racemosa, assembly GCA_037954665.1. NCBI lineage: Eukaryota > Viridiplantae > Streptophyta > Magnoliopsida > Myrtales > Combretaceae > Laguncularia > Laguncularia racemosa. The sequence continues at coordinate 21,501 of JBBMOL010000475.1, read as the reverse complement.
GGCAGCCCCGTCGAAGAACAGTTTCCACCCACCATTTTGCTCTCTCTTAGAGTTTTCTATCGGCATATCTTCTACTGTTGATATGTTCTCATCCGAAAATTGGACTTGTATTTCTTGGGTATCTGTCTCGACAGGGTATTCGGCCAACTGATCGGCTAAGGCTTGTCCCTTTATCGAGTTCTGATTTACATACATGATGTCAAACTCGGATAGAAGCATCTGCCATTTAGAGATTCTACCCATCAATGCTGGCTTCTCTGCCAAGTATTTCAAGGGGTCATGTCTTGTCAACAGCTCAACATGATAGTAAAGAGTGTATTGCCTTAGTCGATGCATGACCCAAATTAACGCACAACACGTCTTCTCTACCTCTGAGTACCTCTGTTCCCCATCTGTGAACTTCTTGCTCAAATAATATATGGGACGTTCTCTTCCCTCTTCGTCTTTTTGCCCCAGCACACATCCCATGGATTCGGGAGTATGGTGAGGTATAAGAATAAGGGTTTTCCTTGTTTCGGGACTATCAAGACCGGGGGTTTTATAAGATAGTCTTTGATTGTCCTAAACGCTTCTTCACATTCGTCGTCCCATTCTATTGCGGCGTTCTTCTTCAACAGACGGAATAGCGGCTGGCATTTGTCGGTGAGTTGTGAGATAAACCGAGCTATATAATTTAGTCTCCCCAGCAAGCTTCTTACTTCTTTAACGGAACGTGGGGAAGGTAACTCTAATATGGACTTTACCTTGTCAGGGTCAATCTTAATGCCCTCCTGGCTGATGACGAACCCTAACAATTTCCTCGTTGTAACCCCGAAAGTACATTTTTCCGGGTTTAACTTAAGCTGGAACTTCCTCAGTCGTTTGAATAATTTCCTCAAGATATCTACATGGCTTTCTCCTTCTTTGGATTTGGCTATCATGTCGTCGACATATACTTCAACCTCTCGATGCATCATGTCGTGAAGTATGGCGACCATGGCTCTCTGATACGTTGCCCCGGCGTTTTTCAGACTGAAGGGCATGACTTTGTAACAGAAAGTTCCCCATGTTGTGATGAAGGTTGTCTTGGTCTTGTCTTCATCGGCCATTTTTATTTGATTGTATCCTGAGAAACCGTCCATGAATGAGTAGAGATGGTTTCCCGCGGTGTTATCCACTAGAACATCAATATGAGGTAGGGGGAAGTTATCCTTTGGCTTGGCTTGGTTTAAGTCCCGATAGTCCACGCATACGCGCACTTTTCCGTTCTTTTTTATAACGGGGACTACATTTGCCACCCATTCTAGGTAGTCGGATACTTCAATAAACCCTACTTCCAGTAGTTTCTTGACTTCTTCTTTGATTTTTAGCAAGATGTCGGGCCTAAATCTTCTTAGTTTTTGTTTTTTAGGTTTGACATCTTCCCTTGTGGGAAGCCTGTGAACTACTATCGACTGGTCTAGCCCTGGCATGTCGCCATATGACCAGGCAAACACATCTGCATATTAGATTAATAGCTCGGTTATCTCACGTTTTTGCTCGGCACTCAAACTGGTCCCGATTTTGAGGTTCTTAGGGTTTTCCATGCTTCCTAGATTTACTGTCTCCACAGGCTCGTCAATCGAGATTCCGCTTTGTTCATGTTTTAGCCAATTTTCTTGTATTACTTCGTGGTCCAAGATATCGTCTTCAACAACTGACCTAGCAGCGTTGGAAACGATATCAGCGTTTTTACGTTCTAACTTGCGCGAAATATCCCTGATGTTCGATGGTGGAGATCTGAGTGAAATAATAAAAAAAAAAATGAAATCATATATAATAAAGAAACAAACCATGATGGAATTTGATAAATAGTCTTAATAAAATTTGTTCAATAATTTTCCTACTCCTGAGCTAACCTAGCGCTATTGATAGGACAACAAAACCAGTTGTTCAGAGCTAGATGTTGGTTGGTCACGCGGGAGATTGATTCCCCTTTGTTGTTGTCCTCTTCGTTTATTTGAAGCTTTTGAATGGTATTTGCCTTTCTGAAAGATTGTCGGAGAGGTGGGATGCACATCTGGGTGTCAATCAGTTTCCCCTTCATTCTGCCCCTGGCTTGTGCTTCTTCCGCGGCCGTAGGAACATATCCCAGTCCGAAGGTCCCGTGCTGCCCCTCTTTAAACTGATGACCCTCTTTGCTGGTCACCATATTCACTTCGTTGAAAATCTGCAGCCCCAGGTCTTCTGAACCCTCATCCCCAATGTAAGGTATGGCAGTCTCTTTGTATATGGCGTAATCCTGCTCGCCCAGTACTGTAACTATCCGCCCATTCGTGATGAATTTGACCTTTTGGTGGAGACTAGAGGGAATGGCACCAGCAGCATGTATCCAAGGCCGTCCCAGGAGTAAGTTGAAAGATCTTGGGATGTCGAGGACCTGGAAGGAGATGTGAAATACATGTGGACCGATTTCTACTGGTAGGTTCACTTCCCCCACAATGTCTCTCTTCGACCCGTCGAAGGCTCTGACCACTGTGGAGTTAGGTTTTATGTTGCTTGGATCGACCCCCAATAAGTCAAGTGTTGCCAATGGGCATACATTGAGGGATGATCCATTGTCAATAAGTACTCGGGAGACGATGGTGTCATTGCACCGGACCACTATGAATAGTGGCTTGGTATGTCGGTCTCCCTCTTCTCCTAGCTCTTCTGGAGAGAAAGATATCTGATCCATGGTAAAGATAGAGTTTGCCACATGACCCATCTTGTCTGTAGCAATACCCTCCGGGACTTGAATCTGTTTTAGCACCTTAAAGAGTGCTTCCCTGTGGGGCTCAGATGTAGTAAGGAGGCCCATGAGAGATATCTGCGCTGGAACTTTATTCAATGTTCCATGATCCTGTATTCACTGCTTTTACCATCTTTGTAAATGCAGCAAGACCTTCTCCCTCTTCCTCTGTATTGGGTTCTTCAGTCGGGCTCTTATACTTGGGATCGTATAATCTCCCAGAGCGGGTGATACCTCCCACTATAGGAGGTCGCTCTTGTTCGAGGGCCCGATAGTCGAATGTGCAGCCTTGTAATTCTTGCTGGTACAGGACATTGAATACATATTTTTCTTTTGGGATTTTGTACCTCCACTGACTGTCCCTCATAGCATCGTATGACCTTGGGCTTCTGATGGAGTTAATCTGTTGACAGTCTTCCCCTCTTCCTTTGCTAGATTGTCTTCCTTCTCAAATTCTGGCCCCCACCCACTATGGCGCCCTTGCTCAGTTGGGGTGTAAGAATAGTTTCACCAGGTACTGAAACCTCCCATGTGATTCTCCCAAAGTGCCAACCGTAGGGTCCCCGGATAACCATCTTTTTTTAATGTGCACCTTTGGAGTCTCTCCAAAACGGGTTGCTTAGCCGGATTCTGTTTGACGGCTTCTTTGGGAGCTGACTCTTCTGATGTGATCATGTGATGGTGGGCCTGTGATTGGGCAATGGGTTGTGTTGACATTGGGTGCTAGAGTGTTTACAAAATCCAATTGTACGATCCCTGCGTCAATCAAGTCTTGGATTTTATGCGGAGCCTCCAGCACCTATCTGTGGAGTGTCCTTCTTGACCCATGTGGTAGTCACACTTGAGGTTGGAATCAAGTTCTTGGGCCGTATCGGTCGTTGGGGAGTTCGAAACTTATCAAGTTGTCCACCCTCAACCGAGCGAAGACCTGACTGAGCGGTACGGGGATTGGAGTGAACTGCCTTGGGGGCCTGGCAGCTTGTGCATGACCCGTCGTTAGTTGCTGGCTGGGGTATTCGGGGTCTGGAAAGTCACCCGAGTCCCAGGTTTTTCTGCCTTACTCGAATGCACTGTACTGACTGTGGGCTCTTTAACTCTGTTCCCCTCCTAAGGGCCTTTGGGTTGGTGTGACCCTAGGAGGTTCCATTGATTGGAGCCTGCGGTGGTGATGGCATTCTCGATCCTGCAACCTACAGCCACTACTTCTGCAAAACTGGAGATGTTTGGCCGACCAAATGTGAAAAATAAGTTTTTTCCAAGGTATTGACAAATATGGATGTCAATTCCTTTTCAGATATCGGAGTGGCTACCCTGGCAGCTTGGGCCCTCCAGCTTGAGCATATTCCTTGAACGGCTCAGTATGTCTTTTCGAGACTCCCCAGATCGATTACAGATGGGGCAACTCTATGTTAAACTTGTATTGATCATAAAAGGCCCGGGCTAGCTTTTCCCAGGTGTTGATGATGGTTGAAGTCAAGGTGAGCATACCAGACCAATGCAGGGCCTGTGAGGCTGTCCTGGAAGGTCTGGAGCATGAGTTGATCATATTGAGCATACTTGCTCATCTTCCGGGCATATAGCCTGGTATGCATCTTGGGGCAGCCGGCCCATCATACTTCTCAAAATCTGGGGTCTTGAACTTGTCAGGGTATGCTTCCTCCCTATATGCTGGCAGGTTGGTGATTCCGGGCCTGTTCAAAACCATCGGGGCCCTCAATAGTTTTCATTTGTCATTGAGCTTGCCGGAAGAGTCACTTTCTCCATCTCCTTTTGTTTCTCTTCCATCTCTTTTTTCAGATCATCAGAGGTCGGCCCCTAGCTGACCTTCGCTCATACTCGAAGGCTGGGTTTAGGTGGAATTGATTTCTTCGTATTCCGGGGGCTGCCCCTCCACAGCTTTTCCCTTCCTGGGCCCATAATACTCTTCTTGAGTCGGTTGGGTGTTGCGCAGGAGGCCGATGCTTTCAGTTAAGAGGTGAACTTGGGCAGCCAACTGTTGGACCGTCTGCTCTAGGGATATGATCCTGGAGTCTGAGGCAGCTTCAGCGTTAGTGTTATTTCGGTTGCACTGTTGTTGGCCATTTTTGCTCTTGAGCGTGTAAGGACTGGGCTTCTGGCGGGGTTTGGTTGCTTTGGGAAACTTTTGATACCTGGATCCGCATTTTATTTTTTTTTTATTTTAGTGTGAAATGCAAGATGAAATGCATGTGTCACGCGAATGCTAAAAGATAAAAAGGTTGACAACTAATTGACAATGTATTATCAAAACTTTACTTTTATTAATAATTCCGGGGTTCAAATAAAAAGAAAGATTACAATGATAATCTATTTCCTAGCTCTCTTGTTCTGTTGCGGAGGCTCAGGTTTCCCACTAATGATAGCTTCTAGTTCTTTGACCTGGCTGCGGATTTCTCCATTGTGCTTCTAAGGCTTTGTTTCTTGTCAGATTCCTTGAAGCGTCCTTCCAATGTCTTCTTATAGTCTGCACTTCGAAGTATACTTCCATCCGGGCCTTGACCTGTTCCAGGTAGATCTCGTTTCTGGATTGATCTTATCTGTCTTGGCTGGGTGACGTCTGGAACCCGTATGCCTTTCCCCTGTCTGGTATAGCTGGTGGATTACAACTCTCTGTTACTCGGTGTTTTCCCACTTCGCCATCTACTCGCCGAGGTCCACATCGGCTTCGATTCTCTTCCCAAAGTGCTTTGACCTCTGCCAGCTTAGCAAACTTCTCGGCTACCACATGTTGATACTCAAAGGTGACTGCTTCGAGTGAAGCCGAATAAACATGTCTGGATGGTACCGAATTGCGACTACGGAGTTGGGGTGATAATCCGATGCATCCGTTGATCCCGATTAATGGCACTGCTTGGAAATTACTGCAGGTTAAGATGATTTTATTGCAGCAACCTACCTGGCTGTCCATAGAATATCTTCAGCGCTAAGGCTTCTAAGCAATCTACCCAACTGTGGCTGGTAATGTCGTCGAGTAACTCACCTTTTTCTATACAAAATCCACAAGATCTACCTGTTGGGCTAGGTTTTTCTGACCATGTTCAGCCAAGCATTGAGATGGCTTACGACCAATTTAGCAGAAGGTTGATGCTGGAGCGCAGGATGCCATGACCCTTCTTCTTGAGGAAATTCAGGTTTCGGATCTGTTCAGCCAGTTAGAGCCGGATGTAAGATCTTCCCTCCAGGAATTGGGTCACCAGCTCTGCGACCCGGTAGGTGAATATAAAAGTTCCGTGGGACAAAATGGTGGCGAAGGCCGTCAGATGAAGGCTCACCCTTCTCTGTCTGTAAGTCTTAGGGTCTCCACACTGGATGCATTTTTGTCCCATTGTCTTCCGGGCGATAAACTAGGCTTCTAGATCATCCATCCGTATACAATACTCGTTACAGTCTGCCAGGGCTTTATTGAGCGTTGTTTTTACGATGCCTAGCAAACTGCTGAAGGTACCGGCTGCCCAGCCTCAAGTCCTGGCGTGTAAATCTGATCATCAGTGCGGAGCTGTAGCACTGGTATACTCCTCGAGGGTAGGGGTGATCTCATGCGGTCCGATGAAGAAAGCTGCGGGCTCGATCTCCCATAACTGAGTATGGTCCGGGACCATAGCAAATTCGCCTCTGTCTTAGTCAGTGAGAGACGGGCCGATCTTCTGCTGATGAAGGCTTTGCTCCTGCTGGGTTATACAAGGTAAACTAGTGGTCCAGTACCAGTTTTGGTCCAAAGGTTTGTACACCGAATTTCTTTGTGAGGAGGCGGTCGACTGCACTGCTAGCCATCTATTACAATAGGAAAACGACCTAGTTACAACAGAAACTAATAAAATGTTACAGGGAAATAGTCCTGAACTCAAGACAAACAACAAACCAATACATTGTCATTCAATTGTCAACCCCTTTACGATTTATGTATGCAAGTAGGTTGGTTCTAACTAGTTCCCGACTCTATGGCCTCCCGCATTCTCGAAGAAATAGATCTCAGCCATATCGAAGCATAGGGTGGGTTGCCTAATCGTCCCGAACGGTGAATCAACTCACTTCGCCGAATACCTCACAATGGCTCCGCTTAGGTTTCTAGACGGTCCGGGTTCGACCGCATCACTCACACAAACATATGCAGCAAAAAACCCATAGTAAACATCCTAACTAAATCCTGCAAATTAGTGACAGAAAAGAAACACATTTCTTAAAGATAACAACCGAAGAAATCAGGGCTAGCCTACTGGCATGGGCCCCAGCGGAGTCGCCATCCTGTCAGTCTAATTTTTGAATTTCCCATTCCTAATTCCGATCTAAACTAAACCCTATGCCTTTTAATCTAGATCCTCACTTGAATTAGGAATTTCGTTTGATTTTTGGAGTCGCCACCCACTGTTGTTGGGAAAATTGAATTAAACTAAAGGAGCGATTAGTCTTAATTTGGACTACTAGTCGTTGTTATTCCTCTTCTCTGTTTTTGTGAGAGAAAAAAAGGGAAAACCAAGTTCCAAGTCCGGAGGCTAACCTATTAAAACCTATGCGTTACCACCTAATCTCCTAAAATTGTTCATCTTTAGAAATGTGTTTCATTGTGTTTCTGTTAATTTTTTGTTATGTCTTGAATTTATTTCAGAAAAAAGGATTTTTCATTTATTTTATGGAGTTGACCCGATGGTGCCTACGTACTTACTACTCATGATCAAACAAGCCGTAGTTCACATTTTTCGAAATCTTAAGTTGTTGATGAATTTTAATTCTTGCAAACCTTTGGTTTATGTTCTTAACATCTTTGGGATTTTCTAAAAAATTCTAAGCCAAAACTTTGAATTGATTTTGAAAATGATTTTGGGGGAAACATCTATTTTGAGTTTATTGTAGAAAAGGATTTTCTAAGTGTTAAAACTTATTTTTATGATTCTTTTATAATTCTTTTGAATTTTTTATGATTTTTGTGATTTTTATGATTTTTGTGATTTTCATGATTTTTGATTTTATACAGTTTATAAGTTTTTCATGATTTTTGTGATTTTTATAAGTTTTGTATGTTTTTCATGATTTTATAATTTTTATATTTTGTTGAAAATTTTATCTAAGTTTATTTTCTATCCTATTTTGAAATTTAAAATTTTATTATTTTTTTTCAAATTGTCTATTATTTTCTTCCTTTTATTATTGTTTATTTTATTTTTTTCTATTCCATTTTCTATCTTCTATTTTCTATTTTCTACATTATTAAATCCTAGAAAATACAATTCTACATGTTCCTATTTATCGACAATATAAAATAAAATAATTGGCTGATAATATAATAAATAATAATAATATAAATTCAACATAATAAATAAACAAAATAAATAAAATAAATAATAATAAAAAATATGGAAAATCCGACTTACCTGGATCCGATCGGTGCGCGGTCGCGGTCGAATCGGGTCGGATCGAGTCGAGTCGAATCGGTCGACACGGCGGCGTATTGGCTTCGTTCATGGCATTCGGCGGTCGCATTGCGGCGGGTGAGTGTCGAATCCTAGCTTCTTGAGGTGCTGAGTCCGTGTGTGGCGTTTACTCCCAGAACGTCTCCTTGCGGTGGTTTGAACTCCGTCGCGGTCACGGCTTGGACTTCCTCCGATTGTCCACTCTTTCTCTCTCTCTTGCAATTCTGACGGTGTTTGCTTCTTCACCTCCCCTCTATTTATACACCTAAATTGAGCTGGATAACCCTGGATTCCTCGATGAAGTTTGATCGTTTTTTGGTTGAAAAACTACTCCGTTCCTCCCTACCCAAACGGTTTGTCGATTTTTCCATTCAATAGGGTTTTTTCTTATCCGGGGAAATCTTTGGATTCGTGCAAAAAATCATCAACGCCGAAATACGAATTTTTCCCCCCTTTCTCCCCCCCCCCCCTTTTTTTTCCTTTTTTTCCCCGGCTCGGGTAAGGGTTTGATCACGCCCCGCCGTGTTTCCCCATTCAAGGCCCCACGTGAAAGGGGATAGTAAAAAAATACAAAACCGAAACTGCACCTCCGCGATTCGACCCAGCCCTCGACCCCCTTGCGCGCCTTAGCCTATGTCCGGATAGCTAAGTTTCCCCACTTCCTATTTTTTATTTTTCGCAAATTGCATATATGAAATGCAAATTTCTATTTTATTTTTTGAATCCCAAAAATTTTTAAAATTGTTTATTTTTTATTGCATTCTGAAAATCATTTTTAAAAATTTGAGTGTTTTCCTATTTATTTATTTTTTTTTGAACTTTTTTATAATTTTTATGTATTAGGAAATTGAATTTTTGATTATATTGAAATTGGGTCCGACAAAAATGGGGGTAACTGCAACATGAGGTTTACGTTGGGAAAACCTTTTTCATGGGTAGACCTTTGCCCCTTTACAAGTCAACCAATAGGTTAAAAGGATCTGTATTTAAAAGCACGGGTGAAAAAGAATCTAAAAGTTACACGAACTTAAAACCCCTTTACATCCAAAGGCCACCGTATAGGGGAGTCAAAAAACCCCACAGAAAAAATACCCCGACCAAAAAGTACCCCGGTCGGTATGTTGCCAAATTTGAAACAAAAAAGTACACGCAAGTCACGGGGGTGTACACGGCCATGAAATCCCCCCGACCCCGGGGCCTTTGTCTTGTTTTGTTATTTAGCAATTTAATTGAATGACACCTTTTTGACTTAGTTTTTACGATTGAACCCTAGTAAAAACTCCGGGTTTTTAGAATAGAGTTTTACATACACTTGAACATTAAAAACATTTTTGAGACCTCCTCTCTGGTTCTTAAAGGGAATTTACTAGAACTTATGGATTATTTTCCGTGGCTTCATCGACTTCAACGTCTTTCCTCCCTATTGTGGCCTACATTAACCAAGGTTTTTGCGGCATACATTTGGGGCCCGTCCCGTTTTTGGCTCCTAGTAACGATTCCGAGCGTATTGGGGATTGGGTTTCACAAAATTTGCATGGTTTGTATCAGTTAGAACCATCAAAACCCATCTCGCACACTTACTACCTCCTCTTGCCACACAACTCCCTTTTGCAAGGCTGCACTCCCTTTCACTCACCACCAAAGTGGGTCCCCCTTAACTTGGTTCTCCCCAACCTTCCCCTTCCTCTCTCCTTTTATATTACCTTTGTATTCCTTTTTTTTTCCCTTTCTTTTTGCCCCTCTCACTTCCCTCACTTTCCTTACCTTATGTTTTGCAACCTATTGTACACAACGATTTCCCCTACACCGGGTTTTGGGGTAAGGTTTAAATTAAAGCTTTCCCTGTTAAATAAGCCGTAACATGTGAAGCCATCTGAACACCTTCTATTAAATTGCCATGCTCCACAACACATGACTTGTGATTGGCACTACATCGCATAACCCCTCAAACCCCCTCTACCAATGCGAAAACCCCAACAGCTTGCTTACTCACCCTTTGCTCACCACTTAAACCCTTTTAACCCTACCATTTATTGACTAGGGTTCCCAATAGTTTTTATTCCCATTCACAATAAATTTTCTCACCACTTTGTGCAACTTCCCCCACCATATCAAGCTGCAAAAATGATCTCCTAGATAAAAAAACTATTTTGGAATATATTCCCCTTTCACCCCTCTTCTCCTTTACCTACACATTCAAAGCTCGCTTCCAAATACTGCCCCTAACCCCTTTTTTTTGGCTCCCCATCATCACTAGCATTTTCCCAATGGAGCATATCCTCTTCTTCACTTCCCTTCATCCCATACTCCCTCATCCCGCAAAATCATCACCCCGCCTACACATTGACTACAATATGCCTCTACCTTAGCATTTAAAGCTTTTTAATTCACGATTTCTAATAGAAGAATCAGTTAAACCTTATTACCCGGTAACCCCCTTGCCTCTCTCTCCTTTTTAGTGGTAATGCTTTCTCCTTTTTCCATTTTGTCTTCTAAGTGGATAAACATTAACCCGTTGAAACCCCTGCACTACTACCCACCTTTCCTCTTACTGTTCAACCTTAGGGCCCAAAGGACCATACCTCTAATTTACATATTGTAAAATTTAACAACATTTTTAATTTCTCTATTCAACCCGCAAAAACCTAAACCATGTCCTCAAAATTCCCCCCGATCATATAACTTTTTCCCTCCTTGAAATACCACCCCTTCGGCTTCCCCCCTAAGAGTTTTCAATTGTTGTGGCAAATTTACAATGTAAACGCTCACAAAAACCCCCTTTCATCACCCCTTTTTATCTCTCCCAAAACCAATAGTGGCCACCCCTTCCTTCTCAATTCAACAAAATGATCCACCCCACTATGGCATAAACCGAAAAATTCAATGGGACAATTTACCTTCTTCTCCCACTATATTTTGACAATCAAACCCATCCCAAACCTCTCTCCCACCAAAATACGCCTCAAACCCTTCTCCCTGAAAGGGGAATCTCATCTTTGCACTCATTGACATCCTCTTATTCCTTTTTCCTCTATCTTCCCAACCCTAGTTCCTTATCTGACCACTATAACCTTATAACTCCCAAAAAAAGTCATCAAATCTCTTCCACATTCTTCCACCCCCTTTTTACTCTCCTAGAAACTCCCCCTCTACGCTTGGAATAGGGTTGTGGTTGTATAGTCTTTGCCCTACCTTCTAAATTTTTGGTTCCATTCCCTCAGGGAAACATCTCTCCTTTTTCCCCCCTCAACCCCCTCTTTTAATAACTACAAAAACCCTTCCCCTCCACTTTCGGAGGGTCCCGACATAGTCCTGAAAAAAAGATTAGTACTAACACAAATAATATATATATGATTAACCTCACGATACACTCCCTACGTTTTTTCCCTCAACGATGGTTCCACATCCCGGGCTCTCAAAAAAGATAACAACTCCCCAAATTCCCTTCTATTCTCTGAAACTACCCCAAACTACACCAATTCCCTTCCGTAAAATTCAACAACTCTAGGTTCAAAATTCCTCTTTTTTTCTATTCGATTTTTTTTTTTTTTTGTTTTTTGGTGGTGCTTTTTGATCACGCTCTTTTTTTTTTGTGGGAAAATTTCCTCCTTTTTTTTGAAAAATTTGAATAGTAATACTACACTCAATAAAAATTTAATACCATAAAATAATACGATATTGATAAAACCCAATTGGAGTTGTTTTAAATTACCTCCCAACGAACTTGATGTTTTTGAAAAACCTAACTTTAATACCAAATGATGGGGAGTTTTGGTTTGATCGGGATCCTAACTGATCCCGAACCACCCCAAAACCTATGACAAACCCCCAACCAATACGTTCGGAAATTCGCCCCCTCAGATCCCAAACCCCCTCAAGTGAAACCCGGGAAACCCCCGTTGCCCTATAACGAGACAATACCTTGTATAATATAAAGGCCAAAACCCGGGAAAGGAAAAAAGACCTTGATAAGCCCGTGAACGCCCGAATAAAAAACCGTAATTTTAAGTTAAATTCTTGAAGAACTAAGAGAGGTCTCCAAAAATGTTTCAATGTGTATGATGTATTATGCTATTCTCTTTAAACCCCAGAGCTTTTATTTTTAGTTAAAAAAAAATTCGTGACAATAAGGTCTAAAAACGGCACTCAATTGCGTAAAATACAAAACAAGACCCAAAAGGGGCCCGGGATCAAGGAGATTCACGGCCGTGTACACGACCGTGTACTTTGGGCGTTACTTTGTGCAAATTCTGCAACATACAACCGTACTTCCCAGTGTGTATCTCCTGGGAGAAATTTTCACCATATACGGCCGTGCCTTTAGCCGTGTGTCTGACCGTTTTATTCAAAGCAAACCTTTAAAATTCCCACACGCCGTGCCCTTTAAAATCACGCCCTTCTCACTAAACCGTAGGTTTCAAGAGCAAGGGGTCTTCCATGTTCCAAACCCTTTTCCCAAATTCATGATGTTCCAATCCTTTCGCTTCAGGACATCTTTTTCAACCCCTTAAGTCTTCCCGGTCTTCGCTCGATTCTTGTGGGTCGTCCTGGCGGCACTTTCAAGAAATCCACATTCCTTCTTCCGGCTACTCTCATCATGGACTCATCAGTGAACATTTTGAAATTTATATTGTTGCTAAAAATGATGCACATATGTGTTATAAATAAGTTGTGGGGAAAACTTTTGTGAAGTGGGAAAAAGTGCACCATGACTGAATTTATATTTGGTTTATATTTTTTTAAAGTATGGAGGGTGTTGTGCATTTTTTGTGTGGGTTTTGGTGTTTATAAGAATTGTTGCTATGCGTGATTGGTGGTGGAATTGTGAGTAAGGGAGTTTTGTGATAGTGGAGTTTGATTTGTGGTTAATTAAGGGGCTACAAATTTTTGATTTATTATAGTGTGAAACCTTAAAAAGAAAGGAAGGTTTTTAGTAGCAAGTTTAAAATTCAATCAATCATTAAAATGTGAAAGTAAATTGAACTAGTTACTTAAACACTTTTAGTTGATTTAATTCTATCACTTGAAATATTATTACTTCATTTGTGGCTTGGTTGTGTACTTGAAACCTGGGAAATGTAAGTAATTTTTGTGTTTATGTCTAGGAAGTTTCATTATGCTAAGTATTGCATCAGCTTACTACATTACTCTAAGGGTATGAACAAAGGGAAAACTTGTTCCTACTTTTTGTGAGTCAAGGAAATTTGTGTGTCCTTATAGTTGATGGTGGTGTTATACCCAAAGTGGTAGCAGTATTGTTATATCAAAACTAAAAATTGCTACACTCCACATCCTAAACTTTTAAATTGCATTGGCTTATAATTTGGGGAAATTTGCAGTGACCCAAAGAGCTAAGGGACCTTTTTGTGTAGGAGATAAATATTTGATGAAATCAGTATAATTTTCCCCTTGACACCCCTATATTGCTGGCAAGTTTTGGTTATATGATAGGGGGGCTTACAGACTTTAAATCTTATGTATTCTAAAGGGGGGAAAATGAATTTTTTTGAATCCTTTCCCCTTCAAAGGTTAAAAAGGTTTTAGCAAAAATCAGTAGACCATTTGTGGCCGAGCATTAAACCCAACCCCTTAACCCAAAAAATTTGTCGACAAAAATGTTCCAACCTTTTAAGGTCGAGAACAATTTGATAGTAATTGACCACCAAAAAGAATATAAAATGGCGTGAAAAAATACCGGCAATGTACCAGATTGATCAAGTAAATAGTAAGAAGAGTTCGAACCACAAATTGATTAAGTAATAACCAATCAATTTCTACTATTTTTAGGCAAATTTTGATAATCAAATTGAATAATTATATAAATGCGCAAAAAGGGGAATTGGTTTGAAAAAGGATGAAATTTATGGGGGGAACAAATCCACCCAAATTTACTAAACATATTCCTTATGTTAAAAACTAGTAATTTTTCACAAAAATTTTACAAACCTTAACCTTTTTCAAAATTTTAAAATCAAACCCCAATTTAATTTAATACTCCCCAAATTAAATAAAGGAGGTTCAATTTACGTCTAAATTTCCCCTTAAGTTGCCTAAATTTTAAAAAATTTTTTCCCCCAACCTTGTAAAAATTAAATAAAAATATTCAGAAAACATAGGCAATTTCTAAAAAAATTCAAAACGACCCCTTTCCATAAAATTTTTAAAAACTTTGGAATCCTAAAAACCAAATTTCCTTTTGATTTTCTTCCTTCTTTATTTAATTACAAAAACAATTTAAAGGGACTTTTTAAAAAATTCCATACTATACCATAACATGAATACAAGTCATTTTTTATGTGCCTTTCCACTTAAGCCAAAAAAAAAACAAAAAAAACCTAATTCACAAAAAAAAAACCGGGTTTAATTGGGGTGTTTCACGCGAAGAATTTAGGAAAAAAGATAAAAAATATTAATTGTAATTTAAAATGTTTTAACCAAAAAACCCCAAAGGTTGAGAATCCGGGGAAAAACAAAAATAAAAAACAAAACCCCGGGTTCCATTTCCCCCCAATCCCCAATTTCCTCACAATGCACAAAAAAGAATAAAACAACAACTAAAAAAAATCAACTTAAAAAATTGTTGTCCCGAATTACAAACCCCTAAACCAAAAAGATTAAATTCCTTGTTGACTCCTAGAGAAGAAAAGAAAACAACAAAGGAATCGATATTACTCAGTTTCTCCTTTTGCACTCCTACAATTCCCAATTTTGGGTTTAAAATTGTAAGAAATTTTGGATTGGAAAAAACCCAAACCCCCCCAAAAAGTAAAATGTTTTTCTGAAAAATTAAAACCCCCCAACCCTTCTTAAAAGATTTTTACTTTACCCGGGGGAAAAATGTCAAAATTAAAGTTTCCCTTTTAAGGGGGTACCCTAAAAAGAAAATTCAAGGGAAAAAAATTTCCCCAAAAACCAAAAAAAAAAATATTTTTTTTTTTTTGCCTTAATTGCAGGGGAGTCAGACTTCACTTTCTGGGGAACAAAGCCCCCGTCAACCCCCTTTTTTTTAAAAGGACAAAATTTTTCCCTTTTTTTCCCCTTTTCCCTTTATTGTGAGTTCATTGAGTTAGCCCCCGGGGGGGTCACCCCCTAAGTGCCAGGTTTTGAAGGGCCCCCTACGAATTTTTCCCCTCCCCTAACATTTAAGTTGAATACTCAAACCCATTTCCTGGTCATTGGGAAAAGGGCCCCTTTTTTTTTTTTTTTTTGCATAAATGAATTTTTTTAAAAGCTATTTTTTAAGGGACCCAACTAAGAAAATTTTTTCCCCTTTCCCCTCTTTCATAGGTTTAAGGTATTTAAAAAGAAATTTAAAAATTTTCCCAAACCCAAATTTTTTTCCCTTTTAAAAGAAAAACTTGTTTTTTTTAACTTAGGATTTAAACCCAAGTTCAAAGGCAAAAATGGGAAAACCCCGTTCTTAGGATTTTCAAAAAAAATTTTTTAACAGTAAACTAGTCACAACAGTTGGTGAGTGGGGAAAAAATCAAGTCAATTTAAATTCCATTGATGAAAAATTTAAGGACATAAAAAGTAGGGGAATTTTGTAAGTCATGATGTTTTGAAAAAAAATCATTATATTCTACATTTATAACCCCTTTCCCCCACACAAAATTGGAAAATGTCCTCATTGTTCCTATAATAGCACAAAAAAAAGGAAAGGAAATGCCCAATAAAAAAATTGAAACACGGGTACTTCCCGGGTGAAAAATTTGTTCTTCACAAAAAAATTTTCCCCCAAAATGTCTATATCCTTGGAGTGTCTTAAATGCAAGGGAGAGGGAGTGAGAGAGTAAAGGAAAAATGGGTTTCAAAGAGAGAAAAGGGAATCGAGGGGGGGGGGAAAGGAAATCGAGAGAAAAAGTGAGTAAGAGAGAAAAATAAATGGAAAAAGAGAGAGAGAAGGGCGGGACCAATGAAAAAAAAACTAAAAAAAGGCCCGGCCCCCCTGCCTATACCCGTGTCCTTTTGACCCGGTTTTTTTTTTGTTTGATTTAGGCCGACTAAAAAAACATTTTATCCAGCCTTAAAATTTTTTTTTTTTTTTCTCTTTTTTTTTTAAATTTTTTTTCTAAATTTTTTTTTATATCAACAAAAAAAAACCCCACTAGTTTTTTATATTTTATTGAGCATGGGCTGCCCCCAGAAGCGCTTAGTTTATAGCGCACCCCTTTTTTTTCCTTTAAGTTCTAAAACCCCTTTTTAAACCCGTTTGGGATTTTTTAACATTTTCCCCTTCATAAAGGGGTTGAGGAAAAAATCGTTTCCCTTGAAAGTAGGGTTATCTTCCCCTTTAAAAAAAATAAAAAAAATAAGGAAAAACATTAACAATTTAAAGGGCCCAGCCCATCTGATTTCAACTTCCCTGGAATACCCCTTAAAGGGGGTTGATAGTAAACCTTTTGACTAGGGAAAAATTCTCCCCTCACGATTTTCTTATCATCCCATCGCTTTGTTTGTTTTTGAAAATTTTGGGTTTTCATTGCTTCTTCTCTAAAATTTACCCTTTTATTAGTTAAAACAATTTTTTTTTCCCCGCCTTTTTTCAAATTAAGGTATTTAATACCCATATGCCTTGGCTCGAGCTCTCCCCTAAGTGAACCCTTTTCCCCCAAAAAAAAATTTTTATGGGGGCTTTTATAGGGGTTTTAAACCCGTTTTTAAAACCCCCTAATGTATTTCGATTTTTTAAAAACCAATTTCCTGGTGCATGGACAGTCTTTTCTGAATTCGCTTAAAATTTTCCCCATTGGGTACCCCAACCCGTCCCCCTTTTTGTGATAAAGGGGTGGCAATTTTTTCATAAATCCCCTTAAATTTTTTAAAAAAAATTTTTCCCAAAATTTCCCCCCTTTTAAAAAAAAAAGTTCCCCCTCATTATTATAGCTTAGGTACCCCAAATTTGAAAATAAATTTTTTTTTTTAAAAAAATTTTTGACAACCCCAATGTCATTTGTTTTTGGCAACTGTTTACCCCTTTCGAAACATAATCAACAGCTAAAAAAATATATTTGTTTGAAAAGATGGGGAAAAAAGGGCCCCCCCAAAATCGATTCCCCAAAAAACAAAAAGTCAATTAAAGGGATATTTTTTGTGGTAAAATTTTGTCTTCTGAAATGTTGCCAAAAATTTGAAATTTAGCCAAAACATGTTTTTGTTCCCGCAAAAAAAAGGAAACCCGGGGGGGAAAAAAACCAATTTAAAAATTTGAGCTTTTTTTTTTTTCTACACCAAAATGACTCCGGGCCCCTTCCCGAAAGCAATTTTGTTTTAAAGCTAATGTTCATTTAGGTATGCACCATCTAATTTTTGGTCGCATAAAATTTTTTAAAAGATATGGTTTAAACCCAAAAATAAAAAATTCACCCTTTTAAAAAAATTTTTTTTTTTTTTGGGAGGAAAACCCTATGGGGGGTTTTCTAACCCCAAAAAATTAAAGTTCAGAAAACCCAAAAGGGAAAACTTTTTGGCTTTACTCATGCAATTGTTTATTTGGGAACTTTTTTTAATAGGTGAATAAAAAAAAAAAATTTTTTCCAAAAAGGGGTAAAGATCGCCACCCCTTTTTGTTTTCCCCTTTTTTCTTTAAAAATTTTTGGTTAAAATCTTGCAGTATTTGAACCATCAAATTAAAACCCAGGTTTTGCTAAGCTTTAGCAAAAAAAATACTTAAGGGGTGTGGGCTTTTTTAAAAATTTGATTTTAGAACCCCTTTTGGGGGAAAGGGGGGGGAATTTTTTGATGCAAAAAAGAGCTAAAAAAACCTTTTTAGTTGTGGAATAATTCCTTTTGGGGGCCCCAAAATTTTTTATCTTCGCATAGTTTTTTTACGAAAAAAAATTTCTTTCCTTTTCCCCCAAAAAATGCTCCCCCCCAAAAAAGTCGCTGCTCGCACACAAATCGAAGGGGAAAACTCCCAAAAGGTGCAACAACACTGGGGTCGTAGTTTTGGTTCTCCTTCCCAAAAGTTTTTAAAAAACCCACAAAAAAATTTCATAAAAAATAAAGGTAGAATCTTTTTCTTAAATTCAAAAATTTTGAGATTTTAGAGAAAATCCCTTTTTTTAAAAAACCCGTTTGAAACCCGCTGCCCCAAAAAGTTTTTTTTTCTTTTTAAATGTAGTAGGTGGTGGTAGTTCTCTTACCTCTTCTTTTTCCTTTTCCACCTCAAAATTTCCCCCCCCTTGGGTATTTTAGCCCTTTTCTATTTTCCCCCCCTTACCCCCAAATGGCATTTTTCCCGTTAAAAGCGGATTTGTTTTCCCTTTCTTTTAAGAAATTTCCCAAATTTGTCAACATGTTGCGAATGACTTTCCCCCAAAAAAAAAAAAATCATCCATGGGTATTTCCAAAAAATTTCTTCATGTTGAAAAAAGGACACATGCATCTTTGAAAAAAAGCGGGGGCTTTTCAAAAAAACCAAAAGGGGGTTTTCCCAAAAACAAATGTGCCATAAAAGGGGCAAGTAAAGGTGGTTTTTTCCTAGTCCTCGGGTCTATTGGATTTTTATTTTAATAGAAAAAACCCTATAAAAAACAGTAAAATCATGCCCTCAAGTTTTTTAACATTAATCTAAAAAAGGGAGGGGGAAATGATCTTTGCGGTTTGTATTCTTTTTCCCTATGTATCCCACTCCCCAACCAGTTTAGTGCGAGGGGAAAATTTAAATTTTATTACCCCCTTTTTTTTACTACATTTTCCCCCCCTTTTTTTGGGGACAACTTGGCAGGAAACCCCATTTATAAGAAATTGAAAAAAAAAGCCCCATCTAATTTTTTGGGCATTTTTTTTTTTTCAATTTCCCTTAAGATTTTTGGGGTTTAAGTCTTTTTTGTGGTTGTTTTGTAGGTTTGCACTAAACCCCCAAAAATACCTATGAATAAAAATTTTTAAGGGGGAAATTCCCCTTAAAACAGCAAGGGCCCCCTTCCCCCGAAGTTTTCCTTTTGTTCTCTTAAACTTTCCAAAAGTTGTTGCTTGCCCACCTGTCAAAAAAGAAAAAAAGTTTAAAATTGGCAAAGTATCATTTGTTCCAAAATATGTATTTTTTTAAAAGTTTGGGAATGGTTTAAGCTAAGCCCCGGGGGTTTGTATAACGAGGGAATTGGCTTCCTTTTCATTTTTTCCCTTTTCCCCCTTATATGAGTCGAATTTTTAAGCTTTCCCCCATTCTTAAAATTTTGGGTTTTTAAACTTTCATCCATTCATTTTTTGCTTAGAACTATTCTATTTTCCCATTCCCTGATTCTTTAAAATTTTTTCCAAAGGATACTTCATCAATAATATCAATTGTGTAACGGGGTTTTCAATCATCAAATTTCCTAAGGGCCCTTTTAAAACTTTTAAAGTAAATTTCCCTTTTTCCAAAAATTAAGGTCGCTTTCCTTGTTCCCATCTTCAATGCCTTTCCTGTTTTAGGAAAAAATCTTTAAGATCATGGGGACCTCTTACTTCTTTTCCCCCTTCCCGGACTATAAATTTTAAATGGGAAAAATGAATTTGTCCCTTTTACTGGGGTTTTCCACTTACCTTTTGGGGACTTGACCTTTTTTTCCGAAGTTTTAAGGGGACGGGGTCTCCCACATTCTCCCCCCGTTTTTGAAAAAGGGCAGAGGCATTTAAAAAATTTTAATTGCCCGAATTGTAAGTTTTTTTTTTAAAAAGAAAAAATTCCCCAAAAATGCAAGGAAAGTAAAAAAATTTCCCCAACTCTTGTTTTCGGCAAATTTTGGGAAAATTTTTTTTTAAAAATCAAGAACACTCCCCTGGGGTTACGGTTCATTCCCCTCATTTTCTCTTCTTGGTGAGAAAAAAATTAAAGGTTAGATTGAAGGGATTTTTTGGGGAATGCCTTTGCAAAAGGGAAAGTTAATTTGCAAATTTTTTTTAAAAAATTCTAAAAATTTTGCAAAAATTTTGATCCCCAAATTTTTGGGTTTCTTCATGATCCCCAAAAAGGGGAAAAAAAACGGATAATTTTTGGCAAATGTACCGGTCGGATCAAGTAAAAATAGTGGGGAAGGTGTCGAACCACGAAGTTGATTAAGTAATAAAACCTTTATCAATTTCTTTTTTATTTGGAATGATTTTTATGTAAATTTTTTGGAAAATTTTACTAAATGCCAAAAAAAAAAAAATTTTTTGAAAAATGTGAAAATTTTGGGGGGAAAAAAGAATCCCCCCCCAAAATTTTTCTAAAAATTTCCCTTTTTTTTTTAAATATAGCAATTGGGGGGTTTTACAAGAAATTTTAAAAAAACCTTTAAACCTTTTTCAAGTTTTAAAAATAAATTACCCCCAAATTTAAAATTTAAAAGCTCCCCCTTAAATTTAAAAAAAAGGGGGTTCTAATTCACAATCATAAATTTTTCCCCCCCCTTTTTTATTTCCTAAAATCTTTTAAAAAAAATTTTTCCCAACCCTTTTTTTTAAAAATTTATAAAAATATTTCTGAAACACTTAGGGCAATTTCTAAAAAAATTTAATAAAAAATGTTCCTTGAATTATTAAAATTTTTTTGGAAATTTTTTTATAAAAAACCCAAATTTTCTTTTTTTGGGATTTTCGTTCCTATGCATTTATTTCAATTTCAAAAAAAAAATTCATAGAGGGGGGGGTTTATAAATTCCGTATATTATATGTCCTATTAAAATGAAAAAAAAGTCATTTTTTTTTTGAATTTTTTGGGTTTTATGTTTCCCCCAAGGTGGTTTAGAACATTTATAGGGAAATTTCCCTAAAAACAAAATTTTTAATAAAAGGGGGCAAGGGAAAATTTTATTGAACAACAAGAATAAAAAAATAAAAGGCATAAAAAAAAAAAAGAAAAAAAAAAAAATTGTATAATCTTCAAGAGTTTGTAGAATTTTTTAAAAATTTCCCCCAAAAAAATTTTTTTGAATTTTCAATTGAAAGCAAACTTCACCAAAAAAACTTCTTTCTTTTTTAAAAAAATTTGGAATAAAAAGAAAAGTAAAAGGGAAATTTAAAAAGAATATAAAATCCAAAATTCCCAAGGGAAATTTTAATGTTCAAAAAAAAAAAAAACAAAGGATCAAAACAAAAGGGGGGGTTAAAAAAAATGATCAAAACAAAAATCAAAAAAAAAGGGCTAAAAAAAAAGGTGCTTTTCCCAAAGGGTTTAACAAAGGGGGGTTTTTTTTTGTCCAAAAAGGGGGGGATAAGGGGTTTTTTTTTGGGGGAAAATTTAAATCAGCCCAAAAAAATTTTTTAGATTTTAAAGATTTTCGCAATGGTTTTTGGGACAATGTAAGCTGGGGTTTGTTTTAGGTGGTCAAGGCCCCGGGGGCCCTTTTGGGGGGGAGGCTA
>JBBMOL010000474.1:0-246936 GCA_037954665.1 Laguncularia racemosa | reverse complement strand
AGTTGTTGATTCTAATTTCTTCCTTCTTTTTTTTATTAAGTTTTCAATTTTTTTTTTTTCCTTTTGCACTTCCTTTAAAATATAAAATAAAATATCAAAGAACTATTTTACAAGCATATTTTGAATGATATTGACGTAAAGCTCAATTCTTTTTAACCATTGACGTTTTTCTTTTCACAATGTTTATTCTCTTATTTTGAGATATCACCAACATTCCTAGGGGCTCCATTTATGAACTTTCACCAGAACTCAAGGTAAATTATTTAAATGTACTTTGACATATACAGCAACATGATGATGACACGGCATCTCTTCTAATATTTTGCAAAATGATATTAAATTATAAATATTGATTATCTACCATACATAGCACGGCAACGTTACGTCTTTTCCCTTCTTTTATTATCTTAAATCCACGGATTCACTATTACTATATCTCTATTATCATTCTATGATTTCCACCATTAACGATGTGTCGGTATTTTGTTTTCACCACCATAAATATAAATTTACGATCTTATAATTTGAAGATTGTAATCATTTAATTAATATTAATTTATTAATAATATTTAGAATAAATTCATTTTTATGTGTTTGACATTTTCCTTTTCTTTTTAGTCCTTATATGGGATTATATATGTCATCTTATTGCAACTTGCTAGTTAGATATATTTTATTCTTTTATGACAAACTATAGAATGTTCTATTTGGAATATATTAATTCTCAAAGAGATATATTGCCAATTCGTATGTATTTTCCTACTCCAACTTTTCCTCTATCAATCTTCTTAACTTAATGGATTAGATTGATGTGATTACAATATCAATCACAATGACTAATATTATACTCAGAAAAGCATTTTTGAAATCCTATTGCATTATATCTCCACCATTCATTTGTTTACTTTCACTCTTGCTGCAATTGGCAATTTAAATAGTTTATAACATTAAAACAAATGCCATATACATCATACATTGGAGATCACGCGATAATTTTATACCATATGGTACTTTATATCATTTTCTTTATCTGGTCGAAGTATTCTATCTTCTCTACTTCATCAAAATGGGACATACAGATATGACAAGTACACACACACAATATATATATATATATATATATATATATATATATATATATATATATCCTGTTGTAATGTATTTCAGATAATGTTCAATGCTAAAAGATAAAAATATTTTTAAAATTTTTCAAGATTGCTTATACATTTTTTTTTGTGGTAAAAATAGAAATTTAACAGGGAAATTATCATTTATAGTTTTTTTTAATGATTTTAACATAAACCAACCGTGAAATAAGTTTTTTGATTTAAACGTTTATTACAATTATAAAAAGAGTTGGAAGATTATATAGTTTTATTACCCCATGATAAATAACCTTTTTTTACGTAAATTCATTTTAATCCCTAAACTTTTAAATGTATTCAACTCTTCAACTAGATCTTAAAAGCAATCCTAAGACTTCATTGTTTTAATCCTAAAATTTGTGCATTTACCTCTTTTTACTCTTAAATTAATCCCAAAACAACCTTTTTCTTTCTTTAATCATATAGGTGATGGATTGAAGGAAAATCAAATATTGATTATACCTCAATATTTATCAGCCGTTTGATTTATGAAACTCACTTCAATAGTGAGTTCTGCTTCTCTCGTGATGCACGCATGATCTTTCAAGTGGGATTTTCGATGCATTCTTTGTCGATTGATGGATACTCCAGATCTAATGGCTTCTAATGGCTCATAAGCATGCATGCAGCTGAGTCCAGATATTTTCCAGTATAAGGGTTTATGAGGAATCGACTATAAAGCAATTACCATAATACAAATAGTATGTGCAGCAGGAATTGCCGACGTACGTCAGGCATATGCAGGAAAGGCGTTGCGGTGAAGTATTCAGTCTCAACCACTATTGTGTTTGTGTTGGTGTTGTGTTCATCACATCTCTCTTTTCCTTCACCTACCACCATCCATTTTGTCATCCCTTCGGCTTTCTCCCACCAAACCCCTCCATTGCATACTTCACAAACTTTAATGTTTGTTTCCACATAACTATATTTTGTATCATACAAAATCTATTGGTCTTACTTTACTCTATCGAATCATTATGACTTGCTAATGTCATTGATTCCTAATAGTTTGTCATTATGTAATCACAATATGCACCCCCACCTTCCCCCTCCAAAAAAAGAAAAGTAAATAATAATAATAATAATAATAATGATTGCTATTGTTTGTTTTAAATTTGACATAATCACAAATGTATATTTAAAACTAATGATTAGGGTGTAGGTAGATCTCATAAACTCAAAAAGTATGATTTCTCATTCCAATAGCTTTTGGAAAATGTTATATATCTATAAATTATTGCTAAAATCCTAGGTTGTTACTAAAAGGCACTAAAAATAACAATGATTTTTAAGATTTCAACTATAATATATATATATTTAAAAGTTATACAAATGTAAAACCACATTTTAAAGCTTTTGATAATTATTTGCACTTAGACCAATAATTTTAAGCTTGTATATATAATATCCCTTTTAATATTTTTATATACCTCATTTGGTTCAAACTCCAAACGAGCTAAAGTTTCTTGGTTATTTAGTTTTCACAATAGTAATTACATTTTTTTTTTCTTTTCAATAGCTGTGCATGAGAGAATTAAGCAATTGCTCTTAGCAATTAAAGATAATAGAGTCTAAGCTTGTTTTGAAAATTCATAACATTTAAATCTAAAAACCTTAATCATTAAGATACCAACCTGAACGGCATTAAAGGTCATTACTAGATTAGATGTGACATTTGATTTAATATCTGTTTATGTTGCTCTGGTCTTGCTCTATGGGTAGGTCGAATCAAGCAAGTGGGGACAGATATCAGTGAGTTCCAAAGGAGTTAAGCTCTCAAGGGAGCAAAAATTATGATTTCGGAGTAGAAATTTTTGGTCTATTTGGTGGCATTGGTCGGTCAGAAAGAAGAAACTATTGATAAAGCTATGCTTTCTCAACTACTAGGTTTTTTTTTCCGGATATGCATTAAATTTTCTATTTAAGAAAAGCCATTTTAACTGCTACCTCCTAATTAATAACAATTTTATATTATTATTGGATCTGATTTTCTGACATTCATTTTCTTATGATAATTCTTTTTTTAAAAAAAAAAATTAACATATAGTTCACTTGATCAATAATTATTATCCTTAAAATAATGAAAAATTCTACATATTTTAATACATAAGTTCTTGTAAAGATTATAATCATATGCACGGAAATCGCATTTTTCTCATTGTGTATGCTTAACAGATGCGATGGAAGAACTTATTAAACTACAGTTAATATAATCAAATTAAATAACCTGAACTGTTCATTAAAAATATAAGAATGAAAAAAAAAAAGAAAAGAAAAAAAGCTTCAGAGGCAATCGTTAAAAGAAACCACCAACACCATATCTAGACAAATGAACATTCCACCAATTAATATAACGCTTGCTTGGTGTAAATATCGTGTATATCATGGAATCGAGCGATTGAATTTCTTGCCAATTTCACAAAGACGCAAGCTATTGAACTTCACATAACTACAGTCATATTGACTAAAGAGTGGTGGTTGGTTGGACTTTGTGATCATTGGTAAAAGTAGGAGGAGATGGGGGTAGTTTGTACTTTTTCCTCGAAATAAAAATATAAAATCAATAATATTCATAAGCACTTCTCTCTAGTTTTGATCCATTCCTTCGATCAAACGTATTTAAATATATCTAAAGTGTTCAAGTGTTTCATAGTGTATTGATAGGATCCAACCGTACTAATAAGATCTCTTTGACTCATAAAGTTAGCTGAAGATCCAACACCAGAAACATTTTAGTCGATGGTGAATGCAAAGGTGGGAAGCTAGACCACTCGAGATGATACAAGTGCTAACTCGAGTTTAATTGGGAATTTCAAAACTTAAGTTCAATTAGAGCAAATTTAGGATTTAAAACTCAAGCTAGACGAGTTTTTCTATAAAAATATTTTTTTAATTAAAATAATATTAATATTCAAACTTAAATTAAACTCAATTAACATTTATAGTTCAAGCACGATTCAATAAATTATTCGAGTAACTTAAATCCGAGCTTAACTCAATAAAAACTCAAACATATTAAGTCAAATCCGAGCAACTTGTAGATATATTTAATTAGTTTACACCTAACAAATGTACACCATGGAATAACTTGTTAGACTATCGTGGGAAACTATCGACGTTGTTAATGGGGCCGGGGGGGTTGAACATTTTCATGAAGGATACTGATATTACTGCCGGAGCAATCATTCTCTCCAAAATTTCGATTGTTTGTTAGATACTATTAATTCTGAATTCTTTTTATTTAATTTTTATTTTACTTATTTTGAATTTAATTTGTAATTTTAATTTTTATCGATTTATTTAACTATTTATCGTAATATTCTACAATGAGTATACCCCTTTTTCTTCTTTCATTTCAATAATCCTGATAAACGCCTTTCAACCACATGCATTTTGTTGGTACAACATAAAATGAATACATAAGTCCAATTTTTAATCTTACTTACCGTGTCTACATTTCAAATGTTTATTTAACCGTGTTATAGACCAACTTGATAACTATGAACTCCATATTATTTAAGTATTTATTTATCAAAATATCTAACTAGGATACTTCGAACATTTGAATACGTCTATTACCTTTCATAATTTTAAGAAAAGTTAAGTGAAGATACCTTATACGACAATTAACGCAAGCAATGTATCTTGGAAAACAAATGGGTATTTGCATACCTTATACGAATGCCAGCTACTTTCATTTTAAAATCATGTCCATTGTTAGGTGGGAGCACTTCCTCCTAAAATCTTATAAGTTATTGCTTAAACAACCGTAAACTATGACAGGCTAAGGGTTTCAAAGACACCCGAACTATAATTGAAAGGATAGATTATTAACAGTTTCACTAAAAATAAATGTACAATATAAAATGGTGATAGCTTTTGGAGTTGACCAATTATACACACCTTATTAAGTGACCGGTTCAAAGAGAATCGAATCCTTAGGAGGCAAATAGTGTTGGTTCCCTTGCTTTGCACTCTTACCGAGTTTCAACCATAAAAATTGAATCTGTCAAAAGAAGGAAATGGAGTAATGAATGGTAAACGACATCCTCGCACCATTTGCGCTGTTTGCATGTATTCACATAAAAGCAAACACTACAACCACTAGGTGACACACAACACAACACAACAAAATATGATAAAATGTGGTACAGATAATTCGTAAACTATCATCGGCCAGATTATCATTTCTGTTTGGACCGACAATATGTGGATATTAAGCATGATAGAACAATAATGCAAGATCGTTTTGTCAGTACCAAATTTGTAATTTAAAAAAAATGAAAAACAAAAAAAACAAAAAAAGCTCTTCAAAGCTCAACGAATTAAGCAATCATCAATCTTTCGATCGATGGAATAAAATAGGTTTGATTCTCTTCAAACATCGATTTATAAAATAAAAGATAGCAAAGGTAAAAAGAAGAAAAAAGAAATAAACACCAATGTAAAGGAAAACTAATAATGTTAGGGCTTTCAAACAAGTAAGAAATTAATGACAATAAAATTTGAACATACAACGACGTATTTGATTATGAATGCATTGTATGTACTTTGGCGTCTCTTAACAACAACGAACGTATTGTATGTACGTTGGCGTCTCTAAACCACAATTTCACAGAATTAAATTAAAAATTACAAAATAAAGGATCTTTTAACTGCAACCGCCCCATAACAAAAGCAAGTGGGCTAAAGCACACATTCCAATTCCAAATAATTAAAAAAAAAAACCCTCGATCCATTCTTTATTCCTATTAGTCGGAATCAGAGTCTCCACCAGAGGGAGACCAAGGGGTCATATCCATAGGATAGCTTCCCAAAACCCTCAAGAACGACGTGAACTCCTGAACCTCCGCCAGCGCGTTCTGTGCCCTAACGTCAGCCATACTAGCCTCGAAATCCACGTAAAACATGTACTCGAAGTGCTTCGCGGTCCCCACGTTCTCGTCGTCGATGAGCCTGATCGGACAGCGCCGGTGAGGCCGCGATTCGATCTTCGTCAAGCTGATGTTTCTAAACGCGAACGCGCTCAGGACTTTGAACAGCACGCTCGTGCCTTTCTCGTGCGCGAACACGATGCTCGTCTTGAACGGCCGGTCGGTTCGTGGGATGATCGGCTCACGCGCTAGCATCATGAAGCGCGTGACGTTGCTGGAGTCATCCTGGATTCCGTCCGCGAGGACTTGAAGGCCGTACAGTTCAGCAGCGCGTGCGCTCGCGATTGCGGCTGTGTCGCGGAGGTTATTTGCCACGATGTGTTCTGCGGCTGCTGCTGTATCATCTACGGCTTCACGCGTGGCATGTGGAAGGAGCTTTGTTAGTGTGTCTTCACACTGTGAAAGAGCTTGAGGATGTGAAATCACGCGGCTGAGATACTCCGGCCGCGTGCCTGGGAGCGCTAGAAGGCAATGGTGGACTGGGAGCTGGACTTCTCCAACGATGTGGAGACGGTGGCGGAGAAGGAGATCGTAGTTCCGGTGAATTGAACCACCCAGAGAGTTTTCCACCGGAAGAACTGCACGGTCGGCGATCCAGAGCTCCACCGCCTGGAAAGCAACTTCGAACTGATCACATGGAATCGCTTCACAATTTGGATACGCTCTTGCCGCCGCGGCTTCCGAGTACGCACCGGGAACGCCCTGGTACGCCACGCGGAGCTGAGATCCATGCATTGGAGCTGGTGAGAGGTCAGTTATCGTCAGGGGCTTCGGCGGCTGACGAGCTACTGGTGGCGAGCTCAAACTGCTATCGACAGGGACAAGATTGAGGTCGACGGGGGCAGTTTTGTGGCCGTTAACGGTGGCGATAGGGTCAGCTCCGGCACCAGTGGTGGGTTGCTCTTGAGAAAGGACTTTACCACCAATGACAGCGAAACTGCTTTGCCAGTCGGCTCGGGTCAGGCCGATGCCGTTGCCAAAGGAAACTGAGTCGGATCGGTAGGCGCATCGAGCGAATCGACCGAATCGGAGGGGGGACCGAGTCAGGGAATCGAAACACTGTGGAGTACTAGAAATGGCTTGCATGGTTACGAATCAAAGTTTTGCAGATCGGTCCTTCCTCTTTGGGTTTTTGGAAGATCGAGGGTTAAAATTCTACTAATTTACACAAAAAGAACGGAAAAGAACCCGAAGAATTTGGATCCTGGTCCTTTGTTTTTGGGAACTACGAATAAAAGCTTGTTGTTCTTCGGAACCTCAAGCTGAGATGGGAAAGTGGGGGTTGGGGGGTTATATAGAGTACGTAGGTTTATTTGATGGCTGGTACGGTCAAATCCCATACCTACCCCGACATTGCCCTAATCTTATTTATTTATTTTAATTTCAATAGTGTGTTTGGGTCAACATAAGGACACCATGGCAGAGAAAGGGATTACGGAAAGAAAAATATGAATTGTTTCTTTTTAAAATTAAGAAGTTAAGAAGGATGATAACCAAAAAGTATAAAATTTCCTTTTTATCCTTAGTAAGTACTTATCAGCAACTCATATAATAATTATGCAAAAAATTAAAGTTAGAGAATCCATTGATAGTTACAAATATATCTTTAAATTACTGTTTGGGTATAAATAAAATATTTAAACTTTTAAATTTTAATTTCATTGGTCATAAGTTTTAAGAATGTACAAATATCTCCTAAGACATTATTATAATGATAAAATTGTCTCTAAAAAATCATAAGTAATGCTTTTTTTTTTATTTAAATTATAGCAATATGTTAAGGTATATATGGATAATTTTAAAAATTATGGATAGATGAAATCATATTTTAAAAGTTTATAGAGTATATTTACACTTAAATAACATTTTAAAGTTTATATTCATAGTTTGCTTCCTATATTATCCCAATAAAAAGAAACGATCTCCATATTATTACATTATGTACACATTTAACAACTATGATTAAAAAAAAAAATTAAAGAGTTGACTCATAAAGTTTGCTTCTTCTTTTTTCCTACTTATCACTTTATCCTTTTATTTATTCTTTTGGATAGAAATTTTACTCTTTTTTTAAATAAGTCTATTCTTAATTATTTTAAGCAATGTATTAGATATAAATAAGAGATGATTGATGGAAATCCAAACTCACACATCTTTATAGAAGGTTGAAATTTATGAAAATTATGTATAAGTAAGCTTGTTAAAGTTAAAATTTTTATAATTTGGTGATATAAGTATTGATATTTTAATAAAATAGATTAAATTTGAATTTTTCTCTTCTCGTATGCAGTCATTAAAGAAAAAGGAACTCCGGTTAAACGTTCGCTTTCTAAAAATGACATGGATAGACCCTGGATGGGGGTAAAATGGATAAGACAGGATAATAGATGATGCCTAGCCAGATTCACCTGTGAATGGAAAGGATTGATCTATGAGTTGTTAAAAAAAGAACGAATATATAAATAAATCAATAAATAAAAGAATCGACTGCTTTATTCTTTGTCCTTTTACTGTGTTAAAAACGAATGGTAAGAAGACTAATAATGGAGGTTTTAAGTCAATATTACATGTAGGCTCATAAAAAGACTCGTCTCCTGGCCCATACCATACAATATTATTATGAAAGCAAAACCGAACGTTTCCATTTTCGTAAAATTTGGGTGCCTAAAAGTTAGGAGCTTGGCCTTTACGTGAAAAAAAAGGATTTGTGGAATTTAGGTGAAAAAAAATGTTGAAAAATTATTTTCTATTTTATTTATATAATTCAAATGTTTTCTGGATTTTTTTTTTCTTACATGTGTTTTACAACTAAATTCAAGTTTATAAGATATAAAAAGCAAAACATAGATATAAAAATTAATAAATTAAAAACATTATGTGATTAATCCCATGGGGAATTGCAATCAGCTCGCATTTCCTTTTCCATAAAATCTGGGGCCCTGAATACTCGGCGCCTGGGGTTTCCATTTTCCAATCGTAATTTCGACAATTGCAATGATCTTTTCCTTTTCGCCATCTGGAAAGTTCTAGCATTTTCGTATCACGATTATTTTGGAAAATATCATTTAACTCCGATTATTTATGCTTGCAAGCTCATCAAACCTAATTCCATGAATTTCAAGCATAATTCAATGAACTATCTAAAAAGTTTAAATTTCAACTTGATTTGATAAATCATACAAATTCAATCTATTTAAATATATTAAACTCAATTAAATATCGAGTTAAATCAAAAAGATTTTGAAAATAATCGTATAATTATGAAATTTTAACTATTAATAGCAATTAATTTTTACCTTAATACTTTTCTTTGAGATTTTGGCACCTCTCAGCTTCAGTTGCTAGGCTGCTTAAAATGATAGACATATTTTCGTCTGACAACCAAGGTATAACTGCAGTCATTTTTCAAGTAATATAAAATGTATGAATTGATGAACCTTAGATTGCCATGGCACATTATTCAAAAGGCAAAGTTTTGTAAAAATATTTATTAAGATCGCGTTTTTCATAAACTGACTCTATTAACATTTAACAAAAACACAGACTATTAATGTTGATTTCTGACCAAAGCTTTATAGGATGGGTCGATTATAGAATTTTACCCCAAATCGAGCTTCAAGGAGGCTTCTACTCAACCAAGAACTCACTTAGACATAAATGAGGGAAACCACACTTTAGGCATACCCAAACTTGTCTGTTTCCTTATTTTGGCCTGGACAACTTGGACGGTCGCATATTGAATAGACCTCTTGCTGCTGAATGAGAGAAGAAAAAGAAAACAACCCTTTTTTTTTTTTTTTAATTTTTGGTGGTTTGAATCTATTACTTTTCGAAGGACCACTACCTTACATTTCATATCCATGAAATAAAGTTTCAAGTGGAAATGGAAGGTATCAAGTTAAGCTAAAAGAAGTTCCCAAAATAAGATGCTTCAAACAATTTAAAATTTGAGTTTTATTTTAAGTTGGAATTCAAATTTGATAATTATTCGGGTTGCTTAATCTTAATAATATTATAGGTTTAGTCACGATAATTATATAGGTTACTCGAGCTTAAATTTAACTTAACATGGAGTTTAGTAAGAGTAATTTGTGAGCTAATGCTACTTGCTTATTGTGCTAATACCATGGACAAAAACACTGGAAAGAATTGCTGAAATTAATTGAGATGAGAAGAAAATGAGTTCTTGACAGACCTCCCAACTTCCCTTTCTTCCGATGGGATTTTGAAATTTCGGGAAGGGAGTGATGACATTATTTTTCCGAGATCACTAAATTTTGAGAAAAAAAATTGGGAAATTTACTAAAATAATATTATTATTTTTTAAAAATTCGTAAAATAGCGTACGTGAAAAAATTATTTCAAAAATGAGTTTTAAATTTGTTGATCTAAAATGTGCCTTCAGTTTTGTTATTTTTTAAAATTTTAAATCAATGTTCATAATTTATGAAATTATGAATTTTTTTTTCTATTTGTATGTGAATCTTCAATTTATTTATTTTTTTTAAATTGAATTTAAGAAAAGTTATCATTAGCCAAAAAAAAAAATCATACAAAAAAATCATAAATAAACTTTGTGAAAAAAACTATAAAAAAATCTTAGAAACAATTGTTCAAAAAATGTGAAAGCTTAGATATTAAAATAGAAAAAAAATAATTTATTAGACAATGTTAATAAACTTATCGATTTCAAATATTAATTTATATCAATAAAAAATTTTGACAAAATATTTACATATGAAATAAATAAGAAAAAATATAATCTTATCCTCTATTATTCCTTCTTCTAATGAACTATCTTATCAGTGGGGCAAATGCGTTTGTAGGCTCTCTTGACTACCTTAAATGTGAAGTAGGAGGAGCCTATGAATCCTGTGTTGGATAGTGTTGGGGAGTATCGTCAAAGTCTCAGGGAAGCACCAAACTCTACTTTGTAGCACACTGCAAAAATTCATCTTGATATATTGGTTATTTACTGAAGTGTCTCTTCTGTAGAGTAGGTGGTGTAGGGACAAAACCACTAATGGAATGAAGATGTGGTGTGATGTATGTGCTAGGCATTGAGGTTGAGCTATCGTACATTACATCGAAATCTGGTGGAAATTGTTAGTCCTATATTAAATGTTCATGTGCCTAAACCCGGTTTTGGGTTCATCGATGTCTTGTAATCTTACGAATCGTAGGAATTAGCTATTGTTGCCACATGTCAGTAGGTTATGCCTCAGCCTCAACCTCCATGCCATGCTACTAGTGAGCATGCGAGTACAACATTATCCCTCAGGCGGTCATGTATAAATTTAAGACCATGATTAACTAGATTAACGGCCATGTCATGATTAAATGATAGGTAGATTTATCTTAACGTATTAGCATACATATTAGAATGGATCATAAATTGAATAAGCAATGGATATGCAATGAATCACTCAGCTACTGTTGATGTTATATTTACCATATATTCAAGAACTGCTCCTGTGCATCTTATATATTGATGGCTTATAAATCCATATTACCTCATATATTCCTCATGCACGATATGAGGGGCCTCCAAGTACACCAATTGAGCCAGACGCTATTCCCATAAGGATATATACGTTGCATGCTACATTAGCCAATCAATATCAACCATCCCATATAGGTCAATTTAATAGAGCTCTGGCTGCGTGTTCACATCATGTGGAATATATTGAAACCCCTCAAATTGTCTTGCAACACGATCGGGGTAATACTACTCATTTATGTGGAAACATTTGGTGGCACCCGAGCGATCCAAATGTGTATGCCGCTTTTGCAAAAAGGTGGTAGGATATAAATCAGATTCTCAATGTACAACTCCCACTCAACCTAAATGGTAACAAGTAAGATTTATTATTAACGATGTATATGATGAAACGGAAAAATTAAAAAAAAATAATGGTTACCGAAATACATGCTCATTGTTTTGCTTATCAAGAGCATTTCAATATGCACCAACTACATAGGTCGAGTAATGTTGAATGTCTTTTCGTGACTTCCAGTGTGCGACTAAGGGAGTCTAACCTCTATAATCAGTCTGTACTGGCTAAGGTGTGCTATGTGTGGGAATCTATCCCATATCCAAACCTATAGGAGTATTATAACTCCTCCAATCTCATGAGCGGATGGGGATGGTGCGACACAAAATTGGCTATATAACCAAGCCAAACACATGGACCCCTAGCTATACGTCCTTGTAACGTCGAAATACTTTAGCAAAGGCAAAAATATCGTGTGGACGAGAGAGGTGGATTTATCGACAAAGATAAATCCCCTTAACGGCTGCAATATATACTTACGTGTATGGCACTGAACTTACTCTCCATCGGTGTAGGTTAGAAAGACCTAATACATATCACAAAACCACATTATGCTAACGCGACCCCCCCTACTGTGAGACCTAGGGCTTACCCCCAATAATATTTCACATGTTGCACCCCAATCTAAGTAACTACTCATTGTAACTGCCTAACCATCAACTAAAAGGCGTAGCTGGACCTCAATATCTTAGAAGACAATAGTGAACTCTCCAATCAATATGTGAAATGTGTGCATCTCTAGCCTCTACTACTCGACTAAGGTGGTTATCATATGCTAATCTAACTGTATAAATGGCAAGCGGCTCGTACGTTAGAATCCTGCCAACTGCAGAAATGGCTCCATTCGATGATCGACGAGGATGATGTTCTTATCGTGATGAAGTAATAACTTGCACCATCGAACAGCAAACCATGATCGATCTTAAAATTTAAGTAGTGAAATGTTGTACTATTGGTAATGGAGAATAAAGTAATCAACAAGTTAAATGTGATTTACTTCTTTATACTAGTCGGCTTGTAATCGATGTCCTTCCAACTACGTCAAAACTAAAGGATCAAAGGGTCCAAACTCTATCTATTATGTAAAAAAAAAAAAAATGTTAGCATTAATATCAAAATAATTTTATAATAGTTTAAATAATAACCTAAGATATTGTATTTAAAATTAATATGAAATTTTTACTAATTAATTTTGTAATGATTAATTAATCACGTATTAACGACTAATTAATGATAAATTAACGATTAATTAACAACAACTTAATATTATGATAATTTTTACAATGATAACCCAAGAGATTACATTTACAATTAATATGAAACTTTTACACTTTAATTTTCTAACGGTTAATTAATCACATATTAATAATTAATTAATGAAAAATTAACGATTAATTAATAACAACTTAATTTTATGATAATTTTTACAACAACAAATCAAGACATTTCATTTATAATCAATACAAAATTGTTTACTAATTAATTTTCTAACAATTAATTAATGATATATTAGCATCTAATTAATGAAAAATTAACGATTAATTAATAATAACTTAATTTTATGACAATTTTCACAACAAACCAAAGCATTTCATTTATAATCAATACGGAATTTTTTACTAATTAATTTTTTAATGATTAATTAATCACATATTAATGATTAATTAACAATAACTTAATTTCATAATAATAAACCAATATATTTTATTTACAATCAATATAAATTTTTTTATTAATTAATTTTCCAATGATTAATTAATGACTTATTAGTGACTACTTAATGACAAATTAATGATTAATAAATAACAACTTAATTTTATGAAAATTTTCATAACAACAAACCAAGACATTTCATTTATAATCAATATGATATTTTTTACTAATTAATTTTCTAACGATTAATTAATAACATATTAGCAACTAATTAATGACAAATTAATGATTAATTAACAAAAACTTAATTTTGCGACAATTTTCACAACAACAAACCAAGACATTTTATTTACAATCAATATGGAATTTTTTAGTAATTAATTTTTCAATGATTAATTAATGATATATTAGTAACTAATTAATGATAAATTAACAATTACTTAACAACAACTTAATTTTACAATAATTTTCACAACAAAAAACTAAGACATTTCATTTATAATCAATAAGAAAATTTTTATTAATTAATTTTCTAATGATTAATTAATGATATATTAGCGATTAATTAATAACAAATTAATGATTAATTAATAATAACTTAATTTTACGGAAAATTTCATAACAAAAAACTAAGACATTTTATTTGTAATCAATATGAAATTTTTTACTAATTAATTTTCTAACGGTTAATTGATATATTAGCGACTAATTAATGATAAATTAACAATTAATTGACAATAACTACTAGTATTTTAATAAAAATAGTATATTATGAAGAATTGTATTTAATTTTATGTGGATTGACGAAAAGTAACATAATAAGAAAAAATTTCATTTTTTTACCAAAAAAATGTATCAAAATATAACTTAATCAGGCTTTTTCGCTGAAAAAATTGAAAAGATCTCTGGTTGATATTTCTATACACATAGATTTACAAGCTAAACCTACAAAGGAAGAAGAAATAGAGTTGTCTGAATAATGAATCGAGAAACCAAGGAATTGCATTTATAATACAAATTATCGGTGCAAAAAGTTTTTTACACATTCAAGTTCATATATTGTGATACTATACAAATTTATACTATCATTTTATAATAATTTTTATAGGTTTACAGTATCAGATGAAATTATTAGACAGTGAGGGATGATACCAAAAAAAAATGTCAAAATAATTTATTGAAGGCGTATACACGGTTTGCACCTTCAATACAAATTGTGCTAAAAGCACATTTTGGGTTCGAACTTCAAAACCTATTTTTTGAATAATTTTTTCAAATACATTATTTTGCGAATTTAAAAAAAAATAATATTATTCTAGTGAATTTCCCAAAAAAATTGCAATCTTTTATGACTACACAAACTATGGCAATGTGTACAACCATATAAACCAACAATATTTAGGGTACAAATCCGGATTATTCCATTAAGATTCCTTAAAATGAAACTTTTACTAACAAATAAACACTTCAATCTTTTATTGAAGGCGTACATACGGTTTACACCTTCAATACAAATTATGCTAAAGGTACATTTTGGATTTGTGACTTAAAAACCTATTTTTGGAATAATTTTTTTAGGTATATTATTTCACGAATTTAAAAAAAAATGATATTATTGTAATGAATTTCCCAAAAAAAAATTGCAATCTTTTATGACTACACAAACTATGGCAATGTGTACAACCATATAAACCAACAATAATGAGGGTACAAATCCGGATTATTCCATTAAGATTCCTTAAAATGAAACTTTTACTAACAAATAAACACTTCTCAACTAATATTTGGTCCTTTCTCGTCTGGAATGGAATATTTATTAGATGTGATGGATGCATATTTTCCGGTTAAAAAAACATGATAAGATAAGAAAAGAAATGTGAAGGATTTAAATTGCAAAAGATGGAGACCGGCATATAAATATATATACTCATTAGCATATATTATTGAGCATTAGTTAAAATATCGTCCGAAAAGGAACTCTTTACATTTTCAAGAATTACGTATATGACGAAAAATAACTATGTAAAAATATATAATTTTTTTTTTAGCATTTAACAAGTGTTTTTGAATATATGTTAACATTATCCATTTTATTAAATCAGTTGGGAATCGGAAGAGAAGAACCTTTCTCATGATTTATAAGAATGTCCTTACAGTTACTAGATTAGCTTGAATTAAACATATGGTTGAGGCTTTAATATGAAGTTTATATAATTTATAAGTTATAACAAGTTCAAATTGGCCATTTGAATCTTCACACACTCGTATAATATACATAGAATTTTCCAAAAAATAATATAGATTAAACAAAAAAAAAACTATATTATTAGATTTATAATGGCTTAGCGTGGCATATTTTATTTTATTTTTTCCTATCTTTTATCTCTTTCAAATGCGTCTTGTGGGTGTCCATTCAAATAGTCACTACTTACAAAAAACACATCTAATCTTTATTTTAAGGTACTGCTTTTGTTATTAATTCCATTGCATAAAAATTAATGAATTATATCTTATCATCGATTTAAATACATGGTTATTTGAATAAAATAGCAAAATAGAATACGAATACTTGTCATTTCGAAAAAGTAATCAAGTTTCAATTTTCAACTGATAAGTTGGAGCAGTGGATGCAGTGAGAAAAACACACATGCAGCAAATTAATATGATATCTATAATATTAAATTTCAAACACACCTTCTTATTCTGACTCCATGTACTCTTAGATTTTTTTAATTTAAAATTAATTATTCAAGACCAAATTTAAAATACTTTTAATTTAAGATTTTATATGATTATTTTTCTTTTGAAAAATGATTTAAAAAATATAAAATAAAGTGTAATGAAATAAGAGTCATCTCATTCTTGTAAGTTCATATCTTTTTTATTTAATATTTTTAATTATTTTACCCAATAGACAAAAATAAAAAAAATATAATATAAAAGAATATTTTGTAAAGATTTTAATATCAAAACACTCAATTTTAAAAATAAAAAACTAAACACATTTAAAGTAAGAATAAATAAGTGCATTTGCTAGTTGCTCTAAATAAAGGTACATCGATTGGCTTCAAACACTTATTACAAGCCTAAAATAAAAGTTTTATGCTTTTTAACATTCATTATATATTTTGTAAAGAAACTAGATTATGGAAATTGGATTTGGAGCCAGTTAGGACGAAATGAATATAAAAATAGGTATATGTTATCGAATTTTGATATATAAGAAATAAGGACGGACACGCAATTTCACTTATTCTTATATGAATTTCAATACTCTATATATGTGTTGAGAAGTTGATGGAAGTTAAACCTAATATTACATACATTCGATTATACCAATTTTCTTTCGGAAAAATGTGAAATCCTTATTATACATGTTAAGACTACCTCCCGAAGCACCCATTAATACTATCATTATAATAATAATAATAGCATGTCTTATAAAATTGAACATATATAATTATAACTAGGTCATAGTTATTGACTTACATTAATTAGATTTCATAGACCGCGTGGACTCAGCGATATACCATAATAATTCGTCTCCATTGTTAGTTAAAGTGTAAACGGCCTGAATTTTTATTTTTATTTTTTTGAATTCGTCTTCTTTTTCCTCTTTCTTTCTTCTTTTTCGATTCTTTTATTTATTTGTACGTGGAATGAGTCCACTTTACATGTTTCCTCTTGGCATGGACGTATCTTGTGTAGTAAAATATATAGATGACAACTTCGAGATAGTGACTGCGAAATACTTAATGTATAATTTACTTTTGGATAATTTCTATGTTACATATTTGAAAATTTATCCTTTTAGCTCTTTACATACCTTTATCTATGGTTTGTTTTTACTACCTTACCTATCAGTTTTTATCTCTATTTGTAAATATTAATCAATAAACACATGCTAACTTATAATTGATCTTCAATACATGGCAAGCCATTATATATAAATGGATCTAATGTTGGCTTTTGCTAGTTAGATACTTG
Organism: Laguncularia racemosa; assembly: GCA_037954665.1. Lineage (NCBI taxonomy): Eukaryota > Viridiplantae > Streptophyta > Magnoliopsida > Myrtales > Combretaceae > Laguncularia > Laguncularia racemosa. The sequence goes on along the minus strand of JBBMOL010000474.1, from coordinate 229,383 downwards.
ATCTAGATGGATATGATTTCAAATAATTATTCAAGTTACTAGAATCAATAGAGATAAGCCAAATCCAGTATACTCACTCACTAAGTTGATTGATTGAGGAGATGAAGACCCTATTGACCTACTTTTATATGTAGTGAACCAAATATGGAAAAACAACCACTAAGGTAACCTAATGGCGCATCTACTCCTTTAAGTTGCATGGAAAAAATGAAAAGATGTCCTACACTGTTTACTTCTCTCATCAGAGCTGCTTTACCCATTTTAATAGCTTATTTATTTGGAATGTTCCTTTTTTTATCAACTTATTTCCTAGTTTAATTAGGTCACATCTACCCTACAAATAGGTTGAAGTTTGGGATTAATTAAGTAAAAATGGTATTAAGATACCAAATACATAAATTATTTATCTCTCAAAGCCTTGCGTTACACCCTCTTTTACGTTGTGATAAGTGTCAGAAGACTATTGATTCTAGTGCTTATTATTTATAATTTTATATGGATTTCATGTAATTTGTAAAGAAAATGGTACTTATATGATTAAATTTTAATTTCAGGCATCAATAGAGACAAAAAAAAAAGTTTAAGGATGATATGAGCAAAGACAAGGTGAAATTTGGCAAAAAATGAAGAAAATTGATTTTCAGTTCAGCACAACCCATGCAGACACCAATGTGGATGAAAAAAATGACCAGTAGCTAATTTTTTTTTAGCCTTGAGGCCGTGCTGAACTGGGCAGTGAAAAATAACGTGTTCCAAAGTTAGCATAGCCTCGAGCACGGCCGTGCTGAGCCTTGTTTTCGTGACAACTATAAATAGATGCATTATTTTATTTTAAAAAGACTTCTTTCTTTCTAGCTTCGTTCTAGAAACCCTATGAGAGCTTTATTACGAACTTCAAGAAGAGAATTGTCCAAGTATCGTTAGAAATCACAAAACAACAAGGGATTATTTTTTTTAGCATGAATCAACTCTATATTCTCTATTTTTATTGAAAACTCCATGGAGGAGTAATTCTTTGTATCTTTCATCTTGTGAAACCCTAACCCATGTATTGAACCATTGATTGATTAATGAATTATTTATATCTTTGCATCTATTCATTTGTTTCTATTGTTCCTTTAATTGATTTATGCGCGCAAATTGATTGCATGTCTGATTTTTATTAGATCGGAAGAGGTTTCGTCCAGTGAATTAGATCTTCATGAATAGAGAGATTACATGTTTTACTTAGAGGTAGGAAATTGTGAACTTAATGAGATCTTGCATAGCGGTAGTGATGGAGAGGTCTCCATTATCTTATACATGATTATGAATTGATTAACTCGAGGGAATAATTGATTTTACTTGAGAATTCCTGCAGTGCAAAGTGTGAATTAATTCGTTAATCGATATCTTATTTTGAGAATTTAAGGGTTAGGGTGAAACAAGATGAGGGGTATATTTTGTGATTGAATACACTTTTTAGACAATATCACTCAATTCTAGGGTTACTAGGAATTGTTAGTTATTAATTTAATTCATAATTCCCACATCATAAATTAGACTAGATAGTAGAGAAAAATAATACTAGTACTTATTTTCTAGATCCTAGAAGATGGCACCTATTAAATCTATACTATAATCAATAGGTACACTACCTAACTCGATAGTAGATTTTATTGGTTATAAATTTAAAACTTAAACGATCGGTTATATTTGAGTGATACCAAGTTTTTGACACCATTGCCGGGGATCTGGCAAGGCAATATTAGGAAAAATCGTAGTATCTACTACTTTAGTCATTTTTTATTTTTTTCATCTATATTTTTTCTCTCCATCTTTTGAAAAAGTTCTTATTCACACTTAGTTGCCCTTTGTAGTGTATGACAAGGAAGCTTCCCTCTAACATTCTTGATCAAGATCCTGAGATTGAGAAAAAATTCCACCGACTTTGAAGGAATACAACTGCTGAATCTTCTGGACAATTAGTTAGTGAGGAGGGAGAATGTAATATAACAGTGGCAACGGAGGTTAAAGAAGAAGAGCTAATAGAGGTACATGTACAAGAAGTAATGGTTGAGGATCCACGAAAGACAAATATTGAGTATATAAGGCCTACATTGGATGGCACAGGTCCAACCATTGTTAAGCCTCCTATTGGGGCCAATAATTTCAAGATTAAAGGTGTGGTGATTCAACTGCTGCAACAATATTGTCAGTTCGATGGACTACCTGATGAAGATCCCCATGCTCACATTCAAACATTCTTAAAGATTTTTGAAACTTTTAAGAACAATGGGGTAACAGATGAAGCAATGCGTACAAAATTGTTTCCTTTTTCATTAAAAGGGAAGGCTAAGACATAGCTTCAGTCATTAGGTCCCAGAGCTTTGACTACAAGGGATGATACGGTTAAGGAGTTTCTGGATAACTATTTCCCACCATGTAAGACCGCCAAGCTCCAGAATGACATCTCGTCTTTCACTCAACAAGAGCATGAAACAATATATGATGCTTGGCAGAGATGGACAGAATTTTTGAGAAAGTGCCCACATCATCAGTTGCCCACATGGATGCAAGTTCAAACATTTTTTAATGGGTTAAATCTGGCTACACGTCACTTGGTAGATGCTGCAGCCAGTGATACATTGAATACTAAGACTCCGGAAGAATCATTGAAGTTATTTGCTAATATGGCAAGAAATAATTATCAGTGGGGTCATGGCAAGAGTAAGCAGAAAGCAACAAGAATGTACGAAGTAGATGTAATGACTACTTTGGTAGCTAAGATGGAAGCTTTAAGCCACCAAGTTTCAACTCTCTAGAATACCTAAGGACCACAATAACAACATCAAGTAGACCCTGAGGAGGGTGTAAATCTGTTCGAGCAATATGAGCAGGTAGATTATCTTGGGAATTCGAACAGATAATAGTATAATCAGTATGGTAACACCTACCATCCGAGGATGAGAAACCATCCGAATCTGTCTTATAGAAACCAAGACTATCAGAGAGCTAATCTACCACCACTAGGGTATTCAAAGCAACAATCGCTACTTTATCAGCCTTTACCGCTTCCTCCAGCGCAACCACCTCAACAAGAAAAAAAGAGTAACTTAGAGGATATTCTAAGCCAATTCATCAAAAGCTTTGATGCAAGACATCGTAATCAGGAGGTCTCGATTCACAATTTTGAGAAGCAAATTGGCCAATTGGCTAAGATGATCTTTGAGAGACAACCTAGCTCTCTTCCCAGCAACACAGAAAACAATCCAAGGGAACAGCTAAAAGCCATTACATTGAGAAGTGGGAAAGAGTTACATTTGAACAACAACATGAAAAGAAGCAAGAGGATAATCAACCTATTGAAAAGGAGAAAATGACACCTAAGAAAACATATCCTGAGAAAACACATCCTGAGAGGAGATCACCACTGGCTGTTAAAGAATATGAGCCAAAAATCCCTTATCCAGCTCACCTCAACCAGAGCAAAACAAGGAGCAATTTGGTAAATTCCTTGATCTATTTAAACAGTTGCAGATTAACATTCTATTTGTAGAGGCACTTTCACAAATTCCAAAATATGCTAAGTTCCTAAAGGAGCTTCTATCTACCAAGCGAAAGTTGGAGGATGTGTCTACCGTAGAAGTTGATGCAAATTGCTCATCTATCATTCAAAATAAACTTCCTCTAAAGCTAAAGGATCTAAGCCGTTTCACAATTCCATGTGTCATAAGTGATACTTCAATTGATAAGGCCTTAGCTAATCTTGGGGCCAACATTAATTTAATGCCATACTCCTTTTTCAAGAAGTTAGGACTTTTTGACTTAACACCGACTAGGATGAGTTTGCAGCTTGCTAACCACTTTATGAAGATTCCTAAGGGGATAATTAAGGATGTCTTGGTAAAGGTAAGGAATTTCATCTACCCAGTTGACTTTGTAGTTCTACAAATAGATGAGGATGGGGATATCCCTCTGATACTTGGGAGACCATTCCTAGCCACTGCCAAGGCAATGGTTGATGTGGAAGGAGGCAAGCTTACTTTAAGAATTGGTGATGAAGAGATGGTAATCCAAACGGCTATTGCTATGAAACACACTATGTACATTGATGACTCTTGTTACTTTATTGATGTTGTCAATATGTCAGTAGATGAGCATATGAAGAAAGTTCTAAGCAAAGAAGAGTTAGAGTTGAGCTTGACATTGGAAGAGAAGAAGGAAGCTGATAACCCAGAGGTTGCACTACTAATTGAGCAGCTCGATGCTTCAGAAAATTTCACACCTCAACATAGGCTTGAAAAGTTGAGAACAGAAAATGAGTCAAAACTTAAAACTTCTATAGAAGAGCCGCTAGGGTTGGAATTGAAACAATTATCAGAGTATCTGGAATATGCTTTCCTTGTAGAAGACTCCAGCCTACCGATTATTATAGCCTCAAATTTGTCTCAAGAGTAGAAAGACCAATTACTCACGGTCTTAAGAGCACACAAGCAAGCCATCGCTTGGAAAATATCTGATATAAAAGGTATCAACCCCTCATTTTGTACTCACAAAATCTTATTAGAAGAAGGATTCAAGCTTATAGTGCAACTACAGAGGCATCTAAATCCTAATATGAATGAGGTGGTTAAGAAGGAGGTGATCAAACTTCTTAACGTTGGACTTATTTACACCATATTTGATAGCGGCCAGTTTAGTCTAACACAAGTGGTGTCGAAGACAGGGAGGAGTTAAATCTCCAACTGCTAGAGACTTAGTTAAAAAAAGTGAAGAGCGTCAAGCTAACAACGTTAAATAAGTGTGCTTCTTAGGAGGCAACCCATGTCTAACTTAAGTACGTAGTGTTTCTTTTATTTTCTTTTTGCTAACACTATCCTAAGTCTATTATTTTTAGAAACTTGCAGATCTTAAGGGGAGTTTCTAAGCTTATTTGAAGAGAGTGAGAGTAATCTCTAAGTGTAAGGAAGCGCCAATGACAAGTAAAGAAGTTTGAATTTTAATCACTAAGTGCATCAGGTAAGTCCCTCTTTATGTTCAGTTACACTTTTAAAAGATGCATGACGATCAAAGTTGTTGTCTATTGGTGTGGCATCTCATAATTCTCATCCACACAACCAGTACTCAAGCTCTACATAACTTAAAAAGAATCTATGGAATTTTTGAAGTGAGCACGAGCACGATCACGAGTATGGCCGTACTAAAGCTAGGGCTGACATTTTCTAAAGATCTATTTGATTTTCGAAGTTAGCACGGCCACGAGCACGGACATGCTGAAGCCAGGGTTGACTTTTTTTAAGGATCTGTTTGATTTTCGAAGTCATCACGACCATGCTGCAGCCCATGTTGAATCCCCCGATATATATATTTAATTTCTCTCTCTCTCCTCCCTCACTCTCTAAACCTTCCTCTAAATTTGTTGAGTAACTTCATAGGATATCTAGACTAGGATAGTCTAACTTTTCTTTTTACCTTTAATTTCTTGTAAGCATCTCATTTTTGCCCATAATCATTAATAATGCTCAATTTACAAATTTTTTCATTTTTGTAAATTCTTCATAAAATAAATAGGAAAAATATCCCAATTTTGGAAAATAATGGTAGAAATAATAATAAAAGGAGTTAAATAATTTTTAAAAATTTTTAAAATTTCAAAATAATATAAAAATAATAAAAATCGCATTACATATATGTAATTTGCGTAAATAAAAAAAAAAACTGAAAAGTGGGCTAACCCACCTAGTCCGGACTATGGCGCGCGTGCTCATCTCCTACCTCTGTCCGAGATTGGCGTTGACGCAGTAGAAGTGGAATTTAGTTGTTTTGATTCAATTTTTTGCACAAATCCACTAAATCTTTAACCAAAATGAGATAAACATCATCTAATTAGCATAAAATCGCAACAAAATCCAAGATTTACACGAATCAAAACAAACTAGAGATGGGTTTTTCAACTGAAATCCGATTAATCCCAATCGGAAGAAATCTAAGCTTATCCAACTCGATTGCCAACGCTTATAAATAGAGCACGACGTGAGGAAAAATCAGATGTTTTGAAGCCACTGGAGTTCCGCCCACACCATGACCACCGACTAAGCCAAGAACCACCACTAGGAAGCGTTTTTGAAGAAATCCACTACCACCATTAGCTTCCCCACCCCTTAAAAGCTAGAAAACCGCCTTCAAATGCTCAAAAAAACCGCCGGAGTGCCGCCGTCAAAGACCCTCTGACCACCACCCAATTCCGACCCGAATTCGACCTAACCTGACCCATGATCCATGACTCGTACTTAGGTAAGTCGATTTTTTCCAATTTTTTATTTGTTTTCTTTATTTTCTTTATTTATTATTTATCTATATTTATTTATTTATTTTGTTTAGATATTTATTAAAATTTTATAATCTTGAAAATAGAAATAATAAAATAATAATGTTAGGGTCTTAATTAGTTTTTTTTTTTTAAGAATAGATATGTTTAGTTTAATATAAAAATAATAAATAATAAAAATGAAAATGAAAATAAATAATATATATAAAAATAAAATAATATATAAAAAATAAATAATGAAAAAAATAAAAAATAAATGAAATTTTTAAAATTAAATAATTAGTTGGGATAATAATCGTTTTATCACTTAGAAAAATCTTTTTTCAAAATAAATCTAAAATTGGTTTTTATTAAATTAAATAAAATAATAAAGCTTAGGCTTAGATTTTTTTTCCAAAACCTTGAAAATGGTAATGAATTTAAACCTGAGGTATTTTCATAATTAAAATTAACAAACCCACTAAAGCTTTTTATAAAAAGCAAACTACGGCTTGTTTGATCCTGAATAACAAGTACGTAGGCACCCTTATAGAGCAACTCTAAAAAGAAATAAAAAATCATTTTTTCAAATTATTTGTTTTACATGTATAATAATAAAAAATAATAATAAGAAGAAAAAAAAAGATAATAAAAAAATAATAGAAGATATCAGAATATGGTCTAAATTTCAGAGGGATAAGGTGGTAACTTTAAGGTTTTAATAGGTTAGCCCCCGAGTCGAGAATCTCTGGTTTTACTTTCTTCTTTTTCAAAAATAAAAGAGAAAATTTCGTCGACTAGCAATCCAAATTAGAATTAATCCGCTCAATTAGTTCTAATTCAAAAAAATTTCCCAACCTCAATTGGGTGACGACTCCAAATAAATAATAAAATTCCTAGTTCAATGCGAGAATTTATAATAGGTGAGCATAGGATCTAATGTAAATCGGATTAGGAATCTAAATGAAAAAAATAAAAAATTAGACTTGATAGGATGGCAACTCCACTGGAGAGCTCTAGTAGGCTAGCCACCTAAACCTTCTGAAATCACCATTTCCAAATGTCTTTTAATTGTTATACTACTGATGTTAACCTTTCAGGGATTTAATGAAATTTAAGGTTTATTTATTTTTGCTACTGCTAAGTTTGCATGCATATAATCGTGTGATTAGATATGGTTAAACCCAAGTCGTCTTAGGACCCTAACATGGGGGACCATTGTATAGGTTTCAAGCGAAGTGATATAATCACCATTCGGGGCTGATTAAGCCACCCCACCCAATGCTTCGATATGGCTTGAGATCTATTTCTTCGAGAATGCGGGAGGCCATAGAGCTTGGGGACCTGTTAGAACCCACCTATCTACATATATGAAGGCATGGGCCGATAATTGATTAATGATATAATTCTTTTGTTCCTTTTCGGGAGTTCAGATACATTTACCTGTAATAGCATCTTTTGTACTTTGAAAAAAAATTTGTGTAATAAGAAATTTTGATTGTAATAGATGGCTAGTCCCATAGTTGACCGCCTTCTCCACAAAGAAATCTAGGTTTACAAACCTTTGGATCCAAAATTGGTACTAGACCACTGGTCCACTGTGTATGACTCTAAAGAACAGGCCTTCATCCTGTAGAAGATAGGGCCCATCCTATCACTGATGAAGATGGAAATGAACTTACCTTTTATTTGAGTTATCCTCCATCTATAGGAAATCGAGCCCGCGGCTTTCTTTATTAGGCCACATGAGATCAAACCTACTCTGAAAGAATACACCCAACTTCTGCAGGCCCCATCACTAACCAACAAAGTATATGTGCCAGATCTTGAGGTCGGGTTGGCCAGTATTTTTAGTAAACTGTCGGGTATTCACAAGACAGCAATCAACTAGGCCTTGGCAAACTGCAATGGGTACTGCATACGGATGGATAAGTTGGAAGCCTGGTTTATAGCCCGGAATGATGATGGGAACAGGAAAGATATATTATGCGGGGGTCCCAAGAGCTACAAACAGAGAAAGATGTACGCTTTCATCCTGACAGCACTCGCCACCATACTCTTCCCTATCGAAATCTTTTATATCCGTTACAAAGTTGCCGAGCTGGTAGCCTAATTCCTAGAAGGGAAATCTTATATCCTGACTCTACTGGCTGAACAGATCCGGAACCTGAATTTTGTCAAGAAGAAAGGCTACGAGATCCTCCACTCAAACATCAACCTCATCCTGATCTAGTTTGTAAGCCATCTTAAATGTTTCGGGTTGAACATGGTTCAAAAATCTTTGGCCCAGCAAGTGAACCTCATGGATTCCTGTATAGAGAAGGTAAAGTTACCCGATGATCTTACCAGCCACAGTTGGATAAAGGTACTTAAGAGCTTCAGTGCTAATGACATCCTCTGGACTGCTAGATAGAGTTGCTGTAACAAAGTCATCCTAACCTGCAGAAACCTTTAGGTTGTTCTTCTAATCGGTATCAATGGGTACATAGGTTATCATCCAAACTCGGTAGTCCGTCAGTTTGATACCATCCAAGATATAGTTTACAGGTCGTCGTTGGAGGGAATCATTCGAATATTAAGACCCAAGCCTACTAGTAGCCGAGAAGTTTGCTAAGCTGACAAAGGTCAAAGCCCTACGGGAAGCCCGAATCGAGAGCCCCAACATAGACCTCGATGACCTGGAGGGTGAAGTAAGCAAGCATCAAGCCACCAGGGATTTCATGATCCACCAACTATATCAGATAGGAGAAAGGGCATACCGAGTCCCAAATGTCACCCAACCCGAGCCAGACAAAGTGGGTCTAGAATTGAAAACCTACTTAGAACAAGTTAGGGCCCGGATGGAAGTATACTTTGAAACTGCAAACTACAAAAAGGATATCTAGAAGGGCAAATTCAAAGAGCCTGATCAAAGGAACAAGGCCTTAGAAGCTTAGCTAGAGAAGACCTAAGCTAGAGTCAAAAAGCTGGAAGCTATCATCAGTAGAAAACCAGCGCCTACATAGTAGAAGAAGAAGTGGACTAAGAACTAGATCAGCATTGTACTTTTACTTTTTTTGTGTTTCAAGTATCGAACTCCAAGTTTCCAATATTAATAAAAATAAATTTTCAGTATTATGTCATTAATCGATTGTTTGCTCTTTTATTTTAGCATCCGTGTGATACATGCATCATATTTATATATATGCATCAAACTAAGAAAAATGCATACCAAGTATCAAAGATAGCTCCCAAACAACCGAACCCCCCAAGAAGCTCAATCCACACCTGCTCAAAGACTAAAATGGCAAACAGTGGCAACAACAGCGACAACTGCAACAACACCAGCGCTGATACTGCCTCGAACCCTAGGATCGTATCCTTATAACAAATGGTCCAGCAATTAGCTACACAAGTCCACCTCCTGACTAAGAGTATTGGCCTCCTTCACACCACCCAACTAACTCAGGAAGAGCATTCAAGGGCCAGAAAAGGGAAGGCAGTAGAGGGTCAACCTCTAGAGTATGAGGAGATCAATTCCTACCTCAACCCAGCATTCGAGTATGAACCATGAGTCAACCTCGGTCCAACCTCGGATGATATAAAGAGGGAAATGGAAGATAGGCAAAAGGAGATGGAGAGAAAGCTTTTCCAACAACCGACTGATAAGATGAAGGCGTTAGAAGGGCCTGATAGCTTTGAGCAGGCAGAAATCACCAACCTACTAGTACATGGGGAGGAAGCTTACCCAGAGAAGTTCAAGACCCCAGAGTTTGAAAAATATGACGGCACTGGATGCCCCAAGATGCATACAAGGCTATATGTGCGAAAGATGAGCAAATATGCCCAATATAACCAACTCATGATCCAAAACTTCTAAGACAGCCTCACAAGCCCTGCCCTTATCTAGTATGCACACTTGGACTTCAACCTAATCAACACCTGGGAAAGACTCGCTCGGGCATTCTATGACAATACAAATTCAACATTGAAGTTGCCCCTTCGGTAATGGATTTAGGAAGTCTCCGAAAGAAACACACTGAGTCTTTCAAGGAGTATGCCTAGCGTTGGAGAGCTCAGGCTGCTAGGGTAACAACCCCGATCTCTGAAAAAGAGTTGACATTCATCTTCATCAATACTCTGGAGAAAACTTACTTCTTGCATCTGGTAGGCTAGACGTCATCCAATTTCGCAGAAGTAGTGGCAGCAGGATGCCGAATTGAGGATGCCATCACGTCAAAGAAACTCCCAACAGTAGACCCTCCTAGAATTACATCAGTGTAGAGGCCCATAAGAGGCAACAAGGTCAAGGAATCTACCATCAGCACGGTTAACTCCGGCAGAGTAGACAAAGTTAGGTCTCGCGTGACATTTCAGACCGTGAATGCCTCAATCCAACAATCACCAATAAATCACACCCAGGCTACCAGGGTCACAAGACAATTCACTCTGATACCAATCCCGCTCAGCCAGGTTTTTGCTTGACTGCGAGCAGATAATTTGATCAGCTTTGAGATCCCAAGTGACCCATAAAATCCAAGAAATTTTGACCCATGCCTCAAGTGTGATTACCATATAGGCCAAGAGGGGCACTCTACAGACAAATGTTGGAGGCTCCGAAATAAGATTCAAGATCTGATTGATGCCAGAATAGTGTAGTTGGACTTTGTTAACGCACCAGCACCCAATGTCAACACTAATCTGCTGCCCAACCACAAGCCCACCATCAATATGATCACATCTGAAGAGCCGGCCTCCAAATCAAAAGAATCCCCAAAATAGGAAAAAACAACAACGTAGTGAGAAATTCACTCCCGCCAAGTCTTAGATAAAGCCCCTAAATCACATATCAAGAGGAGATGGTTAGTTGGAGACCCAAAAGTCGGTACCCTAGGCAAATCTCATGGGAGATTTGAGTATCTAATGAATTACTCCTTCACCCCAGATGAGTATGAGCCACCTAGTGGATGGGGGCCCGAGTTTGAAAAAGAAGACAACCCACTAAAGGAAAAAGATGAGTCCGTGAACATGATTAAATCGAACCAAAAATCGATAGTCATAAAGTTTTACGAGGGACAACCTACTGAGGTGCAAATCCCAAAAAGGAGATATGTATTCAATATCCCAATACCCTCAGAGAGGTATAAGGCAGCGCCTTTCAACTATCAAGCCCTCAAGCAGGAAAAACCTCCCATCATAGGAGGAATCACCCGCTCTAGGAGAATATATGACCTAAATACAAGATCTCAACCGAAGAGCCTAACACTAAGGTAGAGAAAGAGGAAGAAGAGGGGCTCTCTACATTCACAAAAATGGTCAAAGCAAGCGAATACAAGATCATGGAATAACTCAACAAGGTTCCAGCCCAGATATCACTTATGGGCCTCCTCACAACGTTTAAGCCTCACAGAGAAGCACTCTTCAAAGTACTCAAACAGATCAAGGTACCATAGGGCATCGCAATAAAGAAATTGAGCCATGTGGCAGATTCAATCTTCACCATGGATTAAATATCTTTCTCTCTCAAAGAGATGGGAGAAGATGGAGACTAATACACAAAACCACTATTCATAGTGGTGAAATGCAATGACACAATTGTCTCCAGATTACTCATTGACAATGGATCTTCTCTCAACGTATGCTCTTTGGTCACCTTTGACTTGCTGGGGGTCGATGTAAGCAACATCAAGCTAAGCTCGACAGTGGTTAGGGCCTTCGATGGGTCCAAGAGAGAGATAGTGGGGGAAATCAGCTTGCCGGTGGAGATTGGTCCACAAATGTTCCACACCTCCTTCCAAGTCCTCAATATTCCAAGATCTTTCAATCTACTATTGGGAAGGCCATGGATACACACCGTCGGAGCCATACCCTTGAGTCTCCATCAAAAAGTCAAGTTCATAGCAAAGGGACAAATCATCACCGTATTGGGAGAGCAGGACTATGCCATCTATAAAGAGACCACTATACCTTACATCGGGGAAGATGGTTTCGAAGACTTTGGGCTCTAAATATTCAATGAAGTGAGTATGGTAACCAACAAGGAGGGCCATCAGTTCAAGGAGGGACAGCAAGGGACGTTTGGGCTAAGGTACGTTCCTACATCCTAGGAAGAGGTACAAGCAAGAGGTATCAGAGGCAGAAAGAAAAAGAAGCCAAGCGATACCCAAATGCATTTTTTACCCCTCCAACAATCATTAAGGCGAGCAACTACCGTTCAAGAGCCAAAGATAAACGAAACTAACGTCAGTAATGAAGGCTCAGCCTCTCGTACGTCTAATCAACATCCAACTCTTAACAATTGGTTCTGTTATCCTATTGATAACATTAGGTCAGCTTAAGGATAGGGAATAATTATTAAACAAATTTCTATTGTGATTATTTTCCATATTCAATAAATTGCAGCTTATTTCTTTTACTTATATGTACATGTTCTCGCTTCACTTTACCCACAGATTCCCTACTGTCGAACGTTAAGGACATTTTACGCAGGTAAGTAATGAAAACATCGATATCATTTCTGATGCTGCTGGATCAGCCATTGGAGATGTCCTTGACCACGAAATAATACGAGAAAATTGGCAAAAACATGAACAAAGTAAAATTTCAATCGACGAATCGATGAAGACGGTAAATCTAAGAAGCGCCAAGGAACCCAAAAACCTCAAGATTGGGGCCAATTTGAGTAACGAGCAGAAACGTGAGATAACCAAGCTATTGACTGAATATGCAGATGTATTCGCCTGGTCATATAGTGACATACTAGGACTCGACCAGTCAATAGTAGTTCACAAGCTCCCCACGAGAAAAGATGTCAAACCTAAAAAACAAAAGTTGAGAAGGTTTAAGCCTGACATCTTACTCAAGATCAAAGAGGAAGTAAAAAAACTACTAAAAGTGGGATTCATTGAGGTGTTAGACTACCCGGAATGGGTAGCAAATATAGTTCCCGTTCTAAAAAAGAATGGGAAAGTGCAAGTATACATAAACTTCCAAGACTTAAATCAAGCTACACCAAAAGACAGCTTCTCTCTACCTTACATCGACGTCCTGGTAGATAATATCACAAGGAACCATCTCTTCTCATTCATGGACGGTTTCTCAGGATATAATCAGATAAAAATGGCTGAAGAAGATAAAACTAAAACAACCTTTATCACAACATGGGGAACTTTCTGTTACAAAGTTATGCCCTTTAGTTTGAAAAATGCCGAGGCAACGTATCAGAGAGCCATGGTCGCGATACTTCATAACATGATGCATCGAGAAATTGAAGTTTACGTTGACGATATGATAGCCAAGTCTAAGGGAGAAGAAAGCCATGCAATTATCTTGAGGAAATTGTTCAAGCGGTTGAGAAAGTTTTAGCTCGAGTTGAATCCTGAAAAGTGCACTTTTTGGGTCACAACAGGCAAGTTGTTAAGGTTTGTCATAAACCTACAAGGCATCAAAATCGACCCTGACAAAGTAAAGGCCATACTGGAACAACCCTCTCCACGTACTATCAAAGAGGTGAGAGGTTTGCTGGGAAAGTTGAATTATATAGCCTGTTTCATCCCACAGCTCACAGACAAATGTCGCCCACTATTCCATCTGCTAAAAAAGAATGCCGCGATAGAATGGGACGATGGATCTGAAGAAGCATTCAAAACAATCAAAGACTATCTCATAAATCCCCTAATCTTGATAGTTCCAAAACAAAGAAAGCCCTTTTATTCTTATACCTCATGATACTCCCTGAATCCATGGGGTGCGTGTTGGGACAGAAAGATGAAGAAGGAAGGGAACGATACATATACTATCTGAGCAAGAAGTTCACAGATGAGGAACAAAGGTATTCTGAAATAGAGAGGACTTGTTGTGCTTTGATTTGGGTCATACACCGGTTGAAACAATACACTATTTACTACCCCCATTGAGTTACTAACAAGATACGATCATCTAAAATACTTAGCAGAGAAGCCTGTTTTATTAGGGAGAATCTCCAAATGGCGGATGCTCTTATTAAAATTTGATATCACATATATAAATCAAAATTCAATAAAAGGGCAATCTTTAGCCGATCAGTTAGCAGAACTCCCAATTGAGGGAGATCCCCAAGAATCGCAAGCCCAATTCCCTGATGAAAATATATTAACAGCGGAGGGCAAGCTAATAGAAGACTACGGGATAAAACAAAGCCTTAAATGGAAGATGCTCTTTAGCGGAGCTGCCAATGTATTCGGTTGTGGGATCGAAGCAGTGCTAATATCACCAGAAGGAACACAATTCCCCTCAGCAACAAAACTCACATTCCCATATACTAATAATATCGTGGAATATGAGGCATGCATCCTTGGTCTCAAAATGGCTTACCACATGGAAATTCGTGAATTAGAAGTATATGAAGATTCTTCACTCATCATACTACAAACACGAGGGGAATACAAAACTAAAGACTCCAAATTGGTGTCATACCATCAACATTTGACAGAGTTGATCGACGAATTCGAAGCAGTCACCTTCACATACATCCCGAGGACTCAAAATCAATTTACAGATGCCCTCGCCACACTAGCATCTATGATTCAGATAAACGGGGGAGTCGAAGTCCAACCATTGAAAATAGAAATTGCAAATCGGCCCGCCTACTGTTTAGTAATCGAAAAGGCACAAGATGATAAGCCTTGATATTACGATATCAAAATTTTCCTCCAAAAAAGAAAATACCCTGAAATGGCTAGCAAAAATGACCAAAGAACACTCAGAATGTTAACGAGTCATTTCTTACTAAATGGGCATGTACTTTATAGAAGATCACCTGATACCACTTTACTAAGATGTGTGGATGAAAAAGAGGCATGCAAACTGATGAAAGAAGTGCATGAAGGAGTATGCGGACCTCACATGAACGGCTACATGCTGGCCTGAAAAATCATGAGAATGGGCTACTATTAGTTAACCATGGAATCAGACTGCATTAAATATGTCAAGCACTGTCACTTGTGTCAAGTTTATGCAAACCGAATAAATGCCCCGCCTAAAGAGCTCCATTCATTGTCTGCACCATGGCCATTCTCCATGTAGGAAATCGACATCATTGGGCCAATCACTCTAAAGGCATCTAATGGTCACAGATTCATACTGGTAGCCATTGATTACTTCACCAAATGGGTAAAAGCTTCATCATATGCCAACGTCACAAAAAGGGGTAATAGTCTGATTCCTAAAGAGAGATATAATAGCCGATATGGAATTCCTGAATCAATTATCACCGATAACGGCACCAATCTCAACAACAAGTTGATGATAGATTTTTGTCAACACTTACATATAAACCACAGAAATTCGATTCCCTACCGTCCTCAGATGAATGGGGCAGTGAAAGCAGCCAACAAGAACATCAAGATAATTATTGAGAAAATGACAATCACTTACAAGGATTGGCACGAGATGCTACCATTCGCCCTCATGGCTTATAGGACCTCAATTCAAACATTTACTGGAGTTACCAAATATTCTCTAGTAGATGGTACTAAGGCAGTTCTGCCTATCGAAGTCGAAATACCATCTTTCCGAATCCTATCAGAAGCGCAGTTAAATGAGTCAAATTAGGTAAAGAAGAGGCTTGATCAATTGAATTTGATCGACGAAAAAAGACTCATTGCGTTATATCACGGCTAGTGCTACCAACAAAGAATGGCCCGAGCATTTAACAAGAAAATGAGACCTCGATGTTTCAAGGAAGGAGATCTGGTGCTAAAGAAAGTCCTCCCAAATGGTCAAGATTCAAGAGGGAAGTTTACTCCAAACTACGAAGGCCCATATGTTATAAAAAAGGTGTTGTCAAGAGGAGCTTTAATATTAACTCAAATGGATGGTCTAAAATTGAGAAAACCCATTAATATGGATGCTGTTAAGACATACTATCCTTAGGCAAGAAAATTGAAATTTTGCTAAGGTTTATGAATGCCAATAGTCAGTACATATTTCGTCAGGCTTAGTTTTCATTCCTTTTATAAGCAAAGTTAATGTCTCTGAATGGTTGATTACATTTCAACCAATTCTCATTAAACAAACTTTCATAAACACTCACTACCCATCACCTCACAATGATTAATGAACATTGAAATGATAATAAATCTCAATACATTTTGCGATATAATTCCACCTATTTTTTAGCATTAAACCTGGTGCATTAATAGGATAGCACCACAATCACAAAGAGCTACTCTCACAAGAAAAGAAGTACATCAAGACCCTTAGCCCTGTTTTGAAGCAAGAGTAAGCAAAGAAAGGAGCAAACCAGTACAAAGGTTCGGTTGTTTGGTTGCTACCCATGATAAACCGGTAAACATTCAGAGTAAATAACCATCATTCATCATGAATCACATATTCTAAAAGACATCTCTTGTCAATCATTTGACTTATTCGCTAGAAGCGTTTTCAAAAATGTTAGGTGAGTCAGCCCATGATGGGGCACTTTCTTGATTATACTAACTTAAAGTCAGCCTGCAATGGGGCACTTCCTTAGTTATACTCTCTTAAGGTCAGCCTATAGGGGCACCTTCCTAGACATCTCTTCTTCAGGGTTGTAAGTCTAAAAAGACACTTCCCGTTATCAATTAGTTAGCTCATATGAGCACTTTTCTAGATAATTTATCGATTAGTCAGCTCATAGGAGCACTTTTCTAGATGATTTATCAATTAGTCAGCTCATAAAAGCACTTTTCTAGATAATCCCTTTTTATGGTTGCAAGTCTAAATAAGACGCTTCCTAAATTATCAATTAATGAGCTCATAGGAGCACTTTTTTAGATAATTTATTGATTAGTCAGCTCATGAAAGCACTTTTCTAAAATAATCTAGCGATTAATCAGCTCATAGGAGCACTTTTCTAGATTATCCCCTTTAAGGTTGTTAGTCCTATAAGGCACATCCTAATATTGACGAGTCAGCTCATGAGAGCACTCCTCCAAAACATTTCTTCTCCAATAGTTGCTAGTCTATCTAAACTCCTTCTGTTAGCAAGTGGCCAGCTCATAGGAGTGCTTCCTTAGACAATCTCTTCTTTTCGATTGATGGTCCGATAAGACGCTTCCTATTGTCAATCAATCTACTCTTAAACAATCCATGAGATGTTTCCTATCGTCGATTAGTCAGCTCATGGAGCACTTTTCTAGATGATATCTTACTCCAGGTTGTTTAAGATCATATTAATCATCACAAAGCATTCGTGGGATTATTAGCTCATGGAGCATTTTCCTACTAGAACTGAGTTCAGATAACTAGCCAACTAAGGTGTTATCTACTCAGTCTAGGCCAAAAATGGCGTCTTTCTTATCTTTGTAGTTAAGTTTTTCAAACTTTACTACAAAGAGGGGCAGCTATAAACACCTCATTTTTGCCCCTAATCATTAATAATGTTCAATTTATAAATTTTTTCATAAAATAAATAGGAAAAATATTCCAATTTTGGAAAATAATGGTAGAAATAATAATAAAAGGAGTTAAATAATTTTTAAAAATTTTTAGAATTTCAAAATAATATAAAAATAATAAAAATTGCATCACATATATGCAATTTGCGTAAATAAAAAAAAAAAAAACTGAGAAGTGGGCTAACCCAGCTGGTCCAGACCATAGCATAGCGCGCGCACGCCGGGGGGGGGGGGGGGGGGGGGGGTGCGAGGTCGAGGGTTAGAAACACGGGGGAGGCATTTCCGCATTTTGCAATTTTTGCATTTGCATGAGACACATGTCAGTAGATAATTGGATGGCACGAGCACACATACTAGGCACATGCTAGTCTCCTACCTTTGTCCAAGATCGGCGTCGATAAGGGAAAAGTGAAATTTGGCTGTTTTGATTCGATTTTTTGCACAAATCCACTAAATCTTTAACCAAAATGAGACAAACATCATCTAATTAATATAAAATCGTAACAAAATCAAAGATTTACACGAATCAAAACAAATCAGAGATGAGTTTTTCAACCGAAATCCGATTCATCCTAATCAAAGGAAATCCGAGCTTATCTAACTCGATTGCCGACGCTTATAAATAGAGCACGTCGTGAAGAAGTTGGATCAAGGATCAAAAGTAAGAAAATGGTGAAAAATCAAATGTTTTGAAGCCGCTGGACTTCTGCCCACACCACGATTGTCGACCAAGCCAAGAACCACCACCAGGAGGCATTTCTGAAGAAATCCACCACCACCATTAGCTTCCCCATCCCTTAAAAGCGAGGAAACGCCTTCAAACATTCGAAAAAACCGCTAGAGTGCTGCCATCAAAAACCTTCCGACCACTGCCCAATTCGACCCAAATTCGACCCGACCCTACCCGCGATCCACGACCCATACCTAGGTAAGTCAGTTGTTTCCAATTTTTTATTTATTTTATTTATTTATTATTTATCCGTATTTATTTATTTATTTTGTTTAGATATTTATTAAAATTTTATAATTTTGAAAATAGAAATAATAAAATAATAATGTTAAGGTCTTAATTTGTTTTTTTTTTAAGAATAGATATGTTTAGTTTAATATAAAAAATAATAAATAATAAAAATAATAATGAAAATAAATAAATAAAATATATATAAATAATAAAATAAAATAAAAATAAAAATAATATATAAAAAAATAAATAATGAGAAAAAATAAATAATAAATGAAAATTTTAAAATTAAATAATTAGTTGGGATAATAATCGTTTTATCACTTAGAAAAATCCTTTTTCAAAATAAATCCAAAATTGGCTTTTCTTAAATTAAATAAAATAATAAAGCGTAAGCTTAGATTTTTTTCCAAAACCTTGAAAATGTTAATGAATTTAAACCCAAGATATTTTCATAATTAAAATTAACAAACCCAATAAAGCTTTTTATAAAAAGCGAACTACGGCTTGTTTGATCTTGAATAACGGGTACATAGGCACCCTTATGGGGCAACTCTAAAAAGAAATAAAAAAATCATTTTTCCAAATTATTTGTTTTACATGTATAATAATAAAAAAATAATAATAAGAGAAAAATAATAAAAAAATAATAGAAGATATCAGAATATGGTCCAAATTTCATAAGGATAAGGTGGTAACTTTAAGGTTTTAATAGGTTAGCTCCCGAGTCGAGAATCTCTTGTTTTACTTTCTTCTTTTTCAAAAATAAAAGTGGAGATTTCGTCGACCGGTAGTCCAAATTAGAATTAATCTGCTCAATTAATTCTAATTCAAAAAATTTTCCCAACCTCAATTAGGTAGCAACTCCAAATAAATAATAAAAATCCTAGTTCAAGTCGATGATTTATATTAGATGAACATATGATCTAATGTAAATCGGATTAAGAATCTAAATGGAAAAAATCAAAAATTAGACTCAACATTTCTTTTTTTTTTTAGGATGATGCAGCAAAAACCTTGGGTTCCTAACTTCAATGATGACACACCATTACTGATTTACTTTATACCTGGCCTTGAACTCTACATGTAACCGTCTACATATAAAACCGAGGAAGTTCTTAGTGTCCTTTTTCTTTCTTTTTTTCTTTTCCTTTCATTTTTTTTTCCTTTTCCCTTTCGTGTGCTTGATTTGGAAAGACATTAGGGACAATGTCATCAATAAGTGTGGGGAAGGGGTATAGGGAAATGAAAAAAAAAAATGAGAAATTTGGATCTTGCTTTACTTGTGTTATTTATGCACTGTCTTATTAAATTTTTCCTATTTACAAATTTGCAATTGATTTTGAATGTTGATTTTTAATCATTAAAAGGGCGAGATCCTTGAAATTGTACTCATAAAAGTTAGTGATTATGTGTCCCTTACTCACCTATTGTTGGACTTAGTATACTTAGTTGGAATTTTAGGATAAAATCTAAGTAGCGTAATCTTACTTGCTATTTAATTATTGATTCTTAAGTTATAAAATAGATATAAGTCCTTAGTTTAAAGTTAAATGGTTGTATTTTTAAGCTTATTGGTTAATATATTTACTTTTCAAAAGCTTTAAGAGCTCTTCTAACTTTTTGTGAAAGGTGCATATGAAATCTATCACTTGGTGATTCCTCTTAAGTAATCTCTTGAAAATTTAGTAATTAATGTGTTAAGTGAGAAATAATGAGAAAAGGTTAATTAGTATAGGCGGGCTTTGGTCCCTCAGAAGAGCAAAGTCTGACTCTGCTGCTAACTAATCACTCTATTAAAGAAATAATGAGCCACTACTCCAATGACTTGGGTTCTCCAAGTTAAGAGTATCTTTATGAATCCCTAAGGTTAGGATAATGGAGGTTCAATGGGGTCTCTTTAAAATTCGATCACCTAAGTTCGTCTAGCCTAGGATCGACCAACCGATGATATTATCATAACAAGATGGGATACAAAAAGGGCAAAGTTCAATGGATCTTGTAACTTGAATAATTAAGTCCGTAGGGACGCCTTCAATTGAGAGGATAACGTCTGTTAACTTGGGTGATGAACCCGGGATTATCAGCTGAAGATTCGTTACATAGGTTGCAAGATCTTAAATAACTGAAATAAAAAAAAAAAAAAGAAGAAGAAGAAGAAGAAGGAAAACTTAGAAAAAAAAATTTAGAGGTTTAACAAAAAGAGGAAGAAAATCTAGGGGAAAGATGGATGCCATATACTTTCACTTGAGGTTATTATGCTTAGAAGAGGTAGTTGAACAGTTTATATATTCTCTAGTAAGTTGTGAGATATAACCAAGCCACTTTTGCTTTGTTTGACTTTCTTTGTAACTTGGGAAGCATTTCTTAAATGGTAAGGGTAATAGCTTAACTTACTTGAATTAATCTATAAACGTCAATTTTTGTATGCCAAGTACACATACAATCGAGGTAGGTTTGAGTGGTAAGCACTAATAAATCACTAAGATCGAATTAAATAAAGGATGTTACTTGTTATTTAAAAGTCTAACCATGATTACAATTGATGGGAGGTGTCGAGTCTAATTTTTTATTTCCCATTCCTAATCCGATCTATACTAGACCCTATGCTCATCTAATGTAAACCCTCGACTTGAGTTAGGAATTTCGTTTTATTTTGGAGTCGCCACCCAACTGTCGTTGGGAAAGATTGAATTAGGTCTAATTGAGCAGATCAATCCTAATTTGGACCACTAGTCAGCGTAATTTTCTCTTCTCATTTTTTGTGAAAAGAGGAAAGGGAAAACCAAAATTTCTGAGGTTAGAGGCTAACCTATTAAAACCCTAAGATTACCACCCTAATCTCTTAAAATCTAAACTTTATCCAAAATGTCTTTTTTTTTTTTTTGTTATCTTTTTATTATGTTTTTGAATAACCTATTCTAAGAAAATGATTTTGGTTCTTTTTAGGATTGCCCCAAATGGGTGCCTATATACCTGCTATTCAGGATCAAACAGGTCATAATTCGCTTTTCCTGAAAAAACTTTAATGTGTTGGTAATTTTTAATTATGAAATTTCTTTTGATTTATGTTTTTACCATTTTAGTATTTTTCTGGAAAAATCTAAGCCTAAGCTTGATCATTTTTTTTCTTGAAGAAGAAGAAGAAGAAAATAATAACTTTTAGGAAAAACCAATTTTGGATTTATTTAAGAAAATGATTTTTCTAAGTGATAAAAATTTCATTTTTCTATTTTTCAACCCATTTCTAATATTATAAAATTTTATTAATTTTTATTGATTTTTCCTAATTTTTACAATTTTTATTATAAAAAATCTCCTATATTATTTATCTATCCTAAAAAAACTAATCTAAAGTCTAATTTTTTTTATTTTTGAATTATAAATAACAAATAAATAACTAAAGAAATGCGAAAAAATAAATAAAATAACTAAATAAATAATTAAGAAATAAATAAAAAATCAAAAAATTCGACTTACCTGGATTCGGGTCGGTGCGCGGGTCGAGTGAATCGGGTCGTATTAGGTCGAGTCGGGTCGATCGGTCATGGCGGCTGGGAGTGCTCGTTGACAGCGTTCCGGTGGCCTTTCGAAGCAACTGTGGTGTCATTTCCTAGGTTTTCGGGGGTGGGGAACTCAACTATGGTGGTGGATTTCTCCAAAAATGCCTCATGGTGGCAACTTGGTGCTTGATCGGTGGCCGTGGCTTGGAAACTCCGGCGAGGCTTCGATTCTCTCTTTTTCTCACTTTTGATCCGTGATCCTGCTTCCTCCCTTCCTCCTCTATTTATAGGCGCTCAAAAGTCCCTCCGGATAAGCTCAAATATGCCAATTGGTTAAACCCATTTTTTTTTCGTTTTGGATTCGGCCTTATCTTAGAGATTCGATGTCAATCCATTGTTTTTCTGTGATTTATCTGATGGATTTGGCTTAAAATCGACAGTAATCCAAAAGATTTGAGAAAAAACAAACGATTCCGGCTTCCTCTCGCGTCTGTTCAAGCGAAGGAGATTGTCACGTGCGAGGCACATGACTCTTCCTGGCCAATCATACGCTACCACGTGGCAGCTTGAGGCAAAAGCAAAAGAAAAATTGCACAGAGTGCTTGCAGGGGGATTCGAACTCGGGACCTCAGGCCTTCCGTGCGTTCTCGAGCAAACATGCGAACCAGTTGAGCCAGCTCAATTCTCGGTTTTTCTGTTTTCGCAATTTGCATATATGCAATGCAATTTTTTATTATTTTTGTATTTTTTGAAATTTCAAAAATTTGTAAAAATCATTTAATCCTTTTTATTGCCATTTCTATAATTATTTTCCAAAATTGATGTATTTTTCCTATTTATTTATTTTTTGAATGTTTTTCCTATTTTTGCTAAATTAGAAAAAAATGGAAAAATTGAAAAAATCGGTAATTGTTTATTGTTGATTATTAGGGAAAAAATGGGGTGTTTACAGGAGGAAATGTATTTTGTTTTTATTTTGTTTGCTTGGGGACAAGTAAACGGTTAAGTATGGGGAGATTTGATAAGTGTCAAAGGACTCTTAATTCTAGTACTTATTATTTATAATTTTATATGGATTTCATGTAATTTGTAAAGAAAATGGTATTTATATGATTAAATTTTAATTTCATGCATCAATGGAGACAAAAGAAAGGTTTAAGGATGATATGAGCAAAGGCGAGGTGAAATTTGGCAAAGAATGAAGAAAATTGATTTTCAATTCAGCATAACCCATGCAAACACCAGTGCTGGATGAAAAAAATGACCAGTAATTAATTTTTTTCAGCCCTGAGGCCGTGCTGAACTGGGTAGTGAAAAATAACATATTCCGCTAAACCTTGTTTTGGCGAGAACTATAAATAGACGCGTTATTTTATTTTAAAAAGACTTCTTTCTTTCTAGCTTCGTTTTGGAAACCCTATGAGAGCTTTATTACAAACTTCAAGAGGAGAATTGTCCAAGCATCATTGGAGATCACAAAACAACAAGGGATTATTCTTTTTAGCATGAATCAACTCTATTTCTCTAGATTCTCTGTTTTTATTGAAGACTCCATAGAGGAGTAATTCTTTATATCTTTCATCTTGTGAAACCCTATCCTATGTGCTAAACCATTGATTGATTAATAAATTATTTATATCTTTGCATCTATTCATGTGTTTCTATTGTTCTTATAATTGATTTATGCACACAAATTGATTGCATGTCTAATTTTTATTAGATTGAAAGAGGTTTCGTCTAGTAAATTAGATTTTCATGAATAAAGAGATTACATATTTTACCTAGAGGTAAGAAAACATTGATTTTCTGCAATTTATTGGGATTGTGAACTTAATGAGATCTTGCATAGCGGTAGTGATGGAGAAGTCTCCATTATCTTATGCATGATTATGAATTGATTAACTCGATGGAGTAATTGATTTTACTTAAGAATTCCTGCAGTGCAAAGTGTGAATTGATTCGTTAATCGATATCTTATTTTGAGAATTTAAGGGTTAGGGTGAAACAAGATGAGCGGTATATTTTGTGATTGAATACACTTTTTAGACAATATCACTCAATTCTAGGGTTACTAGGAATTGTTAATTATTAATTTAATCCATAATTATCACATCATAAATTATACTAGATGGTAGAGAAAAGTAATACCAGTACTTGTTTTCTAGATCTTAGAGGACGACACCTATTAAATCTATACTATAATTGATAGGTACATTGCCTAACTTAATAGTAGATTTAATTGGTTATGAATTTAAAACTTAAACAATCGGTTAGATTCGAGCAATACCACGTTGGTATAATTCTATATTCTCTTGTTGATGACTAGTGTAATTCCATTAAGGACCTTCATTGATGTGAAACCATCAAATTATATTTATCCGAAGTGACTATCTTCTAACTCCTTCTTACATCAATTAAAAAGCATAGAGATTTTAAGGGTCTGTTCAAGTCATCGCATCTTTGGGAGAAAGTTGAAACCAAGCTAATTGTTGATACTTCTCAAGATGTTAATGTGTGAGCACAAAGGCAAGATAGAATTAAACATGATTTGCCAGATTGTCACCAGCTTTCTTTTCCATATTCTTCTTATTTGTGGTGATTTTTATCAACTTATTAAGTTCTTGGTTAATTAGGCTTTTTTTTTTCCTTTCTTTTTTGTCTTTTTACATATTGTTTCTATCACCTCTATATTGATTACTTCCATTATTCATATTGTCCTACATCATAAATATATTCAATTAAAAAAGCAACAAAAATTAAAAAAAATACATAAAATTAAAAAGAAAAGAAAAAAAAAAACAAAAGAAAAGGTCATGTGCCTTATTTCATACTTAAACACGCTTAAGGTTATAACGCAGGTAAGTGCCATGTTGTCGTGATTGTGAGGATACATCACAATTAAAAATGGATGGAACTGTACCTCAAATTTCACACAACTCGCGACGTGTCCGGTTGTTGGCATTATCTACTTCCATTATTGGTGAGTACAAAAGACTCGCCGGTAAGTAGGAAAATAATAATAATCATAATCACAATAATAATAATAACAATCGCACGAGTGAGGACCCCCCGGACCATTGACAAGTCAGAACACACGTACTATTCAGTGAGTGGAAAAACAAAAAAAGGAGTTCAGACAGGCCAAGCCGGCCAAATGTTGGTGGCTAATTATTGTGTAGTTTCACGTCCGAAGATTTGGCTTCTCAGTGGCACACATATCGGGTATTAAAAATGATAAGTAATTAAGTAAATTAATCATATTAAGAATTGTTTAAAACTTCTAATTATTTTATCGAAAAAGAATGCACACTTGTATTCATATCATCATCTAAAATAATTTCTCTTCATCACTCTTTTGTTTATATAACAGACTCCAAATATTTACTCTAACGTGTAAAACACTTGAACCCCTTTCAAATATTTTAATATTGTAGATATTCTATTGAATAGTAAAATATCCTTGCAATAGACGCTTAATTTTATGAGAAAATTTTCCTTTCGGTTTTTCTTTTTCCCCCTCATCTAGGGTTAAAGACTAGGTCCCTAAGCACACAGGAGATTACATTAAGTTGCTGGACGAGTTTTGGCTATATATAAAGATATGTGGGATTCTAGGATTATTAGCATACTTTACAATATAATGAGAAAAAGAAAGATTTACTAAGTATAATATTCTATGTGTATATATTATGTCTAGTATAATGGCACATTTGATTAGCTAGTGAAGTCTAGAGATTCTAGCCCCCATGATCTATGGCTTCCTCTCCCTTTTAAATGGCTCATTAAAGTTTTGCTTCATCTAACTTAATTTAAATAAATTCATTTAAATTTAATTTTAAAAAAATATTACAATTTTTATAACTAAGTTTATATTAAAGCTCGAACTTAATCTTAATAAAGCTTGATGTATGATTCAGTTAAACTCGAGCTCTATTATTTTTCATTCATTCCTTTTTTTTTTTCCCTGTAATTAAGCTTTAAGATTGTTTGCTTCTAGACAATCTAATGCATTTCAAACCCAAGCTCCTAGGACCAGTATATTGCCTCTTAATTACTCTGGTCTTTTGTTAACGTCACTAAACTAAACCTTCCACGGAAAAGCAGTTGGAAAAGTAGGTTAGAAAGTTATGACAAATTTTCCCATGGCTTAAAACACAACAAACGTCTCTTTTAAACACATGAAACCAACACATGTTTTACACGTTCGCGTAAGTCAATGTAATACATTTTCTGTTCCCATTTATGAGAAGAACGTCATCTCCCTATTCTTTGATGCTCCAGCAGGTTCGATGTTGGACGGGGAAGTTGCTTCGATGTCTGACTAAAAAGACTGCAATGTCGCTTGTCGTCTATTGACGACTGGGATTATAGGAGTATCATGGGATGTGAATGGTAAACTGAATCCATTTCATGTGTAGATTCACGTCAATTATTAAGATTAGATGTGGAAGAATCGTTGTAGGTAAACACATGTCCTCAGCTAATCAAATATAAAAGAACCAATGTCAAACATGACAATATTTTATCGTGATTACAATTCTAAATAAATCAAATTAAAACAATAATATTAAATATAAGTTCGATTAAGTTTAGAATTTAAATTAAAAAATAACTTAAAGTGATACTTAATGACTCAACCTTGATTAGATTAAGCTAGCTTTAATAAACTCAGTTTATTTGTGATAATATTTTTCTTGAAATTAAAACAATATTTGATATCTAACTTTACTAATATTTATATCCAATTAAGTTTAATTAGGTTTACAAATTAGTCGAACTAAATATCATGAAGTTTAAGTTCAATGAACCACTCAAGTCGCTCGAACTCAAGATCAACTCAATTATTACTGAAATCAAACCAAAATGGAATAGCTCACAAATAAATTTAATTTATTCATACTCATACTCATGGAGAAAGGTGTTTAAAAGAGTTTGTCCAATCGATCATTGGATGCTTTATTAATGGTATGTATATCTAAGGTACATTTCTAAAGGTTTCACAGATTTAACATATCTAGAAAAATTTAGAACTTGTAAAGGAGAGGACTCCGTCTAATCTCAAAAGCCGTGATTGGATATGGTGTTGGTAGGGGTGAGCACAGGATGAGTATAGAGTATTAGTATTGGTAGTAGTGATTGTTAAACAATATAGAGGGATAAGTACAAAGTATATAGAATACATAGGATATATGTGTGTGTATTTGTATGCGCGTATATACTCAAGTCGTCACAATAAACGGGCTTATCTTGGGTATCCTATTAACAACTCAATGTTTGGGGTTCTGTCGTATTGATTTCAAAATTCCCTATTAGTTGCCAAAAACAAAAGTAGGATATGTATTTAATCAAAATACATAAAATTAAAATACCCGATCTGTCAAAACTGGTTTCGTTTTGATGGTTCAAGCAAACCAGCGGCTCGTGCATATAATTGCATAGTATGGACATGTTAAATACATATTTGAAGTTTAGGTGGTATAATATATGTATAATGTGGGTGGCGTAAACAATTTACAAAACAGCAGTGCAGCTAATCCATCTACTTGTGGAATTCATTCACGCATACTGCAGAGAAAGTTGACTATAATACAAGAAAACTGAGGTTTCATCGCATTGAAGTTTGGAGAAATGTATTAACTTCTTATTAAAACATTGATAAAATGGTCAGATACATTGTTTTCTTAGAAGTGAGGTAATCAAAATACTTATGGAACCTTACCTACCATATTATGTCGTCATGCAATAGAAACAGTACTTGTATCTAGATCAAGGTAACATTTGTCAACCTAAACACCGCCACGGACGGGTCAGAACTGCAAACCATCCCATAACCGGTCCAACGGTTATAAATACACCAAAAGAGCATATGTGATTAGCTATTTACAAAATTCATTAAAATGAAATTTTCATTTCTTAATAATGTGAAATTAAAATTAATTTTTATCTTTTGATTTTTTTTTATAAATTTCTATTCCATAATACTAAAATAACAACTCTACTTAAATGTGACTCTATATAAATCAATGTAAATTATTTTTAAGTTTTTACATAATAAAATAAAACTATTAAGAGTTTTTAGCTCATAATCTTTTTTTTTAATTTAAAAAATAAAAAAAAAATAAAGTCATGAGTTTAGAACCAACCCCATGAACCGATAGGTCCTTAAACCAAGCTTAGACCCAGGTTCCAAAGGTTTGAGGTTGACTTACCATTTTAGGCACCTGAAGCCATCGGGTTTGGGTCCAGAGCAGTTTTGCCCCATTATCATATCAATGTTAACCTTAATATATTACACTAGTGTGGGAGCTTTTATACAGATAGGTTGTTATGATTTAAACAAATCAACAATAAAAAAGATTATGAAAGAAGAAAAACAACACAAGCAATTTTAAATAGAAAAGGATCTTGAAGTGTAAAATCCCGGGAGCATAATATTCACGATGTTAAAATAGTATATTTTGGTAACAATAATACACTCTCGTTTGTATAAAACCTACTATGAGTCTATTTATAGGCCTCTTGTGAGTCTAAGACGAAATAAATCCACAGAAGGCAAAATAGAAAACAAATTAGGGCTTATGTGAAAGTTTCGGTCAACCACCACAGAGTTGATATTCATCTCCCTACTACCATGGTTGATCGATCAACCTTCTAGTGGATCAATTGCCCAATCAACTAGCACACCCTAGCCAACTGTGCCTTGCTAAAGTCGTCCGAAACATCGATTATGGCTTAGTTTTGAATTTTATAACTTTCAATATAAACCATACTACGAGGATGGGGATGTAACTCCAACACCCCCCTCTTATTCAACATCTAGTACAAATAGTAACTTAGGATATGAGTTCGATATGATTTGTTTGCGGTTTGCGAATGCAAGCTATTTCAATGCTAACCTCCTACAATAAAGTCCATTAAAAAGTTTGATATGATTTGTTTATGGTTAGGAAATGCAAGTATGATAAACTAAGATTAGTAAATAAAATTGAATTAACGTTGGCCTAAGTTGGAGATTGGAATTTTATGTCTCATAGGAAAATTAGTATAAATAGGGATCTGCAAATGTGCAATCGACCCCAATGAGCCATTGTAATAGTCGGCAAGTATCATTACTTTTCATAATTGGTCAAGTAGTCAAATCTTTTGTCCTCAAAGGTTTTTACTATTGCTTCAATTTTTTACTCTAAGCCGTATTGATACTTTTAACTTGCATTATCCATGTGGGTTTCGTGATTTGACAATTGAGTATGCATGGTAATCTTTATGAAGAAACCATGGCGCCTAGTTAGTGTCTACTCTCGCGTGAGCATGTTCAAAAGTACATAGTTGAATTTGAAAACCCTTTTATTCGAGAGCACCGTACGTGAAGCTATATACCCTAGTCCCAAACGTTTAAAACATTTGGAGAGGTTATTAAGTCAAAGAACCTTTAAAACCCATTCTGTTGTGGCTTGTATTTTAATTCTTATTAGTTTATTTTCTTTATTTAAATGTCAATATGTAGGTTCATGTAAACTATATGGTTAGTAAACTTTGATTCTCTAAAGACATTTAAGTGTTTTACTTAGAAATTTTCTTGGGAACGTATGCCTAAACTGCTAATTCACAAATTTCTTTTATGTTAACATGTATAAATAAAGTGTCTTTATATTTGTATAAAAATTCAATCAAATCATTATGTTTCAAATGAATCATGCTACATTTATATACCTGCACCAATAAGCCTTCGGTCACCATTTCCCTTAATGGATAAAAAAAGCTAAGTGACCCTAATAACTTCGACATGAGTATTGACATGGTAGAAACTTATCATAGCCTTTAAGAAAAGTGTTTTTTTAGGTGTTCTTAAACTTATAATGCTAATTTTAATTACATATTTTTAGGTGTGGATTTATGGTTATTACTAATAAGTGCATAAGTAAAATATACATGTTCTTGTGTGTTCGGGTGTGCCTAGAAGGTTAAATAAAAATACAATGAACTTAAATACATGTGGTCTCAATTGATGTACTATTTATGGTTGATATGAAAGCTAATAACCATTCCATATGAGGGGTTCATGAACTCAGTGCTCCTCACCTATTGTGTGTCGAATATTTGAAAAGAAGTAGCATACAATTAGGCATTGATGTCACCTTATTTTTGGATGCACAAGTCATTAATATGATGCAACTAAGGTTGATGCTAAAAAGGAATTTGGAGAGAAGTTATCAACGAAACATAGGATACAACTATGTAGAGGTAGTGGACTACCAGTGGTTGATATGAGCATCAAACCTAATATAAAACGATTAGTGTTATTAATGTTAGTACATGGTATTAATGTTGGCCCCATCACAACAGGAATTATATTAGGATTGTGCTTGTTGCCCCGCCTAAATAAAAGAAATAATCGAGCATGTTTATGTGTTTGTGGTGTGACGCAGCGCGGATAGCGTAACGAAACGAATCCGATTATGGATCGGTTCCACAACAACAAAGAATCACTCTTTGATGAAATCTGGTTGCGCACAACCGATAAACGGAGAAAAATCCTCTCTCAAAAGTGTATTTCAAATGGATAATAAAGCGTAACCCTAAATAACCTAACATCGGTATTTATACTACCCTGTAAAAATACATAAAAAGAAAATATACACGTACACGTGGAAATAAATATTACTATACACGTCTATTCTCTGTCGTGTACACGGCCGTGCCTCCCAGCCGCGTATACTTCTGTAGGATTTCCTGATCGAATACACGGCCGTGTTCTTGATCGTATATGGAGGCCGTGTATACTTCTGTGGGATTTCCTGATCGAATACACGGCCGTGTTCCTGACCGTGTATGGAGACCGTGTATGCTTCTGTGGAATTTTCTTATTGAATACACGGCCGGCTTCTAGCCGTGTGTAGAGGCCATGTGTCTTTCTGGAAGTTTCCCTGACTCGTTACACGGCCGTGTAGCAAACCGTGTATCAGCCCGTGTCTCTATCAT
This sequence comes from Laguncularia racemosa, assembly GCA_037954665.1. Classification (NCBI taxonomy): domain Eukaryota; kingdom Viridiplantae; phylum Streptophyta; class Magnoliopsida; order Myrtales; family Combretaceae; genus Laguncularia; species Laguncularia racemosa. The sequence continues at coordinate 198,255 of JBBMOL010000474.1, read as the reverse complement.
TCTCTCCCACCAATGGAGAACTCGACCTCGAGTTCTCGTCAGGACATAACGGTGTGTCATCGAGGTGGAAAAGTGATAAATCCGCAACATTAAAAGTACAAGAAATGTTCATATCTTCAGGAAGTTGTACGACGTATGCATTGTCGTTTATCTTGTGTATAATTTCATAAGGTCCATACTTTTTGGGTTGGAGCTTCCCATACCTACCTGCAGGGAAACGCTCTTTCCGAAGGTAAACCATTACCTGATCGCCCACGGCAAAGAGTTTCTTCCTTCTATGCTTATCCGCAGCCCCTTTGTATCGAGTATTGGCTTCCTCTATGTTTCGTTTGACTTCCTCTGCAGTGGTTTGATGTACTATTTATGGTTGATATGAAAGCTAATAACCATTCCATATGAGGGGTTCATGAACTCAGTGCTCTTCACCTATTGTGTGTCAAATATTTGAAAAGAAGTAGCATACAATTAGGCATTGATGCGACCTTATTTTTGGATGCACGGGTCATTAATATGATGCAACTAAGGTTGATGCTAAAAAGGAATTTGGAGAGAAGTTATCAACGAAACATAGGATACAACTATGTAGAGGTAATGGACTACCAGTGGTTGATATGAGCATCAAACCTAATATAAAACGATTAGTGTTATTAATGTTAGTACATGGTATTAATGTTGGCCCCATCACAACAGGAATTATATTTGGATTGTGCTTGTTGCCCCACCTAAATATAAGAAATAATCGAGCATGTTTGTGTGTTTGTGGTGGTACCTTCTTGCTAGGCTTCATAGCTCAATATGTTTGGAAATTAAAATATCAAGTATTAAAAGCTTGGGAGAAAGCAAAAAGAGAGAAGTATTTTAATCTTACATATCGTTGCCAACATATATAAGGACATGTAGCGATTTATTGTATACTTCAATTTTGGCGCATGAAATAACATCTTTGCAAATGAAATTTTCTAAGTTTATGATAAGTTCACCTTATTAGCATGTCCGGTAGGTATTGAGGATGTCATATTATATATTTTTTAAGTTATGAAGGAAAACCGAAGTTAAATCAACTGGATGTGTAAATGATAAATAATGGTTCCATTGCTAAAAACCATTTTAAGCTAAACTCATAAACTTAGGATTGTCCCTATTCATATCCATTTTTAACTCAGGTAGCATTATATTCATTATTAATTGTCGGTTATTTGGCTCCTACTCAAATTTTTAACCTAATTCACTTATTTAGCTAGATTGAACCACTACTAACTTTTTGAAACTAGCTCTAAAAATGATCCTAGATTTTGGCTATTATGGATTAAGCTTCAGAAGCACATGCAGTGAAAAGAGAGTTACGTGGACTACACTTGTTTTAAAGAGCTTTCCCTTTTAATTCTCCGTTTGTCTTAGATCACGATAAAATCATTTTCACCTAAAATAGAAATCCATGCCTTAATCAAAGTTTTACTTGATGTAATTTGTCATGTAAAGCTTCCTTAGTTAATAAATGGCTATTTAAGACCATGCCTTTGATTTTGGTTCAATTTGCAAGGATATTTCAATATAAGAGAAGCATTTTCGTATCGCACGAATAATGCCGTGCATGCATCCGACAATATGATCCATAAGCAAAGATAAACTAATCTTGCGATTAATCTACGTTTTTATGAGTAATTAAGTTGGTTCAGTTAATCAGATGCAGCTTTCTGTGGGTGGAAATGTAAACTAAAACATTATATGTAAGATGCTATAATTAAATAAAAAAGTTAAAAAGGTAAAGAACTTAAATTGAAAGACAACAAAATGTGAAAGGTTTAAACAAGATAAAAAGTAAAAGACTCGGCTAGAGAAATTAAAAAAGAAAAAAAAAAGGTAAAATACCATTTTTGTATTTTTCCCCAAAAAAATTTATAAATCATAACATTTTAAACATAAAATATATATATAATGGAATAAAATTGAATATCTCTTAAATGATGTTATGCATTTGCAATATAAAAAACATAATAGGAAATATTGAATGTATATAAATAAATACCAAGTAGTGTACATTATTAGTGGATGTGAGAAAATATAAAATATGAGACTTTTTATAATCTTATCCATTATTTTAATAAGAATGATCTAACTTTTAATCTTACTATTTAGTTATATATATTAAATTTTTATTGTTAATACATAAATTAAAAATAAAATTAAAAGTTGAATCAATCCCATTAAAAATACAAACAGAATCATAAAAAAATTTATAAAACATTACAATTTATCCATTTCGGTGAAGCTTTATTCAATTAAGGAAAATACTTTGACATATGATGGAAGTTACAATGGAACGGGTAGTAGTCAAGAATTTTCGCAGAGCGAGAGGCCATATGATTGGCGTCGTTTTTATTTTCTTGGACGGCTTGATGCAAGCGTGAAAGCCAACATAAGCCACTAAGCACTTATCTTAGAACACTGTCTTGTACTCTTGTCCCAGAACACGACGTAGTACAGCTCGTCTTACACATGAGAATAGCTAGAGCCATAATCAAAACGTTTTCCATTTTAACAATGTTGAGTTGCAGGCATGAATTAGTTAGTGCAACTTTAATAAGCCACTTACGTGGTTCACGTTCATGCAATTTCTTGCCACGTCATTTTGAAAATAAATAAATACATAAAACAGCTCGTCTTATACATGAGAATAGCTAGAGCCATAATCAGAACGTTTTCCCTTTTAACAATGTTGAGTTGCGGGTATGAATTAGTTAGTGCAACTTTAATAAGCCACTTATGTGGTTCACGTTCATGCAATTAATTTGAAAATAAATAAATACATAAACAAAATACACCTACAGAAGGACTCTAGTTTAATTCCTACTAAATATAGAAAATTCTCTTTGCAATAAGTCACCATGTCGACTTAAAAGGAAATCCCCCATTTACCAGCCGCTTGCTATCCCTCTCTTAAAACTGAATAAAGAAAAGAGACAAATTTATAGTAATCAAAACGAATGGCTTAAAGATTTTGAGATTCATTATCACTCTACTTTCAATGCTGAAAATCACGTTTTACTCATATTCCATTTGTCATATGACAATCCAAGAAATATGATTGTATCAAATCTTTGACCTTTCGCTGCATAATTGTCTACTAGCAAAAATTGCATATACATAAACAAATAGACTGTTAAATTCTCAAAAAGTTTTTATTTGCCTTCATATAACTTGTTAAAATATACACATTACAGAGTCTCTAAACTGTCATCAAAATGATTATAAATAATAATGATTTTAAAGTTCTAATAATAAATTAAGAGGTATATGATCAAAAATTGAATGCACATATAGGAAATTTAAATACTTACCCACGACTGATATATAGCTTCTGAAGTGTCGGTTGCAATTACCCCGTTGTACTATTCAACCAAATGAATATACAGCTATCCAATATAAGAGCACGTGATCCAACTCCATAATTTCTGTTGCACATACAACATGAAGCTACAAGTACAAGTGTTGCAATAAAAAATTTACCGTGAATTTGGAGGAAGAATTTGAGAAGTTGCAAAACAAACTGAAAAGCTAGAACAGCTGAATGTCCACAAAAAGCCTTTGAACAGACGCCAAGAATAACCATGTGACTAAAACCCAAAAAATTAAAAGACAAACACAAACATGCATAAGGACAACTCAAAATTTCTTAATTTGATTTTGATTGGAATCCAGAGACAGTTGCACGAAGGAAGATGAATGCAAAAAGAATATACAAGATCAATTCAAATGCGTGCTTGCCGAATGACAGCATAATATATTCATCTGGAATTGGTTACGTCTCTTATAATTTAAGTGATTAAGACACAACCATTTCCAATTGCATCCTCAATTTACACGATAACTCATCCGGAAAGATCTACAACCAAGTCCCACCTTGAACAAAACCCAAGCTTGGAATGCATGGCCTGCAGGAACAGAATGGAATCCGGATGGAATAGAATCACGTTCTGGTAAGGCAGACTCCTTATGATAATGCTCCACCAAACTGACAAAAAAGTACTTCAACTCATAATCCCACCCATTTCACCCATCTGAAGAACTTGCCAACCCTGAAAGGTAGCTCATAGTCCTTAGTAACAGCAGGCTCTCTCCTTGCAGCTTCAGGTTCCGACCAGACATATACACCTCTTTCTGCTTTACTACCAGGAACAGTGTTATCTAGTACAACAGCCACAAGAAAAGCAATGACCATGTGCAAAGATAGCAGTGTGTTCATGACATAGTTTACCTGCAAGAATAAGATTTTTCAGAAAGAGAACCAAATCATTCACAGAACCTTCTGATGGAAGAGCATTATATTTCCCTCCATTGATGAAACTAAATCATTTCAAACTAGATAGGGGCAGTGTGTTCACAAAATAAGAGTACTCAGAGATTTATTCCTAAGAATTTGCAAATAAAAAAAAACTCGAAGTTCTTTTTAAGAAAAAAAAATACTTCCTTTTGGCTAAACTAGGTAACTATGATAGCAGACCCCAAATTCGGTGAAAGACATTATCTGCAAACAGACATAAAGATCTTTCTCAAAGTTATCTTTGCAACTTTAGCTGGAAGAAGGAAAAGGCCACATGCTTAGGCCCCCCATCTGAAAGCTCTTCTTCACAATATATAGAAGCACCTTTCTGTGTAATCAGTTCATGAAATGGAACTCATAAAGCTAAATGACAGACCAAGTTCAAATTCTTGGCAAATTTTACATTCTTTATCCAAGATTAAACTCTTTATACATTAATTTTGATATTTAAGTCCTTACCCAATAAGTTTAATATAAGCTTTCACAGCTATTAGATTTCTGCTCAGACCTTGGCCTATATTCGCAACTTTTGTTTTTGATAGAAGAGTTAACAGAGATGACTTCGAACCAAAGTAAATCCAAGTATCATGCCCCCCATCTCATTGGCAAAGGGAAGCAGCAGTGATATTTACCATATTTACATCATTCCTGCATACTTGTTCTGGTATTGATAGAGAAACTATTGTTAAATAACAAAGTAAAGTAACTTCTACAAGAAAGTGCATACCCCTGCAAACTTGCTGTGGAATGGTCCATGAGAAGCTACAATATAAGGCTGGAAATAGCTTGGAACAGAGAGATTGCTGTTGGGGGAGATTCCGTATTGTTGAAAGTAGGCCGGTATTGAAAGGGAGAAAAACAAAGACAAGCCAACTATAATTATGTTCCGTGAGCTTCCAGCCTCGCTGTACCTCAAGTTAGACAAACCTAAAGCAGCAAGCATTGCCCACATGAAACAGAGGAGTGCTGCAACCATGACTTGAGGAATTGAAGCAATAAATCCTCCAACTTTGCCTGTGATAAAGGATAAGGCATTAACAAACATTTCAAGCTATTTCTGATATTTTTATAAACAACTAATCACTGCAATGCCCATATTTTCAGCAATTACATGCAGAAAAATGGCAAGAGATACATAGGTACACTACATAGCTAATAGCTTTGCAAATTAAAATTGCAGGGATTTGAGTAAAAAATTACCTACAAGAGATAGCACTATCAATACACATGCACCTACTTCAACCGCCCGACGACTTCCCATTTTAGTTACTGCAATAGTGTGCACATTCTCAGTTAACGTTGATGACCCAGTTCCTGTACCCCAAAGACCTGCCAAGACACTTGAAAGACCCTCAATACCAATTCCTCGACTTACAACCCCTGGTGTCGGAGGCCGTGATGCCACCAAAAGTGATGATGCATGATATGAACCTACCTGATAAAACAGAAGAAAAACAAATAATTTTTTTGATGAAACATGGATTTTCATAGTTCTTTTTCGCATGGGATTAGTTGGGGTAACACCAAATTACCAACAGTAGGTTTATGTAGCCACATGCTTTATAATAGGAACTTAAGTATCTCCACAAAATCATCAGCAATAGAGTCAGGAAAGACAGGCAATACCAAAATATGTCAACACTTGTCTCCTATATCAAGAATGTAATGAATAAAGAAAATAAGCTCATCCCAAAGTATAAACTCTTGTAATTTTTCGCTTTTCAAATTTATATATTAATCAACACATAGAAATCATCATAACTTCGTAGTGAAGTTTACCAATAAATTGCCTCTCATTTCACATTTAAAGCATAGCAACTTCACCAGTAATGTTGCATCTAAAGTTATCTCACTCTTTACAAAAGCATTTTAGGTGTTGGACACAAGGTTCTCCACCACTAACTTCAGACTTATAATAAACACCTTTGCAATTATTTTTATGAGAGAAGTTTATTTGACCTTTTGGATTGTATCACTTACATTAAATCTTCCTTATACAGACCCGGAATCTATACTTGTCCTTCAACAGTAAGAATTCAAGCTTTAACGCAATGAAGTCTCCTCCAATTTTTCAGCATTTTTTTAACTTAACAACTAGCTCATTCCAACTTCTCCTCTATAGCAATACCACACTTTACTGCTTCCTATCCAGCAAAGAGCTAGAGAAAACGGTTCCTCTCTACAGAACCCCAAATACATCCCCCCATTCCCCAACTTGATGTTACCTGACGCTTTATTTTCTAATTTAAAGTCCTACTTGGGCTAAATTTATACAACAAAGCTTACCTGCTGATGATCAAAACACAAAGATTAGACTTAAAATATTCTCAAAAGAAGGTGCTATTAGAGAGTAACCAAATGAAGAAAAGGGCTTCTTCAAATTCAATAGAGAAATGAATCTCCTAGTGATCTTGCCAGTCATCAAAGAATAGATAAGTAAGCTTGGGTGTACCTATCCGTACCAACGTCTTCTATTCAACTTATAACACCTAGAACTTTACCTGGAAATTGCACCAGGATTTCTAATATTATAGTTATGATAGACATAAAAGCTAATGCAGATTCCAAATAATTTCATAGGTATCACAAACTATATGGAAGGTATCAGTTAAAATAGGTATACCCAGGCTCACCTATCTATCTCAAAGTTACGTCCACCTAACTTTACAAGTTAGTACATGTGGATCAACAATCAACATAATCAGAGTTTTCACGTAAAGAACTCTACAAAGAGCATTAGTGAAAAAGAAAAGACCAAAAGAGAAGAAGTGATTTAACAAAATGATCACTTTGTTAAGCTATGAAATATAGAAAACTTTGTTAGGTAAGAGTGTAATATAGAAAACTTACCGAATCAATGGATGATATTATCGACACAACACACAAAACAATAGCCATTTTCCAGTGAAAAACCGGTGTTCCCCACTGTAACGGATAAGGAAATCTGAACCAGGGAGAAGATTTTAAAGCTTGTGAGGTATTGACCCTACAATACTTCATCCTGGAAATATGTTTTCTGCAATGCTCAGAGATTATGTTCGAGGTTGGAATATGAACATCACAACCTTTATAGGTATAAACATTAGCTTCAGTCAGAAGGAAAGCAACAGCCCACGAGATAGCAAGACCCAAAGGAACCTGGAAATTACAAGGAAGCCAAAGGATATCACATAACTAAATGCTGTACAATTATCAAATGAATTTAAAATTATGAATTCAAGTAAAGAATTCTGCAAGTTAAAACCATATATACTTTGGAAGACAAGGGTAACTTACTGCATAGATGAGAAAAACTCGATGGCCCAAAACTGATATCTTACGAAGATACTGCCACAACAAAGACAATATTACAGATAATCCTATATTGGAACGAAATTTAATGAGATACTGAAGCTTGCTGCACAATACAGCATCCTAACACGGAATTTGGAAACATAGAAGAAAAGAGAAAACAGAAAAAGAAAGTCAATGCTGCCAAGGAAGGAGGTACCATGAGTGTAAATTGAACTTACAAGTGAAAATACTATAACGAGCAATATCTGAAGTACACCAATTTCAAGGCAGGTCCCAACCAAAGGAAAGCCATAACTATAAAATGAAAGCCCAACAGCAGCAATAGTTGGGGATACGACCACCGGATTGATTAACCTGAAAGATATAAATAAATGTGATTCATGTAAGAGAAACAAGCATTATACGTAATGCAGCTGTTAGACCCATCATTTTATGCCTAGCAAAAGCTACAGTTGCTATCTGCCAATAGAACATGCACAAGAATCAAGTGATAGATTACACATGATGAAAAACTTTAACCAAATACCTATATGGCATTAAAAGAAAGAGGAATAATACAAAGACATTGGAATTTCTTAGGAAAGTATCAATTTTACAATATGGATAGTGCAACAAACAAAGAGATGGACTTGAAAAAAAAAAAAGAATTGAAACTAAAGGGTAATTTCTAACTCCTGCTTGAACTGATACCAAAGTAAAGGGGAAAAGAATCTGAAAAAAAAAATAATAATGAAGAGAAGAACCATCAAATGTGCTACTATAATGGCAACATCCATCAATGTCACTGGGAAAGGAAATTAGGGAAGTAACAGCTAACAAGGAGAGAAAGAATGGGCTTAATTAAGAGTTTTCAGTGTGTGTAGCAACCTCATGTAGACTTGATAAGGTAAGAAAATCTCCCAAGCACTTTCCATTTCTTCCACCTAATATTGTCTTCAACATGTCTTTGATATATACTAGCTGACAATGCTGTGCCTCCTAGTCGGTCATCTGTATATCTCATTCCACTTATTTCAAGACGCACAATGAGTCGGCATCAACTTAAGAGTATTCATGGCTAGGTTCAGTTTGGTTTGGTTCAGGGGTGCACCAAATCAAACTGCACGGCATTTGAAATGGTTAAGTTCAAACCCCCATTGAACCGAACCGCTTTTAACAATTTAAGGCTATAGCAAGATTTTAAGTCTTTTTTTTTTTGGGTAAGTGATTTAAAGTAAAAAATTTAACAAGTGGACTATGACTACACATGCAATTATATATCAAAAACAAAATTATTATGGATAACAAATGTCCTCAAATAAACTCAACTTGGTACTTAAACTTATCCTCTAAATTTACTTCTAGAACATGCTCATTATATAACAATCAAGTTGAATGGAGAAAAGAACTATGCACCTACAGAACAACGGGGTATGCTGATCCAAGGATTAGAAGAAGACTGAGAGACGAGTGAGATTGTGAGAGTAGGAGGAATTGAGATTGCGATAAGAAACAGAAGTGAACTCAATAAAGCATGAGTTGAGAGCGAGAGTTTAATATGATGTGAAAACTGACATGAATAAAAGCAAAATGGAGTTGTAGATGCGTTGAGGATTGGAGGACTAGAAATCAATGTCTTAAGGTCGGGATTGGGTTTCTTTTTTGTTTTTTCCTACAATAAGGGTTATCAAAGTGAACTCGTCTGTTGGCATTTCAAAAATCAATATATGTGCTTCTTTTCTAAGTAAGAAGCGATCCAATTTGAGTTAAAGCTGCTTGGTTTGAATTAACCCCGAATCAAAGATAACCCCCCCTTTCTCTTTCTCTCTCTCTCTCTCCCTGCTATTATAACAGGAAGTATACCGGTATAGGCAACAATATTATTACATATTTTGATGGTTTAATCTAATTTTAATCATATATTTTCATGCTATTCCCATTCCGTAAGATGCTGTTTAACGGTTTAGCATCACTAAGCATATCAACAAAGAATGAATCCTCCATTCACCTACAACCACTTAAAGGTATGACATCACTACTTACCAGTCAAGGTTGAACCAAAAATATTGAATTTCACATCAAAATCAATCATTCTAGCAATTCATTTTCCATTTTGGCTGATTGTCAATAGCTAGATCCCCACCTAAGGATTTTTTTCTGTTCTAGGTACACCCATTAAGGTTTTCTTTTTTGCCTATAACCTACAACCATTCAAAAAATAAATCTCTTGATCACATACCAAGCGAAAATGCTGATTTTATATACATTCTAGCACTATGCAATACAAATGATCAACCACAAAGGTTGAGGTATGAAGGTATCACTAAGTCATAAAATTTTTTCAAAAGCAAGCCATCTAGAAGTTATACTGATAGGCAATACAATGCATCCTACAATAGTGCTTTTCATTCAAAGTTCTAAATAATAGCTACATTACATTAAAGTACATTGTAAAGAAGATGACTAAAACAGCAAATGAAGGAATTAACTACATTAGACCACATTCTCTTTGGATGGCTATTGATTTTCTCTTTGGGTTATGCATAATCAGTCAAACTTCATTCTCAATAACAATGCAATGACAAATTGGCAAAGCAATATATTCCCCAGCATGCAGACTAATGGCTCAGGGCTACCTCAAAAATAGTGACATAAGTCCACTGTATCCAAGTATTGCTTGAAAGGCTGAAGCAATAATCACCGCGCCTTGTAGCTCTTTCATAATGTGCTTGAAATTCTGCAATACAAACAACATATATAGTTTGGTAGTGTTCCTTGCAAAATATAGAGAGCAATATAAAAAAAAGAAAGCTGTTAACTCTACATTTTTTACTCTAAAATTTCATTCATAGATTTTTTTTCTTTTTGGTATGGCCATTAACAGATATCACGGGTGGAACTACAGTGAACATTATCAAACTGTCAAGTTCTAAAACATGAGATTGTGCCGCTTCTACTTGGTGCAGCCAGATGATAATGACGGCTAGAGTTCCTTAACTACAGTATCTTAGATAGTTATATTAAATAGTCCACATTGTCACCAATGCTGCTTGTTTACCAGTTTTACAATGCTCTGGATGAGTTATAAAGCTCACTTTTGTATCACTCCTAGAATTACAAACATTTTCATATAGCCCAAAGGAGGCATGCCTAATTCCAAACAAACCACAAAAAAGGAATGGCATCATCACAAATTAAGAAATGAAATAAATAAGAACGGCAGCTACCAATGCGTCCTGGTACAGTGGTAGTGCTCCTAGGAAGAATAGGCAGGCGATACTATTTTCCCCTAGTCCCCTGACATATAGGGAAAAGAGACCATTGCATTCTCATTTTCTTTCCTCTTTCTGCAGCCTGAACAAGACAATGACTACCTATGCCTCTATCTGGCATCATCACAACTGATGAAATGAAATAAATAAGAACGGCAATTGGTTACCAATGCCTCTTGGTAACAGTGGCAGTGCTCTTAGGAGCACAGGCAGGTGATACACTCTTCCCCTTGCCCCCTGACATATAGAGAAAAGAGGCTATTGCCTATTCATTTTTCTTTCCTCTTTCTGCAGCCTGAACAAGATGACGACCACCGCATCTCAGATAATTTACATGGTTACTGATTTGCTCCTCTACCAGTCATCCTTTAGGTTGTTTTGCAACAGAAAAAGAAAATAAAATGATATCTTCCATCAAATATCTATATGGAAAACTCCAACATCTCCAAACACTCATTGCTATAAATGGTGCAATGATAACTGTTGTGACAGGTAAGTGATAGGGTAAAGATTCTGTTGAAAAAGTGGAGAAAGGACGACTAAAATGAAAATACATTGTCAACATGCTGCTCAAGATATGAAAAGCAAAAACAATCATAGTTCAAGCTGCAATGAGTAGCTGAATAGCTCACATTTCCATGTAGACCTTGGAATTCACGTGAGTTGATAATGGCAAGAGCAGGCGCTAGGTAAACAAAAGATGGACCCTGGATTAAGGGCAACCTTGAACCAAGAAATGTTTGCAACAACGTGGTCACTCCAGACATAAAGAGCACTGTCGACACCACAGCTGCAGTATCCTCCTACAATCTCAGCTCCAGTCACATCTAACATCTTCGGCAAACATATAATCTCCTTTAATTATAAAGAGAAAAAATAAAAAGATTTAGAAGTACTCACTTCAGATCCACCCATGGCAGGAACTATAACAAGTGGAATGAGAACCAGTGAACCCAACATCGAAAGGAAATGCTGGAAGCCATAGAAACTAATTGGTACTGAAAGTTTAGAAAGATGGAATGCAATTAGTCAAAACATAAGTCAAACAATACAGTTCAACATTTGCTACTGATACAACATTGTAGATCAAAATGATCAGCATTATTAATCAAAGTTTAGGACGATCATCCCAATTCCACCACACAGCCATTGCAGCCACTAAAAGACTTAAAAATAAGAAACCTCCATTATCTTTTTAAAAGTAAGGCTTCATCACCATCAAAATGGCATGCCACTTCTGGACAAGAGATGATTAACAACTTTTTAAATACAAAAGCCAGGAAGATCTGATGACTTTCTCCTGATGTGAATTTTATTATTCAATAAATCCTTTGTTCTTGGGAGATGCTGAGATCTCCATTTCAGAAGGTGGAGTGAAATAAAGTGTATGGTGTGTAACAAGCCCATTTAGGCATGCTTTTCATCCTCTGGCTTGTCTAGAATGGGGAACCCTACATTATGAACAAGCTTCTCCTATGGGGTTTCATCCTGTAGTCAAGATGTTATACGTGCGGTATGGTTGATGAAGACCACACCCCTGAGTGTGCATTGTCACCAAAAGTCTGGCAGGAGATCTATAATAGTTTCTGTTGCCCTCCATCCATCTATACGTGGCAAGCAGCTAATTCACGTCCCATCATATCCTCAGCTTCCCAGTCTCCAGTCACCTTTCTCCAGATACAGCAGCTCTTGCAGTGTCAGTCTATTATATCTGGCAGGCAAGAATTGCCATCTGTCTTGGAAATGGGCACCACCATTCATCTGTTCTACCAAGAAGGATTCTGTCCTATTTCAAATTTTGTGTTCCCACCTAGCGTTTGTTTCCTACTAGTTTCTTTTCACCTGAAACATTGCTTTTGTAAACTCAAGTGCTTACTTGCTCATCTTCGCAAGTTTGCTACGTAAATCATTATGTTCTTATTATTCAACGAGCCCCTATGTAAATTCTTTCTCACTATTTATAATATTAATGAATTACAAATAAATCAACCAACCTAACTTGATCACCAAAAAAATCTACTGAAGATCACTTCTTTTTCACTCTCTGATTCGTAATTTATCCTATAAGCACTTGTGCCAAAGCCACCACATTACTAGGCCTTCATTCGGTTTCCCCTATAATTATTAACCAAATGACACGTAATTAGAACATTACAGCAAGTCAACAGCAACAAAACTCCTAATTACGTCATCAATTCAATACGGTAATCTAATCCATTATTATAATAATAATAAGTGTGTGTTTGTATATATATATATATATATATATATACATTAACAAATCAGCAAAACATTGATGAATTAATAAAGTTTTACATACCAAGACCCGGTGTATCCCTAAGCTCGTACTTCATATGAGAATGCCTCCCCACGAACCCATCATCCTCCACAGTCTGTGGCAAAACCTCTGCAGCTTCTTCATTCCTCACCGGCCTCCGCGCCGCCTCATTCGTCGCTGCCGCGGCTCTTCTATTCGTCCCAGGGCTCGAGCCTTTCACTGCACCACCGTCTGAATCCCTCCGCCGCTTCACCGGCTGATCCTTCCCCGCTTCTTTCTCCTTCTCTTTATCCTTTCCCGCCAACGCTGCGGCAGCAGGCAGCGCTTTCTCCCCCTGCGCCTGTCCATTCACCGCAGGCTCCGCCACCGGCTGAGCCTGAGACCGAGCCCGGCCAGCTTCGAGGTCGGGCTGTGCATTCAGGTTCGGAGTCGGAGCAGTATTCGTATTTGAATTGGCGTCACGTTGCCTCGCCGGAAGCGAAATTTGGCTGGAATCACTAGCGGTGGTCTCACCGGAGAATTTGGGACGGAAACCGGTCTTTTTCGCCCAGGAGGAGGGCGGCATTGCAGAGGTCTCTGGTACCGGAGGCCATGGGCCAGGTCGAGGACGTGTTTTCGGGTCGGAGTTTGACATTTTGCGCGAAACTAGTCAGACATAAGTCCGACACTCGTTTCCATAGCAGATCTGAGGGTTGTAGTTAGGGTTTGGACATAAACCGTGGTTGTGAAGTGAAATGTGAAAGAGAATGTTAGGGTTTTCTTTGGAGTGATTACTGATTAAGTAAGAGCTCAAAGAGTTTATTTGTAATTTGTTTCAGATTAGGGGAGAGAGAGAGAGAGAAGTGGTTCTGGGTAAGAGTGTGAGAGTGTCTGAGAGAGAGAGAGAGAGAGAGAGAGCCGCGTACTGGTATTTTTTGCAACGTTATAAATGGAGGAGATATTTGCGGTAAATAAAGATTGAGATTTGATTTTTCCTTTATTAAGATTGTTCAATAGTGATTATTGGATACTAATTATCGTCAATCGTTAAATATGTAATGTATGTGTTCCTTATTTAATTGATTTATTATAATGGCAATGGATAGTTATTAAAGGTAACAAACTTTTTTTTTTCTTTCAGCGATTATTATTAAAGAAAGAAATTAAATCTAATATGTTATAATATCCATACAACTAGTTGAATAATATTTCATTCTTTTTCTTATATTTATAATTATTTTTAAAAGTTAAAATCGTAATTTTTTTAAATTAATTATTCTGATTTTATAGGGAAATTTGATTTTTTCTTTTTAAAAAATCTAATTAATTTTTATTAATAATAATTATTTAAATTATTTTTTTATTTATCTATATAATTTATTATATTTATTAGTTAATGGTATTTTTTTGATAAATATCATTCTATGCATTCTTAAAATTTAAACGACTTTATATTCATCAAAAGAATTTAAAAATAAATTTATCTAAAAAATAACTGATAACTCAATATTTTTGAAATAATTTACTTTTTTAATAATCTATCAAAAACTTCTTAAAATTTTGAAAGTTTTCTATTCAACCGATATTGCAAGAAATACTTCTATGGTGAGATTCACAAACTCAAATGACTCGATATCTTATATTTATTAAGAGTGTTAAGGTGTATGGATGGGTTTAATAGCCCTTAGTGCATCATGTTTTCCCCTTTATTTCTTTGGCACGTGTAAGGCTAGCTATCGAATCATGTATTCCCATTTTCGTACTTCACCAAAAGAATGTTGTTTCACTCTTTCATTGGTCCCGAGCATCCTAAGTGGCCTCCGATAATTGAGTTATATAGCTTCATTATTATTCGGAGAAAAGCATTTTTTAGTTATTAATATTTATTTATTTATTATTTGAAATTTTATTTTATTTTATTTAAATTTTTAATATTTTTAAAACCTTACAAAAAAATAACTCTCATCAAATTTATTAAGTTTTATATCCATTCATAATACATATTAACTTGAAATTAGTTAATAATAATTAAATAAACAAAATGATAACATTAAATACATTTATTTACATGATATAATAAAAATTAATATTAAATATATATAATGATATAATATAACAAAAATATTAAAAAATATAAAAATAATAATTAAAAGTAAGAAAGGGGTTGGAAAATTTTGTGTACACTCAAACTATATTGACTAACTAGTTTAAGACTAATCGAAAATTAATACATGCTTTAAGATAAATTGAAAATTTAACGTATTTAATAAAAATATTATTTTTTATAAAATTTTAAAGAATTTACAACTCAACCAAAAAAAAAAAATTAAGACTCAAATCTTATATATATTTCTTCCATCTGCCTTATCTAGTGGTAACAAGATCTTGGATCTTAAATCTATTTTTGAGAAATGTTTTGCCCCATAAGGGTCATCCAACAATCCATCATTGACTAGGATTAGGAACTATTCTTTAAGCTTCCTATGATTCGTGCATTGCCTACATCCTGCGTTTTTTCTTTCTTTTTTTTGCCTTTTTCTTAACCATGAGAACAAATTAGACAAATGGATGCTGGTGGTCTCTTATAAACCTTTGTTTCATCAACTATTCAATCAATTCTTCCACATCCTTTTTTGTCTTTCCCCCCTCCCCTACCTTGATAGGTGAACCCATAAGGACTTGTTCAATTGGAGTTTAGAGTTATTAGTATTGGTTCAGTTTCATTATAAATCGAAAGGGCTAAGAAATGCCCAAAAATATACAACCCTTTCCTATACCACTTATGCAATTGTGTTCCCTTAATTCATTTCATTATAGCCTCTTCTAAACTATCTCTTAATTCTATTTATATTCATTTTTGAAAAGCAATGGTGTAAGCTCCTTAAAGTCAAGCTCTCTTGGTCAATCTACTCTAAGCAAAACATCACATCCCTTAATTCCAATACGCTCACCATGAAGTATTTCCTCTAGACTCCAACTTACTTTACAAGACTTAAACAAATCATCAAACATTACCATTTTGTATATATCTCAAACAATGATGTTGTAACTATACAAATGAATCGGATCCCACAAACTAATTCTTTTAACTAAAAAAAAAAAAGAATCATAATCAAATCTCACAACCCATTTAAAAAGCGAATAACTTTGACCTAACTTAATTAATAAAAAAGTTTAAATGAATTAACCCCTCAAAATCAAGTTAGCTAAGTTGTTGGATTTAAATAAAAAGAAAGAAAGAAAAGGTAATAGAGGAAAAACTAAAAAGCAAACCAAATTCTATAACTACACCACTAATTATTCACGTGTTACGACTAAAAGAACATGGGTTTAAAGTTTTCCACAAAATAAAAATAGAAGGAATCTTTAGTTCACATCATCCCTTGATTTTTTTTTCTTCTTTTTTTTTTTTATTCTCTTCTACTTATAAAGATGGATTTCATTAATTGAGATAACGTTACATTAATCAAACTAATTGCTATAGGAGAATTTACAGATGAAAAATTAAGATATAAAAATCTAAGCTAATTAATAAACATATTTTTTCAAAAGTCAATATATTTCATATATAAAATATTATAAGTTTTTTTTGAATTAATAAACTCATCTATATTTTTATCAATAAATACGATATATATCATAAAAAAATAATATAATCCCACATAAAATTAATTACTCGAACTATATCCACAAGGACAACTCACTCACCCAATCCATTTGTTCCTTCTCTATTGTGTAAAAGAGGGAATACAAATGATGATAATTGGTGAAGACAAAAAGGGGGGAAAAAATAAAAAATAAAGGAAGAAAAAAAGGAAGGGATTCCAATTTACCGATGTCGTATCGTAAGACATGGTCCCAATTCGTTTCCGCAGCAAGAAATGATGTCTAATATGGGCCCTACATTTTCTGGCTAGGATTAACGGGCAAGTTTGATAATAAGCCCGGAAATCAAGACCCCAAAAAAGGACATTTAAATTAACTTTTGATTAAGCAAAGTTGGTCAATGGGAACGGGAACTTTATATAAACCGACATTGCCAAAGTTATAAAAAAAAAAAAATTAAAAAAAGAAGATGAAAATTGTATTCCCAACTTCCAAGCTTGATCGGTGGACGAGGAGGGGTTGATGTTGATGGGTCCCCACATCCAAAGCATTGATGATGGTCTCCCTTCACAAGCAATTGATTAAAAGCTGCTAGCTGTAGTTTGATCGATTCGAGAGGGCTATCGCATAGTCATATTGACTACCACAATTTCGCCTTATTGACGTGACTAACTTTTAGTCGTTATAACCTTGCTTTCAAAATGTAATGGTATCTTGCTTTATACAAGTTATTAGAAAAATTGAACTTTTAAAACATTATATAATAACATGAAAACTTTATTTATCAAACCAAAAAAAATAGTAAGAAAATTATTAAAAATATGATTCATGTTTTAATATTTTAGTGGATTATTGACTTATGTTATGTTTTTCTTTTTGTTTTTATTAAATGCATATGATCTATTAAAAACAATCCTAATAGACGTCCAAAGACTTCAAATGCACACATTGCCTATAAACCCTTAAATCAAACGACACCACACAGCTTCTCTAATAGGATTCCAGAGTGGAGCATGTTGTTTCATGCGTGATTTGGACTTCTATAGAGTGGCACGTGTATGTTACGCACTATTTTTAATTGAAGACTAATGAGATAGCATATGTTATGCATTTGTGAAAAACAAAAAACAAAATAAAAATAAATAAATTGTAAAACGTGAAAAGTATGAGTTATGTTTTATAATTATTTTTTTTTAAAAGAGAGAAAAATCAAGGAAAGAAACAACTAATCAGTTAAATTCAAATATAGCCAAGTTAACGTATAGATTTATCATATATGATTATCAAAATTCAAAGAGCCGTTGTGATTTGAAAGCGACTTGCCTTACTTTTAACTGGAAATCAGTGGATCGTTTTTGGGAGTATGTGGATATCCGTGATAAAACCACCCCCCCCCACAATGCAAGGACAATCCAATGAATTGGCCCCATTTTTAATTTTCACGAATCATTCTCCAAAATTGACGCCCCCATCCCCGTCATTATACGCGTTTTTGTGTTGCTATAATCCTTCATATGACCCGACCCGGTTTCCACATTGTTTTTTTATAGCATAGGCCATACGATGTGTTTAATTTATCTTTTTTGTGGGGTATTTCGATAGTTGGAATTTTGACATTGTTTTATAGCTTTTCAATAGGATGTTCTCGATCCATCCATTTGTGGCGTATCTCAATAGTTTGAATTTTGGCATTTCCATCTTAAAATTGGTACCTTAAAAAAAATCTTATATAGATGTTTTAATTTTGAATAATAGCTATTAATGATTTCACCTATGAATAAATGTAAAATGTTTTAAAAAGATAGGGGATATATCTCTATATAATCAAGATTAAACTTCAAAAAAAAAAAAAAACTTGAAAACTTGAGCTTGCCCAAGTGACCTTATTTATGCATTTTTATTTCTACGAATGAATTTTTTTTGTTAATTTAATTATACATGAGTTGATTTCAATAAAATTAAATCTATCGAAAACTTAATTAGACTCAAAATTGTGAGATGGATGGTCAAAAAGATAGAAGTGAAGTTTTTTAGTTCGAATTTGGCTTAACTATATCATTTAAAGTTCTCTTCACATAAAATAGGGTAGACTAAAGTTACTTATAAGTAACTTGGTTAACTCCTCTCCCTATCAAATACCATTGCAATTCTAGCACCACTCTAGTAATGGTACTTGATGGGCTCCTCTAAAAATGATTATGTGTGAATCATCCATATATTTATGTATAAAGAACATAGTTATCAACTAATTTTATATCGTGTGATGTCAAAATTGAGTATATGCACTTGTTATGTGCTTGCTTATAATAAAAAAGAAATTAAATGTAACATGGATCGAAAATAGAAACCATAAAAGTTAAAAACCTTTTTCAAATTTTTATACCCTAATTGTTAAAATTTAGTCTCCTCGCTCAAAATGGAGAAAGTAGTGTACCAAAAAGTGAAAATAAAGCAAAGAAAGACAAATAGGGCATTAATGATAAACACATGTATTGAAGTTTCAAATTCTTTTACAGTAAATTGCAATATACTTCCGTACATCTACTCTATGAGTATTTAATCTCCCATCTTTAAAAACATGTGTTTATAACTCAAATACTAAAAATTGTGCTTATAAACCCGTAAATGGTTATTTTGCTATTGATAAATCATTGAAATAACAAAGATTAATGAAATGATGTTAATTATAAGAAAACATTAAAAAGCTAGAAAATAAATAATAAGAATTCTCTCTCTAACTCAATTTTTTAAATATGATAAATTTTTTATCATTTTTATTAGGAGTAATATGATTTAAAAGCACGTTTTTCAAAATATTGAGATCTTAAATGCTAAATTCCACAAATGCGTTTGAGAGAGAGACATATGACACTACTAGAGTACAATATATCCTCGGCAGCAACAACTGATTTTTTCCCCAATCCCTACTTATAACTACAAGCTATATTGTGTGTGGACTCAATGACAACGAATGTTGTGCTTAAATGAAGATGGACCTACGATATCCCTAGGGAAAGGATTGAATCAACATGGGAGTCAGCTCACTTCAGTTGGTTGTTGTTGTTGAGTTGTATATGTGAAGGACTTTGATGTTGCTTTGTGACCAATGGTTAGTCTCCCTTTTCAGGGTTTGTGGTGGGTTATATTTTGGCACACCAGCCAGCATGGGCCATTTCCTTTGCAGGATCCAACTCACCCAATACAGTCGACATGCAATTATGAAGGAGAAAGATACATGTCTTAACACCAGACACATGAAAAAGGTAGCTGGACTGCTCATCCAACTCATGAAAAAAGCTTTCCTTTTATTTATTATTATTATTATTTTATATATATATATACATATATATATATATATATTAAAGGCCCTTTTCATGCCTTTTCTTTTGCCATTGAAAATCACTTCACTCCTATGGGTCCATGCAGTTTTTGTATCTTCCTTTGGTGATACTGATGTCCTGATATTATCCGAATAGAGCTTTGGCTGTTTCCTTGTGTTTTTTTGTGAATTGTACTAACTTTCATTACATTGTTATAGTTTTGCCTCTAAATAATCCTTCTTACATTAAGGTGTATTATTGAAAAATAGAACCCTTAAAGTTATTTTTTTTTTAAGTTACAAATCAGTGTTTAGTATTATTTAGACTTTTGAAATATTTCACAGCAATAATTATGATATTAATTAATTATATATAACAACTTTAGAAATTTTATTTTAGATGATCAAAATCCGTGTGACTATGTTAGTTGTGTTGGAAAACTTATTTTCATTTGTTAACGTAATTATTATAATTAAAACTTTATAATTATCAAATATCACAATAATAATTTTAAAACATTATAGATACCAATAGCCTTGACAAACATCAGTGACAATGGTACCAATGATTAATTACAATTGCGATAATCAGCTTTTAAAGAAATATGATTTTAAATTTTATCTGAATAAAATACTCATATCAAATTATTATCATAGTATGTATCAATTTTAAACTTGTAATAATAACAAAAATAAAATATATATATGTATATATATTCTATAGAACAAAACACAACCTTAAATAGACACGAAAACGACAATCGTACTTGCTATGATTTTTCAAGTAATTAGTAAATTTTGATGTTCAAAAGCACATTTGATAATCAAATGTTTTGGTTCAGTTGTCAAAATTTAATAGTCTTTAAATGGATAAATTGTGTCAAAACAATATGCGACAAGAAGACAACAATTCATCAGCATCTCTTTTTATATGTTTTTTATTACAACTTTGGAAGTCGAGCCCAAAGGAATGTAACAACTCTGTCGTAGGGTTCCACGAACTTGCTCTCTTTAACGTGTTGACAAATTTTCTGATATATAATAAGGATCTCTAGTAATGGCCCAAGTCTTTTGGATATTATAAATATGGCACAAATTTTCAGAGTAAAACTGCATTGTTTATACCAAGATATAAATACCGATATTTCAACAGGACAAATTATATTTGATTTATTTTCTTTAATTATAATAATAATTTAAAAAAAGTTGTGGATGTATTGTGATTTACATTATAGTATAGGTACATAAATGGCTTTTCAGAAAATTATAATGGTTTTATAACAAAATATTATATGAGAATTACTTGCTCATTAAAGGTAAATTTTTTCTTGTTATAATCTCTTACTAAATGGAAATCGGGCATACTTGTTAGAAAAGTTCAGATTATCCACAATAGATTATAATTGAAATGAATAATATTGAAGTGTATTAGATTTTTTTAAGCTCACGGAAGAAAAAAATTGCATGTTTAAATGAGTTAATGTATACTATATAATAAAACATGAAAGTTATATATTTTGCTTTCTTTTTTTTCCTTTCTTTTTTCTCTCACCACTCTCTTGATGGATCTAAAGTTAGGGCTACTGGTTTTATGTGTTGAGTACATGATGAGAGGTTTAGCTTATTTATATCAATACAACATATTTGAATATGCCATATTCATCGTATCACATTAAACATTGTAAACTTCTACCAAATTATATGGCCATATTAATCCAATTTATTCTCTAATGCAAATATGGATATTAGATATGCTTTTAATGCCAAATGACTTAGTATTTTACCATTCATTTTATTTTATTTTATCCCATCTTATCTTATATTATAGTATTACATGCAAAATGTTGTAAAAATTTATAGTTTCCTTTTTTTTTTCAAAGAATGGCCTTGAATTACTATCATTAATGTTAAGTTGTGGGTAATCTACAACCTTAAATGCTTCATAACCTATCACAATCTACAACCTTAAATCCTTCATAGCCTATCACACTATAGGAATTGCATCAAAGATGATGCAGGTTGTAGGAGTAGTAGATTTACTACATTTCCATGCATAATCATTCAATGTAAAATATAAATTATATCAATCAAATTGATTTATATAAGAGGAACCATAGATAGATTTTTTTTTTTTTGCCACCAAAAAAATGGAAATTCGTTAACATTATCTAGGGAATTACAACAAGAGGCAACACCAATAGGAACAAACAAAAGTATCCTATCTAAGGAGAGTAGCTAAAGGAGAGAAAATGGGGTGTTATAACACCAATCCAAAGGGCCCATTCTTTTCCTAGTTTGGGTGGCTACTCAATTTGCTACTCTATTAGAATTTCTAGAAACATGCACAAAAGAAGAATTCCTCTCAAATCTCAAAATGAAAGAAATTTCCTCTATTAAGTTGTGGCTGCTCTAAGCTATTTCATATACATTACCATTAACTGCTCTGATAGCTAAAAGAGAGTCTGACTCTACTATAAAACCATTTGCTATCAATAAATGGGCTAGCTTAACTCTTACTATTATGGCAAAGCATTCCATGAACTTGATTGAAGGCCCAACAACCTATGAATTACAGCTTATCATAAGATCCCCTTTATAATCCCAAATAATCACCCCCATACCACCACATGTATCCCACTGAGACCAGGAACCATTGACATTTACCTTTAAGAAATTATCAGGCAATGGGACCCATTTTGCCACTATAGTACTTCTCAAGATATTTGTAAAACAATCAGATAAAATATTAAACTTGCATACTTTATAGAATCTGGATTCTTCTTTTCAAACACATTGTTGCACCTTTCCTTTCAAATCATCCATCCTGCACTAGCAATTTTCGCAAACACTTCCTTCCTTCTAGCGCCTTCCATTCCTTTCAACTATTCTTTAAACCATTACCAAGCTTTCCCATTAAAACACTTGTCAAGCCACAAACCCATAATGCTAAACCATGCTCCTTCCACCCAAGGATAGACTAAAAGCATGTGCTCAAGTGATTTAATTTATCCACAAAAGGGGCACAATGGAGCATCACAAGCATGTCTTTTGAACATATTGACCATCGCTGGAAGGGAATTTGACACAACCCTTCATAAAAAATTATGAACTTTAGGTTACACCTCTAGTTTCCACAGTTCTTTCCATTATGCTAATGACAAGGTGAAGAGAATGCTCTAGATCTATCTAAATCGTTCTTGTTCTTTGCCAAGAAGAAATAAGTAGATTTTACCATGCAAATACTATGTCTATTAAAAGGCCAGATAAAGATGTCTACTAGTTCATGCATAGGAAGAGGTATAGCTTTAATTACTTGCTTTTCTTCTAGAGTGATTAAATTTGCAACCCGTCTTAAATCCTAATATTTCTAAAAAGTATTAATTAGTTCACTAACCTTTATAGCAGGTGCTTTGTTCTTTAGATAAGAAAGGCCATAACTTAGAATCATAGGTATCCATTTATCTCCTCATACATTTACATTATTACCATCGCCTATAAGCTAAATAGCTCCCTGTAGCATTACTTCTCTCCCTTCCAATATACTCAACCAAGCCCATGAAGCTCTACTACCCTTCCCCACTCTCAAACAATCCTCATTAAGGAAATAAATACTCTTTAGCAGTTGAACAGATAAAGCATTTGGGTTTAAAAAAAAAAATCCTTTATGCTAATTTAGCAAGTAGTGTTATATTAGACAAGTGTAAATTCTTAAAACCTAACCTACTTTGAGCCTTTAGTAAAGATAGAGTTGCCCAATTGGACCAATGAATCTTCCTCTCATCCTGTTTTAACCACACTAGAATTTAGATATCATGCCGTTTACTTCATTATACCATTTTATAGGTAATTTAAAATAGCTTATAGAGTACATAAGCACATCACTTGCTACTAGCTTGATAAAGATTTCTTTCCCTGCTTCACTAAGCAAGCTTTGTTTCTAGCCTGTCAATTTAGTTCCAATCTTATCTTTCATAAAGTTTAGAGGCACCACTTTCGATTTACCCCAAATAGTTAGAATCCCTTGATACTTTCTTGGTTCATTAGTCTATGGGATACCCACAACTATAGCAAAATCTACCTTCATATCCTTTGACGTGTTTTTGCTAAAAAGTAAACAAGACTTTTGAAAATTAACTTCTTAACCTAATGTAAGGCAATATTCCATAAGAACCTTCTTTAGGAGAGTTAAGTTCCAAACTTTTGTATTTAAAAAGAACAATGATTCATATGCAAAAAGAAGATGTGAGATCATAGGGTAGCTCTGTTTGGGCTCAAGTCCCTTAATTGTTCCATGCGAAACCAGATGGTTCATCTTCTTAAACAACATGTTTGCTACTATGATGAATAAGTAAGGAGAGAGAGGGTCCTCCTATTTAAGACCCCTTGTCGACTTGATGTGACCTACAATTTTACCATTAATCACCAAGTTGCATTCCACTAACGTTACACATTACATAATCCAATTTACCCATTTAGCATCAAACCCCATTTTTAGCAAAACCTCCTTTAGAAAATCCCATTCATTCCTATCATAAACCTTACTCATGTCTAATTTTAATGCACAACCATAAGATTTCCCACTAGATTTGGTTTTAAGGAAATGAAACACCTCATTAGCTACCAATATGTTATCATAAATCAATCCTCCAGAAACAAAAGCACCTTGGCTTTCAATTATGACATTTTTAAGAAAAGGCTTAAACTTATTAACTATTACCTCTGACACAATTTTATAGAGAAAATTACAACGACTAATAAGACGAAGTGATTCATTGACTCCAGTTTAGGCATCTTAAGGATAAGAATTAGATTAGTATGATTAAGGAGATGAGGGAACATACCTGTTAACAAGAAGCATTGGACTACTTTAATAATAGTAATTCTTATGATGTCCCAATAGCTATGATACAAGATCCTAAAAAAAAAAAAAAAAACCATTACATCTTGAGGATCTTAAATTACCCATCTAGAATGCTACCCTTTTTATTTCTTCCTCCATCACCAGCGCACACAACATTCTATCATCATCCTTCGAAAAAGTAGGAGTGATGCCCCCTAAATAACTAGTAAAATCCCTCAAGGGACACTATTTATAGTCTTCTATAGAAACTAATGAAAGTCTTAATAATAGCATTTTCCTCCTCTAGCCACCTACCATTATGATTATGAATTTTTAAGATTTTATTGTGTCGTCTTCTATTAACCATAGAATAGAGGAAAAAGGAGGTATTACAATCACCATAATTTAGCCAATTTACCCTTGAACATTGGTGTCAATACATTTCCTCGTTATCCCACAAATCATTGCTCTTCATCGACTTCTAAATTATAAACAATACTTAATTTTTTAAGGAGTTTTTCCACCTTAACTTTGTTATTAGGAACTGTTACCTTACTCCAATTTGCAAGATTCATTTGACAATTGTTTAAATTATCTAAAACTATTTCAAAGCCAAAATTTTCATCCCCCTTTCAAGTCTTTTGTACCACTGTTCTACAGTCCTCAAAACACCTCCACACACTCTCAAGCCAAAATCTTTGAAGCCTCTTAAGTTAGACTTGTCCAAGTCTAAGATGATAGCCACATGGTTTAACCTCCTTATAGGGTAGTGAAACACTTATGAGTTTAGGAAGACTTCTAACCAATCCATTAAGACAAAACATTTGTTAATATGCTCTTCGACTACTACTTTAAAAAATCTTCTATTTAGCCATGTGAATCTTTGTCCATGAAAACCCATGTCTTGCAATTAAGCTGTAAAAACCATTTAACAAAAGTCTTCCATTTGCCTTTTATTCTTTGGCCTGCCTCCACTTTTTTCATAATCATGCATAATTTCATTAAAATCTCCAATACAAATCCAAGGGCCCATTACTACCAAAGAAAAGCTAACAATATCAATTCAATGACTCTGTTTTTCATTCATGTCATTTAGTGCATAAATCTATGTAAAAGTTCCAACTAAAGAACCATTAAATAGCTTTGCCTCCAACATTATCTAGTTCTTACATGCGTTGATCACCTTGACCACCACATCACTACTTAATCATACATTATCCAATTTTTACATGCAACGATCACCCTAACCACCACATTACTACTCAACCATAATGTTAATCCTCCTAACAATTTGATTGGGGCCACATAATGGGAACTAGAATAATGTAACCTCCCCATCACCCTATCTATATAACAAGTTGAATTTTTCATTTCCATAAAAAACACCATACGAGGATTAAGTTTATTCACTAGCCACAATAAGTTTTGAATTGTTAAGGAAATGTTGAATCCTTAACAATTCCGACTCATGAACTTCTTCATGGCTCCCTTGTGGTTGTTGAAGGCTAGCTACCATCGCCATGAGCATTATTATTCGAACAATCCTTTACTTCTACCTCCACTAAAGCGCTTTCATTCAATTTATCAACCAACTTCATAGCCCTAACTTTCCTTCCCCTCCCGATACTGTTAATACCTCCCCTACCTTTACTATCAATCACAAAAGACCTGCCTCCTCCATTTGAAAAGGTTTATATTTGATTTTCAACTTCTTTAGGTGACATATCATATCTTCCTCCTTTGCTCTTTTAATATTTAGCTTTCTAAACACCTCCATCAAAGGAAGTGAAACTTCTAAAACATGTTTTTTATCCTCACCATCTTTATTCACTTTTATAGGTTCTCTACTATACTTATAGTCCTCAAGGGGCAGCTCCACATAATAAATGGAGGGAGACTGAGCTTTAGAAGGACAAATTAAAGGGGTTGAAGGTGAATTTGCAAACTTTATCGAATCTTCATTTAAAATTCTATTTTTTATTGGAGTAATATTCACATAATGTATCATCTATGTATTTGGTTGGTTGATTATGGTGGTGATAGTTTAATTAGGTAAAGGAAGATTAATAGAGAAGTTTGGGGAAGGATGATTAAGTTTAGAAGTTATTTATTTAGCTACTTAAGTTGCGAAAAAAGTGCGGGAGAGGGGGGAGAAAATTTTGTGGTAGTGTTTAAGGGGAAAGGGGATAAGAAGGACTTAAAGACACAAATTGTTGTTTTATCTCTAATTTATTAAATCCTATTAATAAATTTTATACCTATATAAAATGAAACCTAAATATAATGAAGCAAAAACAAATTGCAATATGGATATTAGATATGCTTTTAGTACCAAGAACACCATAAAAATCAGTTTTCGAATATGATGGATTTCCCTTCCAAATGTCTTAGTATTTTGCCTTTCATTTTATTTTATCTTATCTTATATTATAGTATTACATGTGAAATGTCGTAAACATTTAAAGTGTCTATTTTTTTTTTCAAAGAATAGACTTGTATTACTATCATTAATGTTGAATTGTAGGTAATCTACCACCATAGACGCATCGCCACCGTAGACGCATCATAGCTCATCACATTGTAGGAATTACATCGAAGATGATGTAGGGTATGAGATTAGTCAATTTACTGCAATTCCATTTAGTACAAATGAACTCCATTCAATGTAAAAGATAAATTATAACAATCAAATTAATTAGTATAAGAGGAATCATAAATAGATAGTTGAGATATAAAAACTCAACTAAATAGATAGACACATATCTCTTTTAAAGTCAATATGTTCCATATAGATAATATCATGGTTTCTTCTAGAAGAATAAAAACCATGCAATTAACGAGTGCAATAAAAAGTTATGTAAGTAAAGAAAGTTAATAAGAAAGTATCATTTTATTCCCCATGTATCCAAAATTTGATTGATTATAGTAAAAGCTGTTAGGATAATTGCAATGAAAATATTTCAAAAATACGATACTCTTAATGATGATTGATTGAAAGTTTAAAATTAGCATCAAAACTCGAAAAAAATGTTATGTAGCCAACACGAAGGCCATACCTATATGCTGTGTATGTATGTATGTGTATATATATATTTGTGTGTATGTATGTATGTATCTTTTTCTTCTTCTTTTTTTCATTGGGAATTAGACAAAGCTGTAAATTGGAACCGTGCATCTCTTTTATTTCAACAATCAAAGGTAGTGGGATTCATACTTATCTAAAGGATTCATACAAAGAGGGTTTTAAAATGGACTACTCTAATAAACTACTATCTTAATTGTTAAGATATATCCTCATGAGTTTGCTAAAGTTACAGTTGATTGTATACTTACCAATACTATGCTAACATGTACGATAGATATGTAATGTAAAACTCAATTTTTACTTTCCATTGTAAGCTTTCCCTTTTAGTTTTAGGTTTTATAGAAACTAGAACCTATTTCATTAAATGTCTAACTCCAATTAGAATTGTGTAAATGGGTTATGGTATACAAGTCAATCCATTTAACTCATTTAAAAAATGAGTTAAAGTTAAAAATTTCAACCTATTTAAAAAGTTGGCCAAATGAGTTTAGCCTATTAAACTTGCGGGTTAAAGTGGGTCAACCTATTTAACTTGCAAGCCAACCCACCAACCCAAGTTAAAAAAAAAAATAGACATAATTTATCCTACCTACATATTACATTTATAATATAATATTGAATCACTAATTTACTTCATTTTTAAACTTAATATAATAAATTACAAAATTCAAGTTACATATCATCATTTATCATCTTTTTTTCTCACTCTTCTTTCTTACTTTTTTATCTTTATCGTTTCATCTTCCTCGTTGGTTTCACCTCTTAATTCTTTTATCATTTTACCATGTTTGTATTATAAAAATGTTACAATTATAATATTCATATTATGGTATAAAATATCAAGTCAATTCGTCATACCACTATATAAATGATATGAGCTTGCTATGAACTTTATATTTTATACAATTTTAAATAAACAAAAAAAGAGAGTTGTATGTTAGCCCACATGATCCACTAAAAACACATAAATAGGTTAAATGAGTTGTGTTGACTTATTTAACCCACCAAAAATTATAAATGGGTTAAATGGATTAGCTTAATGAGTTTGTCCGTTTAACTCACTAGCTTATGCAGGCTAGGTTAAAGTTAACAAATTTTGACACTTTTGTTGAATGGGTTTCATAAGTTAACCTATTTAACCCATAGACCAAAATGGATCAGATCGAATTGACTCATTTAACCACTTATATGCCTCTAACTCCAATTTTCCTATCATCATAGTATTTGTGAAAAATAATGAATCAAAAGAAATTACTTTATCCAATAACTCTCATGAAAAATATTTTGAATAAATGCTTACATCCGTATGAAAAATTTTATACTAAAACTTGTGGTCCAACGTTAATTATTAGGATAATTACTGAGTCTCTAATTTATATGAAGAGTGGCTTTTACGCAGACGGACGGATTGACTACCGAGCAATTTATTTATGTATAGAGTATACTAAATCCCGTAAGTTATGTGGGAAAATATTATTCTGGTCTAATGGGCTCGTCAAGGCTCAGCCTTCACATGGGTGGATCGGATCATTCCAATGGGCGCAGCCAGGCCCAGCAGGAAATTTTCGAGTCCCAATAGCAATGATCACACACACACACACACATATATGTACATATATATGACAAATTCTATTAACATAGAAGTTGAAGATGATTTAACCAACAAGGTAAACAATCAAGTGTGGAAGATAGTGAATTTTGAAAGGAGTCAATACATGGCCACATTTTCTTTTGCCGACTAATCTGTGGGAGTTTAATTTTAAGGGTCTTTTTGGTTGAACTGTTATTTATTTATTTGGTATTTATTTTTTATATTAAATATAGATGTTTATCTCGAAATAGATTGAGAAAAAAAAAATTAAAGAGATGATTATATATATTTGATACAAATCAAACATAAATTAGATTTAGATCATATTTACATTAGATACAAATAAAAATAAATAAATAATTTAAATAAACCCTAAATTTATATAGGGTTTAGGATTAAAGTAATAGGCAAAGATTTAACCAAATTGTAAAGCTACAGATCATGATGAGCCGCTTGACTGGAGACAAGTTGATCGTTGGCTCGGGGTTAGGCCATCTTTGACCAAAGGTTACCTTATGCTCCAACGGTTTTTTTTTTTTTTTTGTCTAAATAATTTTCTTTATATGTGTTAGTATATGGCTCTTATAAACTCTTTGACATTGTTTGGTTATAAAAAATTTGCGATATTATATTGTACAAAATATTTTGTTATTTGTTTAATTTACATATTTTCTCAGTTATGAGATAAAAATAATTCTAAAATATTGGATAAAATGCTTATATTTTGTATCATCTAAAATATGGTAAAAAAATAAAATTCATTGGACAAAAATACAAAAATCCTTATTTGATACTTTACATATCATGTTTAGTGCAATACTTTGTATATCCAAATAGTTAACGTAACAAAAATTCTTATCCAGTATTGCACACACCAAATATGGTATAAGAAACTTATACTGTCATATTTTTCTTATTTTGTATTGTTTAGTTCTCATTATATTATATAATACTACAATCCAAACTCTACTTATATATATACTATTAAGTGTGTTGAATACAATAAATTAAAGTTATAAAAGTCCTAGGATTTTAATAATGAAAATTAGTTCTCCATGAGACAATGTGAGAAAATTATGTTACTACTATAATTACACTAATGGGTTTATTTAGTTTACTTATGATTTTTCATCCTTACTATTTGGGCTTCCATAGTAAATTCTAAATCAAATTCTCTTTATTTACTTGTTTATTCTTTTTCTTTTTTTTTTAAATTTATAACTTCATATTTGGATCTACTCCAAACAAATTGGTATCAAAGCGAGTTTTGGGAGAGAATAGATATTTTGATTTTATAATCTATACGATGAAGATATGGTAACCAAGTGCAACACTAAGTAATTTAATTGATGTGTGAATTTTAGTTTGTAGCAAATAAGAATATGAGAAATCTTAGTGTGGTCAATCGAAATTAGTATGACATGTGGTATGTTGTAAGAAATACTAGCAAGGAAGACAACTATAGGACTATAGAAGAAATAAGAACTTTACATGGCCAAGTCTCTTGTGAATTGTTTAGCATTAAAGTACAGACTGTATTCACACCAAATGAGTTAGGGGCCATTAGTAAGATGACTTATATTAGAGTTCATGTCTTGTTTAACAATTTGACAAAATACTGATGTCAAGATTAAGATTAAAAGATTAGGTGATGATTTTGTTGTTATGCTCTCTATTGTCTTTCTATTGTTAATTTAAATGGAACATGATCTAAGAAATGATAATTTGTTAATAGAAGATCACAAGAGTAATTTATTAAGCAAGGACTAGCTAGATTGCGAGATGGCATCTACATGTAGTAAGGTCATAAACCATTTAGTGGATAGAAATTAACATATATCCAATAGTTGTAGTGTTTGTAAAGAAAAGTCTAGAGATCATGATGTAATATGCTTTCACAAGTAGAGGGACCACGTAATTGAGTCGAATGAAGATATGGAGTTATTGGCTTCTGATATAAACAAAAGGTCCTTGAATTAGATCTTAAACTCTAAGAGTACATTCCAAATGTATTGCAAAAGAAATTGATTCTATAATGATAGGTCCCTGCAAAAATATTTTATTGTAAATGGCCAAAGGGAAAATGTCAAAAAGTTAATGGTACAAGTAGAGTATGTGTTAGGCTCTACGATGGGTGGATGTATAAAATGTCAAAAGTAAGGTATGCATAAGGATTGTACTATATATTTTACACTTGGTTAGATGGTCTTGTTACTATGGTACATTCAGATGTGTGGGTTATCCTATAGAGACTAGTCATGATGAGTGGAATTAAGTTTGGTAACTTGTTTGCACTATAAAGGACTATAATTTGTAATGGTTTACTTGTGGATCGAGATCCTAAGGTAGAGGATTATATTAGTGTTGTCGGCTATTGTAGAAAGATAAGCATTGGCAAAGCAATTAAAAAATACATTCTATTCCACTTAAGCATTTTATGGAGTTGTAAGGTGAAAATGATTTGGAGGAAGATGGGGCTAAACAGGTTCATGAAGTACTTAGTGGCTTTAAGTGTGTTGGCACATGTGAGTAAAGAGGCATAGCTAGTTTCAAAGATTTTATTAACTAGGTATAGGTTTTAAAAAATGGATGCTATGGATCCAAGTATAGGATAATGAGGCTCCCATGTCAGTGTCGTGAATTAGGTAGCTTAGAGGTAGGCAATTGGTGAAATTGATTTAAAAAAGGTAGAGCACGTATACATACATATTAGATTATGTAAATTTAAGATAGAGATTTGATAGGATGTATCTTGAATTTGTGCTAGACTAAAACTAGGGCGGTGAAGATTTGTAGTAAAGAGCCAAGACAAAGTGCATATCACGAGTGGTCAATCAATTACTAGATAACGCCAAGCCTCTAATTAACTAAGTTTAGGCTATAGTTGTATAAGGATCCATGTAATATAAACCTCTCTTTATATGTTGTTTAATGTATTGGAAATAGTACGAGAAAGCTATGAAACTCATGAGGACTTAGTGCGATTTAAGGAGTTTAGTGCTTTGTGTTTAACTTATAAAAAAAAAAGGGCAAAATACACGAATCTTCTCTTATAAATTTGTATAATATGCAATTTAAACTTGTGAACTTTGATTTTTGCAATTATACTCATACACCTTCGTATTGTTTAAATAGTAAAAAATTACAAGCAAGAAAATAAGGTTTATAGTTAAATTCAAATAGATGATCGAATTTTTAAGTAATTATATTAAAAGATTAATGTTTTGTTAAGCAATTAAAATTGAAGATTAATATTATATCAAGTCGTTAAAAAAAATATTAAAGTTATATTAAGTAGTTAAAATAGAGAATTAAATAGGTCCTAATCTATCTGATTGTATGAAATTAAAAAATTTACCGATAACATCCCTAATCAAACTCTAGGGTTAGCAAAAGTTAAATAAGTATAATTGATGATTAATTAGAGCTTCAACATGATAGAAAATCGAGGATATGATTAGCAAGATTCTCAATTTATCATAATCATAAAGTTTAAGGGCTTAGTTGAATAAAGGTGAACGTAAATACTTAATTATATACAATTATAGTTTTTAAGCTTAACTACATAATTAGCAAATTTTTTTCTTTTTTCTTTTTTCTTTTTTTAAGTAAACACAAGAAGAATCCGATGACCATCTTTGTGTATTTTTAGGAAAATAAGTTGTAAGGCCAATAGTTATGCTGGTCGGATTGCATCACAAAATAAGAGATGTTTGAATTTCGTTTGCGAGGGTGATACACCCCCTTCTTCTTTGGTATCTTTGTTTCTTTTTAATAAGGGGAATCATACCCCAGATTGACGTTGTTTTGTTATCTCGATAAAGTTAAGTTTCTTTTGGTGAAAAAAAAAAATTTCCAAAACACAAGCAACAACCAAAGAAAAAAAAGCTAAAAAAAAAAAATTCTTAATCTTTTTTAAAACTGATTATAAACTTTAGAAGAAATATATACGTG
Source organism: Laguncularia racemosa (assembly GCA_037954665.1). Taxonomy (NCBI): domain Eukaryota; kingdom Viridiplantae; phylum Streptophyta; class Magnoliopsida; order Myrtales; family Combretaceae; genus Laguncularia; species Laguncularia racemosa. The sequence continues at coordinate 164,737 of JBBMOL010000474.1, read as the reverse complement.
GAAGAAATATTTAATAACTGTTGTGAGATCCTTACACTTATCATGAATATTATTTCTCTATAAAATAAATAAATTTAGAATTTTTTATTCAGTTGTATAATATATGTTAAGAGAATTTAGATTGAATTCACTTAAAAAATAATTATATAATATAGTTATGGTATATCATTCTGATCTATAGTATATAAAGTTATTAATTATTTTTTATGAAGCTGTATATAGTCCTTTTAAGCTATTATTCCTTAAAATTTTCTTCCCAAAAAAAAAAAACAAAAACTCCAAGAATATGTTATCAAAGTGTCCAACTGGAAACAGGAAACCGTTAAAAGGAACACACCAAGCAAGTTAACAGAACCCGAAACGCACAACTAAGAGAACGATGTTGTCTACCACATGTTCTTTCGTCTTTCACAATCCTCTAAGACTCCACTTACACTCACACCCAGCAATCTCAAGCACCACTGGCTTCAACTTCACTATCCGATCTTCTTCTTCTTCTTCTTCGGCCCTTGTTGAGAAGAAGCCTTCAGTCTCAAAGCAAGTCGATGGGTCACCTGAAATAGCCTTGCCAGAGATAAAGGCCGCGAAGAGAGTGGTTTTGGTGAGACATGGACAGAGTACGTGGAATCAGGAAGGAAGGATTCAAGGAAGTTCCGACTATGCTGTTCTTACTCCTAAGGGGGAGTCTCAGGCTGAGACTTCACGTCAAATGCTCATTGATGATTCTTTCGATGTTTGCTTCTCCAGGTTCGATTCCGTTCGGTTCTAGTTTAGTTTAGTTTATGCCTGCGTCTGCATAATCTTGTATTGCTTCACTGGACTGAGATGGCACTTAACTTAGTACTTTACAGGTTCTCTTTTTTTTTTTTTTTAAAACCAACCGACCACGATTTTCGAAACCCTCTAGATTTACGGCAGAAATCAATCATGATTTTTATATTTTAAATGGGAATCCCAATAATTACTCAATGTTTAGGCCTATCTTACATTGTGCTACAACACAAAACTTACTCATGCATGTCGTATAGTGCTTGATTAATTTTAGGACTGTTGTGTGCCAATGTGGACGCAAGCGAACTACAGAAAAGAAAAGAATAACGAAAGAGAAATAGGCAACGCTACCACTTACGTGGAAAAGCCAGTTGAACTTGAGGCAGAAAACACTAGAATAGAACAACAAACTCACTATGTCGAGATGATACAACAATGCTCATATGTATTAGCCTCACTACAAGTCTATATGTAGGACCTCTATAAAGCTAGAGCATTGCATTCAAAACTGACAACAAAAGAAACATGACGGACCATCCTGGATAGGTTAGGCCGACCACTATTGGGTCACCATGGACCACTAGTGCTAGTGGTCGTTTTTTGGAATGCTTATTGAATGCCCTTGCCGACTGATTGGCAATATTCAAACTACTCATAACATAGAATTTTAGCTTGATTTCAGGTTTTATGAGCTCCATTGTGTACCTACCTATTGTACTCAGGATATGAGCAATACTCCAATAAGGATAAACATAGATGACTTAAATTACTCACTTAATACGTGGAGTACTTAAATGAAAATTTGGCACAAATATAAATTACTCATAATATATTTATTTTCAAAGTTTGTGAAAAATGGTATGGATGCTCATGGAAAATTGAAGATGGAGAGTGTCATATCGGTTATAAAATTGACATGTGTCTTTCTTATTGGTTAGGTCTACCTTGGTATCAAGCTAGCAGATGTCATACTTTTGTTCACACCTGCCTACCATTTCATCAATACAAGGAACATGGTAGTGTTTGTAAACGTTTTCCATGAACTAGACAATTTGAATTTGGGATTGAACACAAATAGTGTTATGTAAAAGTGGGGTTAATATGAGGGTGGTACTTACAATGGTTCTTTATTTTTTTTGCTTAAATTTGACTGAAATTTGTAATTTTTACAAATGAATGTGTGTGACTGGATAAATAGTACAAATCAAGAGTAATGATCACGAATACCAAGTTGAGTTACCAAATTTGCAAAACAAGATCAAAGGTATAAATTTGGATATGATCCTTAATATCAGCATAGGAAACAAAGATTGAGAATCATATTTGGAAATGCATTCATTCGAGTAACTCTTTAGAATGACAGAAAAATGTTTAAGATGGTGGACGTATTGATTTATAGTGCAAGTTGATTTCAAATTCATGAAAACAAATGCAGTTGCGACTATATAGTTTTACTGGAAATTGCGTGTTCAAATTTAAGGAATCAGTCATTTCTTGGAAGATAATGTGTTTAATTGTTTAGCTCTTGTAGATGAGAAAGAGTTCCTTGAAGTGATGTTAACTTAAAGTTAAATAATAGTTTTGATTTGTTGTAGCCCTCTCATCCGATCCAAACGGACAGCTGAAATAATTTGGGGTGCTCGGAAGGAGGAGTTGATTACAGATTCCGAATTGAGGGAAATTGACCTCTACTCTTTTCAAGTATAGTTGCTTTCTCTTGTTGGTCTACTAGCAGTTTAAGCATTAGTTTTCTTAGGGAGTTTGTCTTTTATGTCATTTGGCAATTTGTGACTTTTGAGTTGGAATTCTAGGGACTGCTCAAGCATGAAGGGAAAGCAAAATTTGGTGCAGCATATCGGCAGTGGCAGGTGGATTCTAAGAATTTCAATATTGATGGTCACTACCCAGTGAGGGAGTTGTGGGCACGCGCTAGGAGTTGTTGGAGTAAAATTCTAGCCCATGAAAGCAGGTCTGTTCTTGTGGTTGCTCACAACGCTGTTAATCAGGCTCTTGTTGCAACAGCAATTGGTACTATACCTCTTTACTGCATGCAACATTTGTGACAAATGGAATAATGTAATCCACTCATTCTTAATTGTGAAATTCCCTTAACCTTCTTTTCATGCTTGAAAATCAGGATTGGGAACAGAATATTTTCGGGTTTTACTTCAAAGCAATTGTGGAGTTAGTGTGCTGGATTTTACTCCAAAAGATGAGGGTGGGGCTCCATATATATGTCTTAATCGTCTCAATCAGGTATGTCTCGGTTGAGAATCAAACACACAGAAGTCATGCCTTCTGTAAACTAATTGGGAAAATGGTGCTATTGATAAAACGATGAGACTGTTACTAGCTTTTGTTCAGAAATGGAGCAATATGTCCGCTCTCAAGAAGTGTGATCATACAGGATCATACAGGACTTTCTGTCCTTATTTGTTAGTTGAATGGATAATTTGTAGCCCTGTAATGGAGTGGTAACGGTATAGATGATTTATTAGCTCACTGAAGTGTTTCAGAATAGAGAAAAAAACAAGAAAATGTTTTAGATTAGATACTTTGGCTGATGTTCACTTGATGAGGTTTTGAGTGAAAATAAGATTGAGCAGCTAAATGTTCAGATGATAAACTGATGACATATGTTATGTACACGTACTTGAGTAATTGTTTGGTAAATGTTGATGCAGACCCCAGGATCACCTGTCGCTGCTGGAAGCTCAGGAGGTAGAAAAACCAGCAAACGGATAATTCTTGTCTGTCATGGGGTTACACAGAACAGTGAAGGGGTATAGAAGCAATCTCTTAAAATTTTCATTTTGCTTCATCTTTGCAAATATAATTTGATAGGAGGCACTAGAAGTGACCTTGGATTTTCATTCATATAGTAGGCCACATTCAGCTAAATAGAATTGTGGTCAATGATTTAATTGTGTCCGTTTGAAGGGCTTAAAAGTATATAAAGAAAACCTCTTTGCTTTCCGATTCTTTTTAGAGAAATAAACATGCTGTTTTGCAAAGAGACATGCTTGAGATTGGATGAGACTGTGACATGAGAAACCTGCAAATCAATAATGACTTAATAAGAGAATTTTCTTCCATTTTACTATGTGCATCCACATGCAAAACTGTCTGAATAAGGTAAGGGTGCAAGATGCATTCGGGAATTATTCATCTTGTATTGGAGCATGTGTCATTGATTAGGAAGAGAAATGATGTTCTTATTGAACCCTCAAAAGTCCCTAGCGAATGAAGTTTGTTGTCGCGTCTGTCCATTTCTGTTATTGCATTTAGGATTTTTCTTAAGTACACTTGGTCCACATGGACCCTTCTAGAGCATAATACCATACCATACACATAGTACAAGTATTAGTGCTCTAACTGGGTCTACACAGACTGGGTCCGTGTTAGAATTCTCCTAAATTTAGGGGGGGACTTTCTCCACTATAGCCTGAGTGTTTTTCTTCGAAGGCAATCACTGTGAGCTAATGACGCTGGCATTTCTTGGTGACCATATTTTGTTCATCCAGCACCGTATTTTCTATTGTGGCACTTTATCTAATACCGCACTTGGTGTTTTGTAGGCCAATCTCTCAAGTTCCATGAATGGACAAATGAACATGCTTGGACTAATTCAGGTATGACCATGTTGTAGTGCCCATATCATATGGTGTTGAGATGGATCCTCTCATACGTAAATCAGTCTTCATATTACTATTCCTTCTGCAATCAATAGGCCCAGAAAATTGCAGAGCTGCTCCTTGATTTGAAGCTAGGCTCCATTTTTAGCAGCCCAAAGAGTGCCTGCATTGAGACAGCTATGACAATATCAAGAGTAAGCTCATATCTGAGGTTCTTAAGTCATGTAGTCTCAATACATCCGAGACAATAAGTTTTATTGGCAAAGATGATATGCCAACATGCTGATAGGTGCAAGAAGCAGCTGATTGCTTGGGTGCTGACTGTGTTCCGCGCTATGTTGAGATGAATCAGATGGGCGAACTTGATGTTGAAGACATCTTGGGGAAATCTAAGCAGGCAAGTAAACATCCTATACATTGTCAAGCATTACATTACTCCTGCATGGTAAGATAATTTTGGGTTTTATAGTATTTCTTGTTTCAGTTATGCCTTCTTTTCTTAACGTAATGTATGATACTACGTAATGCTGTAAACAAATTGAGTCGAGTCTAGTAGTAATGAAGATCAACTTAGATTTTTGAGCTTGAGCTCAAGCTCGGCTTGTTCAAACTCGTATTATTGAGAAAAGAATTTATTCCCTATTTAAGTTTATATTGAAGTTCGAACTAGGGTCAAATTTGATTAAACTTGGTTCATATTTGTGCTCAATTTGCTCAATTATGATAGCGATCTTGTTGAATAGAATAGGTTGAAGCTTGAACTTGGCTCAATAAACTACTTAAATAGCTCGATCCTGAACTTGCTTGCCATCAAGTCGAATTCAAGTAGCTTGGGAACTGGTTTGGTTCATTTGCAGCCTAACAGCTAATATGTTTCTTCCACATGTCTGTTGCTTCTGCAGGGCCCATCTTCAGTTTCTGCGTCACAACCTGGATGGTTGAAAGAATTTGACAATGAAGATATAACCGCATTGTGGGATCGATCAGGACTAGCATGGAAACAGCTCCTGCATGAGCTATCTGATGACTCTGAGCCAGAGAAGATAGTGATTGCAGTTGGTGATCCTGTTACTCATATAGCAATGATGGCTCACTCGTTGAATTTGACAAAAGAGTGGATTGGATCATTTCATCTCGATGCAGGGAGCATCAGTGTCATTGATTTTCCCGACGGGGCAGCCGGTCAAGGTATCATACGGTGCATAAATTACACTGCACATCTCGGGAGATGGTCCATACCAATTACCAGGTCTACATTGGATGATGAAGATTTCTGAGTAATCCCAGTTTGTATATATGTAAGATTCTACAGTTAAGATAGAATTTTGAGGCTTATTGTCTTGCATATGTCTAGACTTGGCCTGTTCATATGATGAATAAGCAAAGTTACACAAGAAGAGACTGATTTGTCCACTCCACGTCAGTCACCATAAATACGTATTTCTCATGGCACAACAATTATAGCCTCCAGCAGTACTTAGTTTTGCTACCCTTCAATTATTAAAAATAGTCGGTTGGTTATTGGGGTTTTCAGAATGGGGCCTGTAGAATTCATCGCAAAAAAGAAATTAGGGATAATTGCAAATATATCCAGTCAATGTGATATACCATCTAAACTTTTAAATATAGCTTTACCTCTTATAACTTTTATAAATTTATAAAATATAAAAAAATGTTGTTTAAACCCCACAAGTTATCACCCTTTTAACTCAATTCATATATTAATCATGTTTAACCACTTAATCTTATTATCCAATTCGTTTAATATGTATATCCTGTATTTGAATTGAAATTATATATAAATAAAAAATTATAAAAAATATATCATAGCTATCAAACCTCTACCTCAAAAAACCATGTTTCTAGATTAGATTTCAATTTGGTAAATGCTTATGATGGAAACATGTCAAAATTATAAATTGATGATTTTCAAATTTATAAGCTAAATGTATAGATAAGTCCAATAAATACATAATAGCTCAAGAATTCAAGCAGTAATTCAAACTTTGAGTGTTATATGATTAACTTTAACAAAAAATCTACATCATGGTTGTTTGGTGAGGTAAACATGTTACAGAGTTTTTACTCAATGACATACCCATGTAGAACTTAAGTACTCTACAAGTCATTAAATAGTGTTAAGTCGGCTTAATTCACAATTCACACAAGTTTTAGAAAGAAAAAAGCAGAAAAAAATGCTTTAAGGGAATGTATTTTTACTCAATGAAGGGATTATTTACTAGCATTCTTAAACAAATAATCCGTACTATTTCCATTTAAGAGCTAAAAATGAAATACACCTAGCAATTAACATTATTGTCAATTACTTTACTATCCTAACTTACCACAACTACTAATCTGCATCAAATTTAGACAATTAGAGCAGTAAGACTTCCAGTAGAACTTGATCTTGGACCATAATTAATCAAGCCATTTTATTTGGAACCTTAATGAACCATAATTTAGGACTTTAAGTAATTTTTTTTTTTTTTACAAACACGCAATATATTGTAATTGAGTTAAACAAAAACTGATTCAAACATTCAATTCGATTTATACAAGTGGTATTCACTAATGAGAGTGTGGAGCTTGCATAAGACATCAACTACAAATAAGGTTATATAAAAAAAGCAAAAAATGGGGATCTAACAGTGTTGCTTCTATTGAATTGGAGTCAAAATTATTGGGGATGTGACCAGAGAGAATGATAATAATTGGATAAAGAAATGTGAAGCGATAACAAAGGATGACGAGAGAGACAGAGAAGCAAAGGCGGCTACTATAATAGGTGGATAATAAAATCACATTACAAATATTAGCAATTTAATTGTTAAACGTGTTGGAAGATCTTTTCCGGAAACATTTATGATACCTGTTAACTTACTTGTTTATAAACAAATCCAAATGGCCAAACCCGTTTATTAATAGAAAAAAAAAACATTTTTAGTTTTCAATATTTTATGATTTTTTTATTTTAGTTCTAAATCTTTTTTTTTTAAACTCAAAACGCGTATAAATATTAACAAACGAGTTATTTTATTAATGGCATTGAGTTTTCCATCAATGTGTAATACATTGTATGATTCCATTGGTCTGTGTAATAGTATAAATTAAACAATATAATAAAATTGAAAAAATATATATATATATATATAAACAAAAAATAAAAAAGTAAAAGAAAAGGGAAATTGTACAAAAATTTTTTTTAATAATTATATTAAATAAAATCCCCTCTAGAGGTGGCTGGATCTTTTTTTTTTTAAATTTATTTTTGCAACTTTTTTTCTATTTTTTTTTTTTTACAATTTGATTTATTTCTTGTATTACATTATATTGTTTATTTAATATAATTATTAAACAAACATTTTTTAACAACTTCATCTATTTTTTACAAAAAAAACTTACCTTGTTAATTTTTTAATTTTTTTGTATATTTTTTGCAATTATATTATATTATTTAATTTATATTACTGCACATACTAATGGAATCATGCTACGTGTCATACATTGTAAAACCCCATAATTAAAGTAATTTTTAATACCAAATTAAACTAATAATCATCTTCAAAGCCTTATTCTATACCCCTATAATTTTGAATTAAGGGAAATAATCAATTAAGAAGACAATTAAGTAAATTATAAGATAATAAAAGAAATCAAAACTGTAGATTGAGGATAGTCAAATGAAAATTTTGAGTAAATATTTAAACTCATAATGCTTAAATTAGCTTACTTGTAAATTTTCATGTAAAAATGCTATAGTTAAAGTTGTTTACTTAGATCGTTATTATGTGCGTCAAATGGACTCAGGAAATTTGAAATTTCATTAACCCTCTTAAGCTGATAAACTTTTTTCTCTCTTCCCCATCCCTTCTTTCTTCTTTCTTCCTTCCTTCTTTGATGTTTTCTTCCTCCTTATGTAAAACTCTACCACCAAAAAATTTAATAAATTCACAACTTTCTCAAACAAGCTTCAAATAATAATCTAAGACCACCATTATGATTCTTGAGAAGAACTCTATGAATCAAGACTACTCTCAATAGGTAAATCTTAAACTAAAAAATCAGATTAAATTTAAAGTGGTGTAAGCATAAGGTTTTAGGCTTATGAAAATACTTGGAAAACTTAAGAATTAGCAAGTTAACAAGTTTAAGTGTAGTATAAACTCTAGTAAGATTTTTGTTCTTGATTTATAAGCAAGGATTTTAACTTTCCACAAGTACTTGAAAACTATTTTGAACCATAAGAAGAAATGAAACAAATGCAAGTGAAAAACTCTATGATATACTATGTTATTTGAAATTTTAAGTGTAATATAGTTGTATATATGTATATTTTGTTGTGTCTTGTTATTGGGACACATTTGCTATTGTTGTTGGTGTGAAGTGGTGTAAAATGGGTTTGGGAAGGAAGTTTTACAAATAGATCAATAGTCGGATGAGTTATAGGTGAATACCATCTTAACGGTATTATCAACAGAAGGATCGAACCTTTGAATAATCACTTCCTTGACAGTACCAAAATTACTATCCTAATAATATAGAGAACAAAAGTATTTAAAAATTTAGATATCACCATCTTAATGGTGGCACTTAACATCGTTCTACCAGTGCTATCGCTAATGTAACTTTGTTTTTTTTTTAAAACCTAAATTAATATATATGTATAAACCTAACCTTTTTTTTTTCTTTTTCTTTTTCTCTTATATAAGTTTGTGTATATATATATACACACACATACATATTATGGGACAAACTATATCATTTTTTTTTACACATATGGAAATGTATTTATGTACATGTATATATGCTTGAACAAAACTATTTTCACCATACACACACACACATTTATACATATAATTATACAAAGTCATAAGTACAAATTTCCATCCTTTAAAGCTAATAATATATCCTTTTGCTCCTTGTATGTATGTATGTATGTATGTATGTACGTATGTATGTATTTAGCAAGAGGAATAAGTTTACAAAACATAATTTCTTACAAATATACAAGGAGTATACATATATATATATATTTCAATCTTTTATATATGTAATTACATATAAATACATATGGTTTGACAAGCTATATCTATGTATAAATTCATAGACATGTATACATATTCATATCTATGCTTATGTTTAGAAATTTTGTGTTATGTGTATGTGCAAAACCCTCTTCACACTCACATTAACATTACATATATATGCATACAAGCAAAGCTATTTTCCTAATGATCTTATTTTGTACATAAGTATGACTAGATGTTATTTATATATATAAGCATGAATGAGGGCTAGCATAGGCATTGAGCTTTACAATGATTGGATGGTTTGTAGAGAATAGATTAAATGAATGATGGTTTAGAGGTGTGGTTTTTGGAAAATGCTTGAAGAGGTGAAATATGGGTTGCTTGATTGTGATTAGGGGTGTGAATGGTTAATGGTTGGTTTGGTCTTCCTTGCTTTATCTATGATGTGTAATGCTTGATTCTTCTTGTTGTGGTGAATGTAAATATAAGATATGAATTGCTTTGTTTTCTAAATCGACTATTTGACTTGGTTTCCTTTTGCTTGCCCTTGGAGTTGCATTCTTTGAATGCTTTAACGGTTTACTGTCTTGAATGTGGATTAGTTTGTAACTATATATTGTTTGATTATCCTGAGCTAACTAATTAAAGGGTTGGACCTAACTAAAATTAAATAAGCATTATATAATACATTACATTGTGTTGAAATCCATCATTACTATTGGATGTGTAAGAAGTAATCGTTTAAGGATTATTGTTCCATTATTAATGAACGAAGTGACTTGAAGGTTATTGCGCCTTTGATGAAACCAAGTTGAAGGGTCGTACTCATCTTTAAGGGTGCATGTGCTTAGTGTGCATTTAAGGCACCTAAAGTTTAAGACTTTGAAAACTTTAGATAATTAATTAAGTGAAAAGATGAGAGTTAAGTAAGATGAGATATTCAAGTACTGATAGTTATGAGAATCCTCAACGCAAGATTAAGGGAGGTGTTAAACCCTAAATTTTTTGTTACCGGAATACTGTATGCGATGTTGCATTGTATATGGTTGTTTATGTATAGTATTTGTTTGAAAACTTACTTGAATTGCTTGTCTGTGTGCAATATTGAGAGTATTGCGCTTTCATCTCATTAAACGATGGTTACTCACTCCCCTCTAGACTTTTTGATGCAAGACTTAACTACACTCCCCTCATAGAAGGTTCTCCTTAGTAAGTGTTGCCAATGATTTAGGTGGAAGGGAAAAGAGTGAGAATGAGAGTGATTAGCCTAGAACCACTAAGAAGTCTTTTGGATAAATGTGACATGATTTATAATGTTTCTTTTGGACAAACTATTGTATTTTGGGTCTGTTATGTAATGAGACCTAGATAAGATCTATTTTGATTATTGTATATGTTAAGCCGGTGATACCATTAGGTAAGTGCACCTATTGATTAATGTAATATAGTGAACTAATTACGAATGTCGTCCTACAGAGACTATAATTACTAAGATTAACTAAGACTTTATTATCTAATTGTTAAATTAAAAGGTATTGATCAACTAAGAATTTTTTATTTTTTAATTAATAATTATTAAAATAATGAAAAGAAAGTAGATATACTAAAGAGTTTGAATTAATGTTGTAAGGATACGTATCTAGATTTAATTTCCTCCTAGAATCATATATAATTTATTAGAGTTATTTCCAATTTCAATCTTTATTTTTTTCTACCGTAGAAATTCCTTAATTAAATTAATATCTTTATCAAGATTTTTAATTTCTAATCTTAGGTTGATTAATCAAGATCTCTCTCTAATTAAAACCCCTAAAATTGTATTATCAATCTTTGAATTCCATTATTAGGTTTGACCCTAATTCGGAAGATTTATGCTATCTTATCTTTAAGGTTGTATTTAACTCTTTTCAATTACACTAGATCTAATTGTATAAATGATTTCTCAATCAATTTATATAATATCACTAATCAAGAATTAATCCTCTAGAATTATTAAATTCTTGCAATGAAGAATATGCATAATTGAATTAAGATAATAAAAACTTTATTGAATAATAACTGAAATAAAATTACATAATAATCTTAGGGTTCCACAAATCTAGATACTAGAAGAATCTAAGTTATCATTATGATGTAAAATCTGACAATATAATCAAAATAATTCACAATGGAAAAGAAAAATCCTAGTAGAAATCCTTCTTGTACTTTAGGATTGTGCAATTTGATCTTCAATATTCTTGCTTCTTCAAGGAATTCTTCTCTTTATTTTCTTATAAACTCTCTTTTACTTTTCTATTCAAAACTCTCTTTCCTCTCTTTCTTCTTCTCTCTCTCTCCTCTTCGTCTAGGGTTTATATCTGGTATTTATATTACTTAACCGTCGAACTCAACATGACCCTTCAACACGGTCATGTTAAGGTCGTGTTCAGCTTAAATATGTCCAAATCGGGGGAGATATGGTCAACATGACCTCCAACATGGTCGTGTTGCTCAGTTGTGTTGAACTTAAATCAACATGGTCATGTTACATAGTTATGTTTGGCTTCTATTATTCTAAAAGTTACACAACTACTAACATGATCATGTTGTTTCTTCAAATATACTTTTGGTCTTTCTTTAAAATCAACATGACCATGTTACTTGATTGTGTTGATTCTTCAACGGCATACAATTTCTTCATTTTAACTTTGAATCACATGAAACTTGACTTATTTTCTTCCTTTGCTGATTAAAAAAATATATTAAATCTGAAATTAAAATATTATTTAATTAGGTAGCATATTTCTTTAAAATTCTTATAATTTCAACGAAATCATCAAAAATCTTGTTTACAAATATATTCTTTTAATCATTTATCAAATTTCTCCATACTTAAACATTTGCTTGTCCTTAAGCAATTTAATCAATTCATAATTTAAGACAAGAAATGTTTAATCAAGCTAAGGATTTCTCAAGGAAGATCTCCATCATTTCATCATTTTTTTAAATTAACTTGTAAAATAAGAACTTGAAAATAATAGAATACTAGCAACTTAAATATCAGAGTTTAAGAGTTAATCCATATAAGTTCGATTTTTTTTATATCATTTTAAAAAAGATTTATAAACTGTAAATCAAATACAACATCAACTAATTAAAAGAAAATCATCGATATCTTAACCATTTAACTAAGATATATACACTATCATCTTTAATCTTATCGAGTACTATAATTTAAAGTAAATGTATTTATAATTACTCATTTCTTGATCATCCCCTTAGTATTGGTTTTTGTTTTTGTTTTGTTTTTTTTTTTTCAAGTAGTTTCATTGGTCAGTACGTCTCAAGCCAGATGATTTTAGGCTATTAGGTTTTAAGATACCCTTCTGAACCATCCACTACTTAAATTTTATTGTTTAGCTTTCTTGGACTTTTTTCTTGACCCTTTTAATGAGCTTTAGATCGATGAACCCGAGTTTATTACTCAAGTCAACAGATGTTATCCCTCTTAAAAAGAGGCATCTCATAGGCTAACTTACTTGAGTCAACGAAGCCTGTTGCTAAAATTTTATTTTCTTAATTTTATTTATTTATCCTTTAACTTAATTGATTTTTTTGGGAATTATCAACAATTAAGTTTCTGATTATTTACTAAAAGTTATAGTGCTCTAAAAATTTATAAAGAGTGAGTGTATGTCTAAGTAAAATCATAAAATATAGATGATAAATTCCTAATTAGTGATATTATTCTAATTCTAAGTTTAAAATCAAGGTTTAAGTAAAAGATAACTCTACTTGACACACACACACATTTGTATGTACAATTATATAAAGTCATAAGTACAAATTTCCATCATTTAAAGCTAATAAATATATCCTTTTGCTCCTTGTATATTTATAAGAAATTATGTTTTGTAAACTTATTCCTCTTGCTACATACATACATACATACATACATACATACATACATATCAATCTTTTACATATGTAATTACATATAAATACATATGGTTTGACAAGCTATATCTATGTATAAATTCATAAACATGTCTACATATTCATATCTATGCTTATGTTTAGAAAATTTGTGTTATGTGTATGTGCAAAACGCTCTTCACACTCACATTAACATTACATATATATGGATACAAGCAAAGCTATTTTCCTAACGATTCTATTTTGTACATAAGTATAACTACATGTTATTTACATATATAAGCATGAATGAAGGCTAGCATAAGCATTGAGCTTTATAATGGTTGGATGGTTTGTAGAGAATAAATTAAATGAATGATGGCTTGGAGGTGTGGTTGTTGGAAAATCTTGAAGAGGTGCAATATGGGTTGCTTGATTGTGAGTAGGGGTGTGAACGGATAATGGTTCGTCTGGTCTTCCTTGCTTTATCTATGATGTTTAATGCTTGATTCTTGTTGTTGTGGTGAATGTAAATATAGGGTATGAATTTCTTTGTTTTTGGGATTGACTTGGTTTCCTTTTGCTTGCCCTTAGAGTTGCATTCTTTGAATGCTTTAATGGTTTATTGTCTTGAAAGTGGATTGACTTGTAACTACATATTGTTTGATCACCTTGAGCCAACTAATTAAAGGATTGGACCTAATTAAAATTGAACATGCATTGTATGATACATTGCATTGTGTTGAAAGTCATCATTACTATAGGATGTGTAAGAAGTAATCGTTTAATGATTATTGTTCTGTTATTAGTGAACTAAGTGACTTGAAGGTTGTTACACCTTTGACGGAACCAAGTTTAAGGATTGAACTCATCTTTAAGGGTGCGTATACTTAGTGTGCATTTGAGGCACTTAAAGTTTAAGACTTTGAAAACTTTAGATAATTAATTAAGTGAAAAGACAAGAGTTAAGTAAGATGAGATATTCAAGTATTGATGGTTATGAAAATCCTTAACCTAAGATTAAGGGAGGTGTTAAACCCTAAATTTCTAGTTATCGGAAGATTGCATGTAATGTTGCATTACACATGGTTGTTCATGTATAGTATATTCTTGAAAACTTACTTAAATTACTTATGCGTGTATAGTATTGAGAGTATTACACTTCCATCTCATTAAGCGATGGTTACTCACCTCCCTCTAGACTTTTTGATGCAAGACTTAACTACACTCCCCTTATAGAAGGATCACCTCAGTAAGTGTTACCAATGATTTAGGTGGAAGGGAAAAGAGCAAGAATGAGAGTGATTAGCTTAGAACCACTAAGAAGTCTTTTGGATAAATGTGACATGATTTATAATGTTTCTTTTGGACAAACTATTGTATTTTGGGTTTGTTATGTAATGAGACCTATATAAGATTTATTATGATTATTATGTATGTTAAGTGGGCATTTGTAAGACTTTGTGGTGGTTTTAAACTCATCATTGTACAGGCTTTGTATGGGGAAACAAAATGAGATGAGAGCCTATTTCGAAGCGCTTATATATATACGTATTGTATTGATAGATTTATCAAGATAATGGTTTAGACGCTTTATGGTTGCCTAATAGGGTTTATGCAATTATAGCGAATTGTTACAGATAGGGTTCTTTATAAGACATGGCATATATGGATGAAAAACATTACATTGTTAATAAAATGGCTTGTTTATAAATGTTGAGGATTTGGATGCAAAAAGTAAAAGGTTTATAAATGAAATAAAAAAAACTGTAAAATATTAAGAAATAAATATATACTTTTCCCTTTATTATATATGTCTAGTTTTACTCATACAAACTTATTTATATTTGTGTTGTGTTGTATCTTGGTGTCGAATTATTAGCTTAACCCTAGCAATAATACTAAAAGATGAAATAACGATAAAATTACAATAATGCGATATTGTTTTTACACCTTTGCTATTAACTAACCTTTGTTATCAATGTTGTTCTCTATTGAATAATCGTAAGTCCTTGGTTAAAATGATGCTTGATACACATGCGCTAAATAGGACCACAAATTATGTATACCTTACTTGAAATTGGACAAAAATAATACCCTTATAAACTTTTTGATTTAAGGTTTGAGGGTAAAGAAAATATATCGTTTCATTTGATTTAGGGGTTTTTGAGTAAGATATACATGATGGATTCAATCGGGAAAATACATGCATACCATGTGCCATTTTTAATGAGTCTTAATGATTATTTGGCAAAAAATAATAAGCTAGTAAATCCTAAAAATATGAAAACATAGATCATTTTTGTAGTTTATCTTGTAATAATAGGTAAGATTAATTTCTTAGCTATTTATTCTTATATAATACCAATGAAAAGAAATTATCATAATAAAAGCAAATAGTTTTGATAAATTGTAAATATATCCTTTATTTTTGCTTGTATGCATTTATACTAATTTTTTTTTGAAAAACATGCTCTTAATTCCTTTTCCACTCCTTGAATAAATTGATAATAAAATAAAATAAATAAATGCATTCAAAATTAAAAATTTGAAAAAGTCCAAGTACACCTTTTTTAATAGTTGGGTTTAACACCAATTTGCCCTATAATTTTTTCCTCATTATTTATTTATTTATTTTTGCTTCATTTGGATTTTGGACATTTTGCATTTCATTTCACTTTGAAGTGGGTTTAAGAGGGGTTTTACAAGCTTTAGGGCTTTTTCATATAATCAGAAATCTCCAAAAAGATAACTTCTGAATCGCAGCCATGTCCATGTCTACAATTGCGCGAAGATCCACATTCCTAACCACCACCATTTCACGAACCACTTCTCGACTCGCCAACTCAGCACCGCGTCGTGTATTCGCCCCACCGCGTCCTTCAATTTCTCCTAGTCCATCGTTTTCCCACTATCCAAGGTAGGAACCTGTGACGTTGCATATCATCTCTCATCTAGGGTTCCATATGGTTTTGTCTATACACCTTTTGATTGAATATGGATATGAATGTTCGATTTCTGAATTCGATATTAATGCGCTTTTGCTGACTGAACCTCAAGGTTGTTGAGGCGTGAATTGAGCTCTCTTGTCCCAGTCCACAGTGCTATTGCGTCTGCTTGCCTTGTCTCGAAGCTTCCCACCGATGTTAGCAGTTCTTCTGAAGGTAAAACAAATGAACCTTCTGGAGTTCGTCATGTTGTCAGGGTGTTCATTTATTGAGCCTAGATGAATAGCGAATGGTGATTAGTGTATCTAGGTTGTGCTTGGTTGGAATCCTCTTGTCGGAATCGTGTTAAATTGGGAGGCTTGTTTGGTTTTTATTCTCAGAATCCAATGCCTAGAGTCCAATTCCTATAAGTCAATTCCTTGAAATTTAATGGGCCATTGGCTGTAGATTTCATTATGAGTTCGTCTTAGATCACCAATACGAGTTTTGTGGGTATTCCACCGTAGTATTAGTTATGGAGTATGTCGAACAAACCATAAATTGAATGTTATCTAGCATGAGGGTTGCTTTGGAAACATCTGTTACTATATATCCTTATAGTTTGGAGTTTGAATAGCTTTTATTTGTTTCATAACTACTTTTAATTTGGAATCTTTGATTGGGAAATAGTTTACATAGGGAGAAAAAAATAAAGTCAAAATGGTATAGGCCGACACAAACATGACCTTAGAGCTTCTCTGTGCCATTTGTCATTTTTCTAAGTTCTGGGTTTTTGTCTATTGATGCCATTAGCATAGTAGGCTAGTTGACTTATCTTACTAGTTATTCCATGTTTGATACATCGTATAAAAGGCTCCAAAGTTTTTGTTAAGTTTAGTGTTTTGTGCAACTTCGGATAGGATAAGCAATCCAGATGGAAATCTGTTGAAGTAAACACTGCAGAATTATGAAATTTGATATTTTTGGATTTTTGAATTTTGTAATTTTATGAATTTTAGAGTTTATAAGAATAGGAAAATGAAAATGATATGAATAAATTAATTTTGGATATTATGCACCAAGATTAATTTGAACCAGGGTTCAATTAGTTTTACTGATGTTGATGCACAATTAAGCTAAATGAAGGTTTCAATTCATTAAATTGATATTACACTCAATTGAATAAATTGAAAGGGCTGTTGCCACAATTCATAAAGAGCTGATAAGATAGAGAGTTTAGAGAAAGTTCTCTAGGATTTTCTGATATCAAAGTTCTAAATGAATAAAGTCACATAACAAGAAATTTATATGCCTTGGAAACCCCAGCTAACTAAAGGGAATAACTGTACAATAACAATTGAAAATAATAATAAAACTGAAAACCTTAAAGAAGGAAATGTCCTTAAAGCTAATGCTAAGCAAAATAACATAAAAATAGAAATAAGAGAGTATTCAGAACAATAAGATGTCTTCAATAAATTCCATCTTGTCCAACTTGTGCTGTCTCTTAGTTTCCATGCAAACTTCACAAGTCTTCAATAACAGGCACAGTAGAATAAATCTTCTAGCTTCATGGAATGAGTTCCTATCAATAAGCATGTATGAGAATAAGGCTATATAGGTAAATGATTATCCTGGGATAGGGTTGGAATTATAGTGGGTACTAAACATAAAGTTATCCCATGTCTTAGTCACTTCCTTAATGTGGACCCTTTTTTGCACCATTCTTCTATCTCTTTTTTTTGGATAAGTATTCTTCTATCTCTTTTCCTCGTTCTACTGTGCTGTTTTATTGAGAATTAATAAAAAATCTTAATAACATCGACTTATTTTTTTTTTTTTGTAGCAATGATGAACATGACAAGTAGGAATTTGTGTATACCTATTTATAGGAGTACATTGGAGCTTTGGATTGAGATTATTAATAAATTTACAGTGTTCTAATCTAAACTTCATATTAGGTGAAAGATTATTTGCCTTGCTTTTTATTTTTGGTACAAAATTGTTTAATGCTTGTACAAACATGAATATACTTTTAGGTTATTTATAAAGTTAAATATTCAAGTTGCTTTTTAATAACTGCTACATGGGATCTCCAGTTTGAATCAATAACTGTAATTATATGTTTTATCATAAATTTTATTTTTGCATACCTGAAATCATTTTGTTTAAAATTATGTTATATCTAAGGCTATTCAAGCGCTTCTTTGGATAGGATAATGGATATACAAATAGCTTATAAGAGTGTAGACAACACCAAACACATGATAGTACAAGAAAGATCTACTTATCTCATCCAATCCTAGCCGTATATTTATATTTATATTTAAACGTGACCATATAATTTGTTCTCCTCATTTCAGTTCTTTTTCTTTTGCATCCATGAAAAAGAAATCTTGCTTAAATGGGTGCTGAGGAATTAATGGGATCAATTTGGTAAATCCATCTAACTGACTTCAAGCTGCAGAATAATATTTTTCTCATTTGGACTAAACTGCAATGATTGCTGTAGTTAGATGCATTCATGCAGCACCATTGATCTGAATAGAAGGTATATTAAGATTTAGGCTTGTCAGGTCAATTTAATAAGCTACCTCATTCCATTTCTTACCATCTGTATAAAACCCATGCAAAGGATGCATGAGAGAGGTGACTTAGAAGGCTTGATTTGCAAGCTTCATCAAGTCTTTTATGCCTGGATCTTTTGAATTTCTGTGATTTTTTTGGGGGAATTAAATGGAGTATTTGTTAGGTCCTCAATCTTCTTTTATGTTCTCAATTGATTTTTCTAGATGCAATAGCACTAAGATGGAAGGAGATAAAAGAGACCAAATGAGAAGAATACCTGAGCAGTGGGCTCAGCTGAAGAAAACCTGTGCAAGTTGCTCAGCTAAAGAAGATATCTATTTGCTTTTCTCTCTCCTTCCCGTAACTAACTCATACTCCCCTTTTATAGTTAAATTCCCCTTAAACTGTCAGCTGATCTCTGGAATATTCCCAACTTGACAATTGTTGGGCCTCCCTCTGTACTACAAATGTACAACCCACAACAACACACATACACACACAAGACTGCATACTACATCACCACAACACAGACACAATACTACACATTACCGACACAAACACAACACTACACATTACTATAACATAACAACACTCATTACAACACAACTCACACCACTACAACACCACACACCCATACACACAGCAGCATATACTAGCTAGAATAGTTAGGAGCAGTCATGGGCCACCTGGGGCCACCATACATCTCCTCTTGTAAACTTGCAAGATAGGGGGGTGCCTCAGGGTTGTATCAGTATTTGTAATCTGTCTTTGCTTGTATTGGTTACGTGTTTCTTTTTTCTGGTATTCACCTTATCTTTGTTCTATTTTGTGCCCAGCTTTGGGTGTTCGTCTTTGCTTTGCTTATTTATCCTCTGATTTGTGTCTTCTCATTGTTGGTAAAATTTGTTTTGTGTAGATGGATCTCTGACATTGCTTTCTTTTGCTATTGTACTTGATGGCTGGACAGGTAGATTTGTTAATTATGTAAGCCCTATCTAGCAGTTGCCAAAAGCTTTGATCAAGGCATCTTCACCAATGTTGACCTGCCCTCAGGTCCCATTCAGTTGTTGGGAGTGGGGACCCAAGGTTTCACATTCTGTAGCCCCCTCTTTGATCATTGGAAATCCTTTCCCTGTTACTATGAGCTGTATCTAATTTAAATCTGAGGAACTGGATGATTGTTTTTAGTTTTGAAATAAAAATTTTGATGAGCATTTCTGAGGTAAGTCTTAAATGATCTTTTTTAGGCTCTTTTTAGAGGAAGAGGTAACACTGTGGAAAGGGCTTCCTATTGATTCTCATTGGTATGCCGAATGAAATCAGCCAGCAATAATCTATTGATTCTCTTTCATTACCTTGAATAATAGAGGTGACAACTTTGCTAGAAAAATGCAGATGATCTCTTGTATGTGTTAGCACATAACAGTATTCTCTAGTTGGTATATATCTGATCAATCCTATAGAAAAGATTGCATTATTGGCTGTTTGACATTTTTACTGGATTTAACCTTCTTCTTACCTGAAGATAGTTATGGCGACTTTGCCTGATCATGTGTATTTGTATGGGGAACGTTCAGCTGCTCCGTAACATGCTCAGGCAAATCTCTACTGGAGGATTTGGAAGAATATCTTATGGGCTTTATCATTTTTCGTTTCAAATATATTAAATATTGAGGAGATTTGCATAAGGGTCTCCATTTCTTGTTGCATTCATCAAGATAGTCTCTACACCCCAATCTTATCATCAATAGACTCATTGCTTTCCATGAAGTACCTTCATGGTAATTATGAGCCAGAACCCCTTGACAATGGTATGGTAACCATATTCTGTACCTAGGCCATCTGGTTTTATGTAAACATAATTGCATGCCCCAACAATGTATTTATCGAATCATGTGACTTGTAGGATGTCTCCAAAATCATCAAATGTGATGCCAACATAAGACTATTCCTTGTATCCACTCATAATATGGGTCTTGGCAGACTTTGGGAAGATTTGTGAGGCCTGAATTTTGTTTGTCAGTTTGCACAACTTGATTGTTGCCATTTGTGCACAGATCCCCTAAGAAAAATAATGTGACTATTTATTGCAGCTAGAATTGAATCTGTTGCGCAACAGTTAGCCACTAAAAGTTAGACATTGTTGAAGTTGAGTGCTATTTCAGGATCACTCAGGGGTGGATTGTTTCTTTTCTTTGTGTTTACGCTGTTGATGTCTAAAGAGTTTATATTATTATTCACTCAGAACAACATACAAAAATATGGTATCTGATATATAGGAGTAAATGATAGTTCAGAAACCAGTAGTTAGTATGTCTATTTTCCTCTTGTTGCAAAAGCTTCCATGTGGAACTTTCTAGAGTCTGTTTGTTGCCTGTGTCTGAATTATACCCATTTTGTGTATTTGTCCTCGTATTACTTACTCTTTTTTTAAATGTATATATATATATATATATTTATTAATCAAACACCCAATTCAAAATGATACCAAAACACTGCCAGAGCCATGAGTGAGAAAGGTCTCTATAAGACCATTATTGAACTATAGTGAGGCTACTTGGCAAAATTTGACAATAGTTCTCTGTGCCTATATTTAGCGAGGATACAATTCATCCAAATTTATTCAGCCGTGTCGTGGATTTAAAGCTAGTGGCTTTAATAGTTTTCTTTCGATGTGGTAATTCTTTCTAGTCGGAATAAAATTGTTTGAGTGAGAGAGGGAGGCAAGGCATTTAACTAAAGTCAAATCTTTTGAGGTAAAAAATAGTTAGTTGTTAATGGATGATGGGCAATTGATAAGAGATGATAAGTGACTTTTGTCAATAGTGAAGGTAAGGACAATGAGCTGTGCTTAGAAGTTAAGAAAGTATGAGGACTCTTGAAGTTTACTATGTTGTCAAAGATTTTCGGCAGTAGAGGTAGAAGTTGCACTAAAAAAAGATTGGAAAAACAGTTGGAGTAGACAACATCTCAATTGAAGTGTGAAAATGCCTTGGAAAATGAATGTAGAATGGTGATAGCTTTGTTCTAGCAAGATGGTTGAAGATAGAAAGTTGTATGGTGTTTCATGTGACAATGAAGTTCTAATAAAGCTTGAAGGTAAGCCATAGGTTTGGAGATGTTTCTATGGGAATGAATGCTAGGTGGTGAACTATGTGTGTCAACAAAAGACGTGAGTAGCAGAGATCGGAATGTTTATATGGATATACGTGTATTGGAGGATGGGTGAGAAAAAAGGAACGACTTCATTAATGAAGAAGTTGAATTTGCACCTACCAATTAGAAAACGAGGGAAGCACCGCTTGAGATGGTTTAGCCATATGCAATGGTGACATCATGAATCATCTGTTTAGTGTTACAACACTTTGTAAACCACTAATATTACATGATTAGGGTAGACCGAAAGGCTGTGATGGAAACAGCTTAATACGATATGATATTCTTGGATATTAAAGAGGATATAGTTAGAGTGGGATGATGAAATAGTAAATCATTGTAGCTAACACCACCAGTGGGATCAAGGCTTGGGAAGTTGTGGTTCCTCAATGAAGCTTGTGCAGGACTCCTATGGGAGCTAAACTTTTTGACAGGAAATGGTATAATGTATAGTTTGTCCTTGAGAACTGAGGTTCTTTTTCACTGTTGCATCAAGGTAATACTTATCCTCATTTACTTGAAATATTACGTTTAATGTGAAAAATCTTCCTTTCATCGGACAACAATAACACCATCTCAACAGCTATTGTCTTTTAATTCAGTCATCAATCTTTCCGAGGTAAAATTATGTGAAAGCAATGCATCAGTTGTCTTGTACTGCTATGAATGTGGCTCGGAACTTTCTGATCTGGCTTGTAAATCTAAGTGCCGACTTCTATATTTTTCTCGATATGCATTGTGTATGATTCCTTGGCAATGCCAGATTGTTGGTATGTACAGCTTGAAGACAGCATTTCTTCTATACTGAACGAACGATTCTGGTACACGTAGTGTTCTTTTCTGTTTCCTGAGCTCTTTACTGACATGTGATTATTAAACAATCCGAATGGCCGGTGTAAAAATGATGCTGCTCTGATGTACACAATGCGATAACACCTTTAATCAATTGGGGTTATTCTATGGTTACGTGTGCGGTACCATCTACTCCGTTATCTTGCATCAACTCCTATAACAATTTCATCAAGGGATTGGGGAAATCCTCCACCAACCAACTCATCTTCTAAAAATAAAGTTTTGGCGTAATGATTTGAAGAATAAAGTTGTGGTGAGGAATAAAAGGCTTCTGGTCTTCCAAGCTATGATATCTTTGAGTCTTTGACTTGCATGATTAACGAATGGTTTTGGGGGACTCGTTTGTGACAATTAATGTTTTGGTGGGTGCTAGAGAGAGGATGAACCAAACCTCCACATGCACTCTGTCGATGGAGTGCCATCTCTGTCTTTTAAGAATTGATAATTATGAGAAACGACAAATAGTGAGGCACTTTTTTGGCCATGAAGAGGACAAAACGTCTTCTGCAAGGGAATAGGCTCCTTACCATTCAAGTAAAATCGGTGCCTTTCAGCTTTCATGTAAGTTTGATGAGTCAGAGGAAAACCTACCTGCTTGGATAGACTCGAGCCTTTATTAAAGCATGTCTCTTCTTTTAGCTTGTATTCAAATTCGGGCTCCAGCTTTAAATTTATATATTTATTTTTTAATCGGTCTTCTTCTTATTCTATCTGCCTTTTCTTTTTCTTTTTATTAAATTATGGTAACGCTCCTAATCCTTTGAAAACTATTGATATTACAAAAACACTCTGAATTTCTAAAATAATACAATTATACCCCCTTGACCACAACATATGCTCCAATGTAACACTTTGTCAGTTATCATAACAATATACGGTTGTGATTATTTTCTAAAGCTGTTTACATATCTAATTTTGGGTTTTCCTTGATTGATTCAATATTTTAACAGTACATACAAGTTAAATTAGATGATGTTTGATCTAAAAAAATAATTGTAATTGTATATTAAAATAAAAGATTGGCTTGATATCATTGAATAGGATATATCATCATGTTAATATTTTTAAAGAGTACAAGTGAGCTATTTGAAAATTTGGGGGTTAATGTAATTTGCATGGTTTTCAAGACTTTTTATTTTTTGTCTGAAGTTGTTTGGTGTTTGATTTTAGTAGTGTTTTACCGTATCTTCTAAGAGTATAAGTCTGTTTAGATTGTTTGATTCTTATGTGTATTTCATTTATATTTTATCTGTATATAATTTATATCTGTTTAAAAATTAATATTTAGATAAACTGTTTGATTTATATCCGATTTACTTATATTTCAAGACAAAGTTTAGGGATTTGGTTTTTTTAATAAAAGTGCATGTGTAATTATATATTTGTTTTCTCTATTTGAATCTATCTGATTATAATTAAATACTTATATTCGAATAGATTTGAAACTGATACTAAATAGATAAAAATAAGATGAACGAAATAGATCCGATATAAGTTTAAAGGATATGTGACTTGGGTGATGATTATACCGTCTATCACAATTATGTTTGATTTAGCCCAATACAATTTGTATTAAGCAAAACAAAGATGGCTAATTGGGGGAACTAAGACGAAAAATATCGGTTCTGCTTAAACCGAGGAAGCGCTTAAGGTCTTTCAGTTATTGATGGCGCAAGTTTAAGAGCTTTGGAATAGAATACTTCTCATGATCCTTTGAAATAAGCTTAAATTTATCATGTGAACACAGCACATGCAATGTAATGATTGAGCACAATTTTCCATTGATCACATATCCGCGACTCTCCTCGTTTCAATATCAATGCAATTTCGCAGCTTTTCTTTTTTCCTTTTTTATAATTTTTTAAAAAAATTATTTTAAGGTAAATTATAAAAATATTAACATGAGTTTTGAGTTATTTACAAAAAAGGTTATATATATATTTGTGTTTTTTAATTTTGAAAAAGTATATTTTTAATTTTCAATGTTTATATACTTTTTTATTTAAGTTCTTAATCTTTTTTTTAAACATTTGAGTTTTTAACGTTTTACAAAAAAAATAATTTTTGTCCAATCTATTAAGTTTTCTATCAATCTATAACACATATTGGTTTCAAATTGGACTATGATAATTAGATTAACAAAATGATGATACTAGATATATTTATTTAAATAATATAACAAAAAATACTAGTAACTATATCTAATGATATAATATAATAAAAAACACAAAAATCATAATTAAAATTAAGAAAATGGGTTCAAAAAAATTTGAATATACCTTTACTATCTTGGGCAATTAGCTCAAGGTTAATTGAAAACCAATATATACTTAATATAAATAGGAAAATTAATATATTTAATAAAAGTCCTATTTTTGCAAGAATTTAAAAATGTTGAGGATTGAAATAGAAAGAAAAAAAAAGTTGAGGACTCACATAGAAAAATAGGTAAATATTAAAAACTGAAATTGTACTTTTCCCTTTTAATTTTGTATCAATATTTTATTAGTTGATAAATATTTAATTAAATTAAAAAATATTAGTAAATTATATACTTTAATAAAAAAAATGAAAAAAATTGCATATAATCAAAAGAAAGGAAAAAACAGAAAAATAAAAAAGGCAAACATTTAAGCAATTAGTAGAATATCACATGTGTTATTATTTATTATCAACACAAAATTAAATAATACAAGAAACCTTTTGGTTAAAAACACACACACACATAGGCAACCTATGTGAATTTGGAGTAATCCAAACCGGATCCTATATTTGTGACGGAAGGTTGATCAATCTTTCTACTTTCTAATTAAATTATTTAAAAGAATTTTTGAGTTAAAGTAGATTAGTAGCAATTATCACAAATAAAAAATCAAAACTTTTTTTAGACAAGATGTAAAAACCAATATAAAATTAATTTGACAAATCCTAAATGAAATTTTCTACAGGAAAAACAACAACCTAATCCTAATTACTTTTTTTATAATTTATCCATTATTTTAATTGAGCTATCCTGGGTTGTGAGCAAAATTGGAAGAAATCCAGGGCAGAACATAAATTAATCTTCGAAAGTGTCATGGAAGCTACATCGATACAGCTGTTTCCTTCACAACCAACCCAATTTCCACTCTAGAAATACAGCTTATAAAATGTGACGACTCCATTCCTGTTTGGTTGTTTACAGCGCATGGCTTTCTCAGTCCTTCTACCATCTCGGTTGGTTGAACGGTTCAGCCATCATAATTCTTTAAGTAGTGTCATAAAGAATATAAGGGTTGGATGTGTAATTGTCTGGATGGTAATGATAGTGTTTTGTATTTGAACTAGTGGCTGTGTGAGAGCAAATCATAACCATTATTGTTATGACTCAACTTTATATTTAACTACACAGTCGTGATGTTGTGAAAAACACACCAGGTTAATCAGATTAAGATATATGTGGCATGGAATCAGTGTTCTTTGCACGCCTAGTGAAATGGAGATTATTAATATACTCTCTGTAGGGGGGAGACATCGATGATTTATTTTATTTTTATTCATTTTTAGGAGTGCCAATTAAGAATGCCAGAAGTAAGAAGACAATGTTGGTTGTTTTAGTTTTGTAAGTTATTTCATGAAGGGGGAGGGCAATAAAGTATCTCAGTTCATTCCTTGCATCTACACTGGTGCCTGGAAGTAGCAGTTGGTTGGGGAATCAAGTGGCTAAATTTATTTTTCTGGGGCCACATTCACCATTACTTGGCCCATGTTTTTATGTTCAGGCAATTTGTCAAATTATGGCACCAATTAATTTATATTATCTTTCCCGCTCATGCTTATCTGCATTCATAATTTTCTATTTGCAATATCACAGAACTATATATTACTTTTAAAGATTTTTACTTCTGGTGCTGTTTTTATGTCATCTTTGGTTCTACTTGGTAAGTTTTAAACTTACATTGAATAATGAAAAGGAAAAGCCAACAGGAATTAATTATCTATACATATTTTTATAAACATGTATTTCCTAGCAAAGACTAGTTCAGAACCCAATGGATTCATATAGTAATTAAGATCTAGGAACCCTTGTTATAAGTTACATGAGACCATGGATTCAAATCTAATAAAAAATAGGAGTACTCACATAATATAAACTGGATTTACTGGTGCATAAGCCTTTCAAGATGACGTACGTGCCTGGTTGTAATCTATTCCATAAGGGAAAACGCTTCACTTGTTGCACAATACACATCACGTGTATAGATGAAGGGTGGATAATTACTAATAAAGCTTTAACATGTGGTGGTTTTTTAACACCTAAATTTTTTTAAAAATTATTTATTATTATTACCATATATTGGAATTTTAAGGGTATTTACACATCGCTAATCAATATTGGTAATGAAAATAGGTATTAATGAATCTTATTATGCTACTTTGTTATTAGAAAAAAAAAAAAAGAAAGAAGAAAATATGACCTTGTCAAAAATGGTGTCATGGAGAAATTTAGAGCAGTCCAAGTCTAAAAACTTCCTTTGAAGTCCTGTTTTTATTCTATGGTGGTTGATTTCACAGATGACTTGGAAATGGCAATAGACAAGGAAAAAAATATTACTTTGTTGAGACTTCTACTGCTGCTTTAGCCTTTTTGATCCTTTCCTTACTAATTAGTAATTAGTTGGCACTTTTTAATGTAAGAATCCTACCTAAGTGAAACACAGACCTGTCAAAGACTTAATGTTTGGTTGCCTTATTTATTCCTTCATGTTAATATAAGTCCCTCCACACAAACACCTATTAATCATAGACATATCAAGAAACACAACTGTCTCCCTTCTCTAGCCTTCAATTCTTTCTTCCCACCTTCCATCCTTTTCCTGTCGCAAAGAAACTGCTAAATTCAACGCCACAACCAGCTGATCTTATTTCAACTAAATCCTTCTCGACAATGAGAGATTTAGTTCCTTGCACTGGTGAAAAGGCCTTGAGCGTGTTCCATCCTCACACAAGTCCCAGCAATTCTACTACAAATTCTAGTGTAACCTTTTCGGTTAAAACTGCCGTCAACTATATATACAAGAGCATCCTCTCCACCGAAAAGCAACTCCTCATCACGGTATCTTGGAGCCGAAGAGGCAACGCGAATCACCCCAGCCTAAGTATAAGCTTTGGCAATAACTCAACGACACCATTCATACTTTGTTCAAACTCACGGTTATTTGGGAAGAACAAAGGCAATAGGAAGATCCAACACGAGAAATTTGGTATAGAAGTCTTGTGGGACTTCTCTAATGCTAACTATGACCCTTTAGAACCTGAACCTGTTGATGGATTCTATCTTCTAGTGATGGTTGATTCAGAAGTGGGGCTTCTTCTGGGTGACATGGCGCAGGAAGCCATCTTCAAGAAGTCTAAAGTGAATACTCCAATTGCTAAATTTTCCCTCATTTCACGGAGAGAGAATTTTTTAGGCAATTCGCAGTATAGCACCAAGGTCCGGTTTGGTGATGGCGGGGCCCTGCACGAGATATTGATCAAATGCTCTGGAGAAATGCAAGGAAGGAAGCACCCATATTTGTCCATATACATTGATAGGAAGATGGTAGGGCGTGTAAATAGATTGCAGTGGAATTTCAGGGGTAGCCAGATGATTTTCACTGATGGTTTGGTGGTAGATCTGATGTGGGATGTTCATGATTGGTTCTTTGATTCGGAAGATGGTAACGCGGTATTCATGTTCCAGACAAGAAGTGGAGTGGAAAAAGATTTATGGTTGGAGCATGAGTTGGACCATAAGAAGCAAAATACAGCTGAATTCTCTCTGCTGATATATGCCAACAAGAGCTGATGATGCAGCGTGTTAGTCCTAGGCAATATTTATTAAAGAAACAACCTAGTAAGACATGATTGGCACTGGTTTTTCTTAAATATATCGGTTTAGGTCGTTGAATATTCTTTGCTTACGAATGGAAACATGCAAAAGCAGGTTTTGTATTCGTCTTTCAGTTGAGTGAAATTCTTTTTCTTTCGATTATACGAATTCTGAAAAAAAAAAAAATTAAATAGAATGAAGTTATTCTAAAGCTCTAATGTTGATACCCGATATTTGAATTCACTTTCTCTGTTGTAGCTATAGCCATCCAGATATTAAACGGAATTTAGATATGGTGACCATTTGTATTCAGAGGCTTGCTCCAGTATGAAGTCATATGTCCCTCTCTTGCGGGAGAGACGCAGCAACAGTGTTTTGCATTTGATTGTCATTTTGCAGATCTCTGTTTAATGATCCACAGCATAAGATGATCATGTAAAGTTAACAGTTGCTCCGCGATGAACGCGAGATCGCTATTAGCATCATGGATGTGGTAAATGGGGGCAGAAGCAGAGTTACATGAGGGCCTAGTTAGATCGAAGAGTCTTGACTTCAATAGTTAGATTGAAGAGTCTTGGCATAGTTCACCTAAAAAGATCCTAGAATGAATTCAGCAATGAGAAGCAAATCAATAATTATCAGAAGCAAGTGGAAACAAGAAAATTGAAAGGGAAAAATAAAAATTTAGTAGTTTAGGTTGTTTGTTTTGCAGAAAACGATTTTCTGATTTTTTTTTTCTCAACATTTGATATAATCAAGTTTTAGGGTTATCAAATATTATCTAGTAATTTAAGAAGTTGTGATTACTAGAGGTGAGTGGTGATAGGAGGAAGGCAGAAACCAATGGACAATGTCATGGTAAACCATCACAAAAATTATCAACAAAAAATGATTTTCATTTTTTAAAAATAGAAAATTATTTTCCATTGGTATTTTGCAAAGTTAACCATCATCACGAGTGGCGTGCCACTTCTGTCGTCTTCCATAATCGTTTATCACTAAAAAACCTCTAGTTGATGCAACCTCTTGAGACTATTATCATAATAAGTCTAGATAATTGTAAAGTTTTGTCTATAACAAATGTTGGAAAAAGTTGCGAAAGTTTTTTTTACCAACACACTCTTAAGAATGGGTACCTTTAGTCATCTGCATGCCTATTTCTGCTATGGTTGTCGATTTCTTGAACACCATTTACCAAACCGTTCTTGTAGAGGGTCCTCATTTTGAAATATGGGGTTATGCCACCATGTGAAGGGAGCCCCATTTTGAAAAACTGTGATTATCATGTTGAAGATGGCTAGTCACTTTTGGGAAAAGTCGGGTTTTGTTGACATTTTGAAACATAAGTTGGTAGACAGTTAGATTGCAAGGTGGTAAAGTCATAAAAATGACATGATTTTTCATTACATTGATTAACTATTAGGTCCAATTCCACAGGAGTGTGCATGAATATTGAATTGTGATCGCTGATCAAGCATTACATTTATGTTCGTGTGGAGTACTGTCAACCTGTGCCAAACATATGGAATTGTAAGTTAGGCAGTAGATTATTTAGACATTAGGAAAGACTGTCCAAATAGAAAAGTCAAAATTTGCTCATAAATGAACAACTATGCAAAAGATACTGAATAAACACAACGATTATCATAACAAAAAGAATTGATCGGCGTGATGCAGTGTATTAGATTATTATTATAATACGTAACTTGAGTGCGAGCCTCTGCATAACTGGTTGTATTGTTCCCTTGATAATCAGAAGGTCATGGCTTCACTAGTTTAAGGTGCGAGATAAGTGCTAATGAATTTTCATAGAGCTCGGGTTTGGAATGTCTGACTGCGGAAGCAGAAAATGGGCGACAGTTGTAGATTAGTTTATTGATAGGAGCCGATCTAGGTGTTGTTTGAGCAAGTTAGGTTACTAATTGAATGTTGGACAGGACTATTTCAGTATTACATTTTTAACTCAATTTAATGTTATTGATTAGTTTCTTAGGTTGGTGATAGAGTATAGGAAACCGGCTACAATTAGAGATATCTCAGGAAGATCTAGCTTGGTAAACTCGGAATAAGAATTACTAGATTGGTTTTCCACTCTCAACTTTGCTAGGTTATCTCGTGTATAAAAAATAGACTTGAAAAAGGTATTTTTGATTCCATTTGGACTTCATTTGGTCTTAATAAGCCATTAGCTTATTTTAGAATGAGGTAGACTTCTCTTGTAGTCCATTTGGTACAAAGGAGTGATAGCATTGTGATTCCTTGGAATCATCGATTTTGCGTTTAAGAGGAATTTAATTTCACCTTTGAGATGGAGAAATTGTGATTCTATTTTGGCCTCTTTAATAATCATTAATTAAAATTACTAATTTAACATTCAATCTCATTATGATATTCGATAATCAAGGACACTCTTGACAAATACTATTTTACATGCATTTCATTTTGTGTGTGTTTCCAAATATGGAAATTGATTTATCATTGTAGATATGATTCCTATCCATTCCATTTTGTACATTATAGTATAGATGAGCTTATCTTACAAGCAACTGGCTTTGATTTGACTCAAGCCCAAGCTTAAAACCCATGGTTATATATAAAAAAAAGGAGGCTTCAACCTTAGTTGTCCATTATTAGATACAACTAATGGCTCTTAGCAATAGTAATTTAGTCTGTCTGTCTTAACTTTATCTAATGGTCAAGACTTCATCAAGAACAAGTCAAGAATACTTCAAGAATGTTATATTCAATCCATTGTCCTATGTGTACTTTGAGAATTTGAGCCTACTTATCCCTTCTCTCATGTTTCTCTCTAAGATCATCATATTGTTAGATAAAAACTTCTCTAAGATCGATTGGCATGCTTATTGCAAATGATCAGTTATCTACAAAAATCCTCAAAACAAGTGTTTTTAGCATTTAGCAATACATTTTTTTTCTATTTTATGTTTTCTTGTTGACTAAATTATTTTTGATTGTTAAGTATTAGGATTATGAATGTTTGCCCCCAAACAACATAGCTGTAAAATATGATTCTTGCAAAATGTGGCTAAAGTCGAGCCTTTGAATTATTTAAAGTGTTTTGATTTGGATTTGACAAAACACCAATTCATTAGCAAAATTCATCTCTATTTCAACTTTCAAAACTCTAACATTTATACCCTTGATATATAGCCATTCCTTAGATGAAAAGTACTAGCATTGTTTTTTTTTTTTTTTTTTTTATAATTAGATTTGCACCTGTGTACCTATATTATATAATGGGTGTTTAAAAATTAAAAAAAAAAGCTTTGTAAAAATTTAACACATCTAATAAAAAGGAGACTAATTATAAAAGGAATAGATGGAAAATCATGAAAGAACAAAGAAAACATATAATAAAAGAAAGTAAATACAATTCTCGTTGAAATCAAACCAAACCATTTTTAAAGTGGCTTACTTTGAAGGAGGTTGCAAACTAAATTGCATTAGCTCATTCTTAGTTAGGTTTTCGGTTGTATAACCTAGTTATAACATTATATTGATAAGAGCGATAGAGTGTAATGATGAATATGATTTCTCTTTCACACTCCTAAAATCTGATGTACAATTTTAGATTAGGCTACTCTTTTGTGATTGATTATAAGTTGTATAGGAGACTTTACCATTATGACTTTATTAGGTAGTTTTAGTTGGTCATATGTCTAATCATTTTGCCTTGTATTTTGCTGCCACATATATATATTGTAATCATAAAAATGAAAAGTAACAGAGCAGAACAAATTTCCTCTTCCTCTATTCAACGAGAATGTTTGCTTCTATTCCTTATGCTTTCTAATGTTTCAATGGTTCAAAACTAACAAATGGTATCAAATCTCTTTTTCTTAAGGGATGTGTGAGGTAAGGGTCGTCTCTTTCCTTTAGTGTTTGTGAGGAGCGTGAAATTAAACACGAGAGAGAGAAAATGGTGTCAAGTAACCATGCGGCTATGGGACCTCTAATTTTTGTAGGAGAAAACTATCATATATAGGCGACCAAGATGAAGGCATATTTAAAGGCTCAAAGTCCATGGGATGTGGTGGAGAATGATGCTAATCCATCAGCTTTAAGAATAAATCTAACTTTGGCTCAAATGAAGAAACATGAGGAAGATTTAATAAGGAAACCAAAGGCTTTTACTTCCTTGCATTCAGCCTTGTTAGATGCTATCTTCATATGAATAATGGCGTGTGAAATACTAAAGTAGGGTTGGGACAAACTCAAAGATGAGTTTGAAGGCAATGAAAGAGTGAAGATGGTTCAACTCTTAACCCTGAAAAGGGAGTTTGAGATGTTGCAAATGAAGGATGGTGAAATTGTCGAAGAATATTCCTCTAACCCCCTTGATATAGTTAATAAGATTAGGTTACTAAGGGAAGATTTTAGTGATAGGAAAGTGGTTGAGAAGATGTTGATTAGTTTACTTGCAAGGTTTGAAGCCAAAGTTTCTACTATAGAAAATTGTGCGATCTAAAGCTCTTGACAGTAGTAGAGCTTCTTAGCAAACTACAAACCCAAGAATAGAGATTAAGCATGAGAGAAGAGAGTCCTTTTGAAGGAGCCTTCCCAGCATTCAAAATCAGAAACAAAGATGGAGGACTTGTGAATGAAGGGAAAAAGTATGGAAGCAACGAGGATGGTAAAGGATAAACAATAAGGAACTTCAAGGAAGCTAGTAAATAAGGAAGATTTCCCACCTACAAAACATCTTTAAGGACCAATAATCTGGAGAAGGATTGTTAGTACAAAGGAAGGGGACTTATCCAATGTAGATTTTGCAAGAAAATGAGACATGTTGAAAGGGTTGGTAGATTGAAGAAGAAATAAATAACGGATTAACCTCAACAACATGCTAGTTTTGCCAATGAGAAAGAACAGACCATTGATAGGTTGTTTGTAGCTTCAAACTCTAATTTGTAGTGGGACGATCAGATATAGTGGATGTACAAGTCATATGTGCAAGGACGAATTAATGTTTTCTAGCTTGGACAGAATCGTGAAGACAAAAGTAAGACTCGAAGATGGAAAGTTGGTGCACGTCAAAGGAAAAGGATCAATCTATGTGCATACTAAGCAAGGTATGAAATGTATTTTGGACGTTCTCTTTGTGCTTTATTTATCTCAAAACCTTCTAAGCATAGCACAAATGATGAACAAAGGTTATTCTTTATCATTCAAACATAAAACATGCTTTGTCTTTGATTCAAATGGCGTATTGTTAGTTAGTGTGCCTATGATAGATAGAAGCTCCTCTTTGGAGCTAAATAAGGCATATGAAGATGTTAGGTTTGTTGTTAATGATGATTCACTGCCTTGGCATAGAAGATACAGACACTTCCACTTTACAAGACTTAGAAACATGTCCATTAAGGTTTTACTAGGGACTTGCCAAAAATTGCTGCTATAGATGATATATGTGGAGCATGTAAACTTAGCAAGATGCATAGGTTATCCTTTTCAACTCAGTCAACTTGGAGAGCTAAGGGCACACTTGAGTTGGTCCATTTTGATGTATGTGGACCTATGAACATAGAGTCCTTGAGCAAAAACAAATATTTTATACTCTTCATTGATGATTTCATAAGGAAGACATGGGTCTACTTCCTTAGTAGCAAAGGTGAAGTGTTTTCTATCTTCAAGAGGTTTAAGGCTATGGTGGAATCTCAAAGTGGTTGCAAGTTGAAGTGTTTGAGGATAGACAATGGCAAGGAATACACTTCAAATGTATTAAATGATTTCTGTGTTGATTTAGGTGTAAATCATTAACTAACAGTTAGCTATTCTCCTCAACAAAATGGTGTGTTGGAGAGAAAGAATAAAACGATTGTTGGAATGGCTAAAAGCATGATGGTGGACAAGAAGCTCCCTCTCAAGTTTTAGGCAGAAGTAGTCTACACCTTCATGTGTTTGCTAAATCAATTGCTAACAAAAACATTGGAAGGACAAACTCCAACTGAAGCTTGGAATGAAGTTAAGCCCATAGCTAAGCATTTGAAGATGTTTGGTTTTATGTGTTATGTTCATGTATTAGATGTTAAGAGATCTAAATTGGAACAAAAGGCCAAGATGGGAATTTTTCTTGGTCATGTGCCAATGGCCAAAGGTTATAGAATTTATAATCTACAAACTAATAAAGTGGTTATTATTAGAGAAGGTGCAACAAATAAGTATACACATTAGAATTGGGAAAGGAAGTGTGTGGAACCAGATGATGTTTGCAACAAATTAAACCCACTTCCACTGCTATAGACCTCTTAATCTCTATAGAAGTCTAATGAAGATGAAGAAGACTCAATGGGATCCTCATCGGATTCTCCAATTCTAAAAACAAAGTCTCTATCTAAGATTTATGAAAAGTGCAGTTTTGCTATCATGGAGCTTGCTACTTTTGAGGAAGCTGTGATGTATGATGAATGGAGAAATGCCATGAAGGAGGAGATGAGGATGATAGAAAAGAATAAGACATGGAGCTTGGTGCCGAAACCTGCAAACAAAAACGTTATTAGCGTTAAGTGGATTTTTTGAACCAAGTTGAATCTAGATAGCATGATAAATAAGTTTAAGGCAAGATTGGTTGTCAAAGTTTATTCTCAACTTGCAAGGGTAGATTATGGTGACATCTTTGCACCAGTCACGAGACATGAAATCATAAGATTGCTGCTTTCCATGGTTGCCCAGTTGAGGTGGAATGTTTTTCATCTCATTGTCAAATTTACCTTTCTCAATGGCAAGCTTAAGGATGAGCTATTTATCGAGCAACTTATAGGCTTTAAGGATCATGATGGTGGAGACAAGGTGTATCTATTGCATAAAGCTTTGTATGGGTTTAAGTAGGCCCCAAGAGCTTGGTACAATGAAATAGATAACCATTTTGTTCAATGTAGCTTTGTGATAAGTGAAAATGAAGTAACATTGTATGTTAGATCAAAGGAGGATAGGAAGTCGTTGATAATTTCTATCTATGTGGATGACACGTTGGTGATAGGAAATGACAATGAGATGATCAAGGAATTCAAGGAAGAAATGGAAAGGAAGATTGAGATGTCTGATTTGGGGAAGATAACTTATTTCTTGGGGATGGAGATTAGTTTGTGTGATAACAGAATCTTTATCTTTGATAAGAAGTACGCTTTGGAAGTATTGAGGGAGTTCAAGATAGAAATGAGCAAACCGGTTTCAACTCCTCCAATTTGCAACGAAAAGCTTTCTAGAAATGAGAAGGGAGACAACATTGATTCAAGTCAGTTCTAAAGTCTCGTTGGAAGCTTGCTATATCTAATTGCAACTAGATCCGATTTGATGTATGTTGTTGGTGTCTTTTTATGTGTCATGAGTCCACATGGGAGAAGTAAAGTATGAACTAAGATATATTAAGGGAACTTATGATTTTGGGATTATGTTCAATTGAAGTGCAAGAGGGAAGTTGATTGGATATGTTAACGATTAGGAGGGATGTCTAGATGATCTAAAGAGCACCATGGGTTATGTTCTCTCACTTGGTTTAGGTGTCTTCTCATGGATGTCCAGAAAGAAACAAGTTGTTGCTTAATTAATGGTTGAAGCAGAGTATGTTGTTGCTACTACTATCGCAAATCAAGCTACTTAGCTTTGCAAGGTGTTGAAGGATTTGCATTTCCCTCAAGTTGCTACAATTGTTATCTATGTTGATAGTAAATTTGATATCTTAATGGCTAAAAAATCTAATTCATCATAGAAGGACCAAACATATAAACGTGAAGTTCCATTCCTTGTGAGAAGCAGAACGAAATGTGGAAGTGGACCTAGTTCATTGCAGTTCAAAGATTTAAGTTGCTGATATTTTGACTAAGTCCTTGTCTAAAGGAAGATTTGAGTATTTAAGATTAGAATTAGGAGTCTCTAAGAAAAATCTTAAGGAGTAATGATGAATAGGATTTTTCTTTCATATTCCTAAAATCTAATGTACAATTTTAAATTAGACTACTCTTTAAAGATTGATTGTAAGTTGTATGGGAAACCTTACTATTGTGACTTTATTAGCTAATTTTAGTTGGTCATGTGTCTAATCATTTTGCCTTGTCTTTTGCTCCCAAATATATATATATATATTGTAATCAGAAAAATGAAAAGTAACAGAGCAGAACAGATTTCCTCTTCCTCTGTTCAACGAGAATGTTCGCTTTTGTTCCTTATGCTTTCTAATGTTTCAATGATTCAAAACTAACAAGCTGTGAGAATCCAGATTTGATTAGGGAAATGTGCTGGTTTAAAAGCGTAGGTCTGCCCATTGTATATCTTCACCAAATTTTCACTAGAAATAGTAGCATATCGAATTTCATGCATTCCTTTTCAACAGAAGCAATCAAATTCAATGCTGGATAATAATCGGACAATACATTAAAACAAAGGATCAATTTATGCAACTATGCATCGGCAGAAGACAGTCCGTTTTCATTCCAATCAAATGATCCATAGATGTTGGTGCACCTGTGTCTTTTTGACTTTTTGGCAATGTGCTAGAGATTTGTCAAAAAAGGGAACCAACCAAGTGGAAACATAGCTTTCAAATTTATTGAGCTTGACATGCTAATAATACTAATGCATTTCAAAAGAATCTCAGTCATGGCCTGCTTTCTTCTTTTTCCGTCGTTCATTGATCTAGGACATGACTCTAACGAGTAGACAGACGTTACACGCAAGTCTAACGTACAACCTTAAAATTATGACCAAGTCATTCCCTCCCTCGTGTTTGAATGTGGGATTCCGTTGTAGTGTTCTACTATAAAATTTATGATTAGATGAATTACATTGCCACCCCTTCGAACTTTCATAATTTACCCGTGAACTTTCATAATTTTGCAAAAGTCTTCCGAAACAGCATTAAAGAAAGATTGTTGACAATTTCGGTTTTGAATTAGACAAAATTAGAAATCAACATTGACTATAACCCTCTAAGCTAATGATGCGGGTTCGATTCCACTCTCTGCTTTATTCTCTTCTCTATTTCAATTGGAATGTTGTTGATAACTTTCTCCATTAACTATAAGTATACGAGTAATTGTGTTATATATATAAATATATATATGTAATTAACATTAATAAAAGTACAGTCAAGGATAAGATAATAATTAAAATAACAAGACAAGGACAATTTAGTCAATTCATGGCCTAAATATATAAACCTTTTTGTGACCTAAGGCTACTCGTTTTCTCCTTTCTACATTGCAAGCCTAGAGACTCTCGTGGAACCCTAACGATATTCTAGAAAAAAAAAAAAAACACTCTCAAGGACCTCAAAGCAATCCGAAAGGAAAATTGATAGGGAGAGGATCCATTCAACTAGGTAAGGATTTCTACCACGAAATATATGTATATGATTTTGAATTTATAGCACTAAGATGGTTTAGTGATATGTGAATAGGATTCAGGACAAAGAATGAGGTGAAACAGGCATAGGAACGAACAATTTGAGGATTTAAGTCGTAATCTGATAAAGTAAGTACAAAATCCTTTGTAATATGATAGGGATAGCATAAATTAGAGTCAATTCAACATATTCATTTAGAAAATTAGGTTAGGGTTAGAAAGAATTGAGAAATTCAAATTAGAAAAAGAGAGTTTGCAAGGAATAGTAAGATACACGACCTCTCAACACGGTTGTGTCTCACCTTATGTTAAACCTAGATTATACAGAAAGATACATGATCTTCCAACATGATTGTGTCTTACTTGTGTTAAACCTAGACCATACATAAAGATACATAGTTTCTTAGCACGACTGTGTCTCGTCTTGTGTCAAAATATAAAATACATAGAAAGTTATATGGCCTATAACACAACTGAATCTTGCTGTGTCAAAATGCAGAATAAATAAAAATATATACGGCCTTTGGCATGGTTGTATACTATCACGTGTTCACTTACACGGCCTCCAACATAGCGGTATTAAGTTAAAAAGTTTCCATTCCATTTTAATGTGTTGAGGTACAATTCTAAGATTATGTAATTGGGATTATGTATAGGTTTGGAGGATTTGTGAGATTGTAGAAGTGGGAAGAAATAAAAAATTGCAATCTAGGTACATGTAAACCATGTGTATTGTTTTGTGTGCTTTAGTTTAGAAATGTGTGTGGACTAATAATGCTGAATGATGAATATCATCGATTGCGCTTGTGTTTGTGATTTCCTAGGTTCGAGAAATTGAGTGTGGGTCAGTGTTCTCAAGATGGTACCTCGATCATCGGTATGTGATGTTGTCCTTAGTGGAATTGTGTATTGAAATGAACTAGATAGTATGTGGAAGGATGTTGTGAAAGAACTCATGAATTTATGGATAGTGGGGAGTACCCACTATCATCTATATATATATATTATGTATGGAGTAGACTCATGAATAAAGGGGAGTACCCTTTGTTGTGTATATATGTATATATAATTGTTTGTGGAGGGATTGTGTGGATATGTGTAAGGATGTATGATGATTTTGATGATGAGATTGCGTGTTGGCTAAATGTTGTGAAAGATAAATAAATTGTATATGAATATTACGTTGCATCATGTATGTGTTGTTGTTTCTATCATGACATGTGTATGTGTTTATAGGTATGCATAGTACCGGGCATTTGCTCATTCCCCGTGGGACTTTTTTTAGTTGTAACAAGAGAAATTTTAAGGTATGATGAGATCCTAGAAGAGACCAATCAGGATACTGAGGAGAATATAGAATGCATATACTATGATGAATAATATCCTGATGAGGATAAAAGAGATATATTGAATATTTTTGTAATTGTGATTTTAAATTGTTATGTTATTTAAGTTGTTGAAAACGTTTGCTATATTTAATTGAGGAGTTCAAATATGAATTATGTATTGAAGATATATGTTTCCTTCAAAAGTTATTATAGTGTTTAAGTTTATGAATACTTTCGTTGTAACAAATTGAGGAGTTTAATTATCATTTTGAATACATAAAGGTTAATGTTTGGAGAATTGTAGTATCTGAACCTTTCCATGTCTTTACGTAATAAGGATATGTGACACACCGTAACGTTATTGGATTTCGGAACATTACATTAACAACCAACATTAATGTGAGAATTGCACTTTCTACAAGTTGTGCGTATAGCATGGTCTATTCCATAGCAGAGAATGACCTTTTCTAAAGGTACTTTTTGACTTGACTTCAACATTGATGTCATATCTTCAATTGCTAAGTGGTCATTAAAAATTAAACAAAAAAAAAGTGCCCTTTCACAAATAGATTTCACCTGACCATTTATTTTCTATATTGCTTGGTCATTTCCCTGTTCATGTCCTCACTCAATGCCTTGAAATAAAAAAAGAAAAAAAATCGGAAAATGATGAATTTTTTGAGAAAGGCTTGATAAATTCAGATTCACAACCATCGAGTATAAAAGTTTAAGCTTATCGGTTGTGGTGTGGCCTTTTACTTATAGGCTGATATTTGGATTGAAATATATCAAGTAAACCACTTAATTAAATTAAATGGGAAAGAAATTGTGAAAGAGTTAGAATTCAGGATCTCTTGTCCTGATACTATGATAAATCTGTACAATTACCTGATCTAAAAGTTTAAAATCGTTAGATATCGTGTATTTCCTATTGGTAGGATAACTAGGGCAAATAGAAAAATCCCTGCAAGCCATGACCACAAAGCAGAATACATAGCGCTCAGAAGAGGGTATTGGATCATTCAAAATCCAAATTCATATACAACTAGTGTTCTTGTCAATATTTCATGATGGAAACAGATGCAAAAACTAAAGCAACAAAAGAAAAGAGGATTTTCCTCGCAGTGTAGATGGATGTACCCTTTGATGTGAATTTTTCTCCTGAAAAAATAGCAATATCCAAGATGAAAATCTAAATATGTAGAAAAAATAACAAGAAGAGAAGAAAAACATATGAAGTTTTAGAAAAGATACTTAGTGCACTTCTTTGGGTGGCAAATGCATTTCAACCCTACACCACAATTTCCATTAGGCTTGTTACACTCATCGCACATGTTGGGGACGTTGTCGGGGATGTCGAAGGAAATCCTAGTCCCAAGCACATGTTCATCACTAATAGAAGCATAAGCATCCTTGTATATCCACTGGTAGTGTGAGCAATTCATCGTTTTAAAATCCAAATCTGTCTTGTGCCTTTCAACATCACTGACAAGCAAGCATGAATAAGACACTTCTGTTTCTTGTATCTGTGCTTTTGAAGAAGCTCGGCATGGCATGAATAAGACAATTCTGAAAGATTTTTGATCGAGGAAGTTTACTCGAACAGTTTATTAGTAGTACCGAGTTGGGCTGTGGAGGTAAGGGAAAACCAGCAGAAAGAAGTGAAGGAGAAATGTAATGTAATGGAGAAGAGCAAGAAGAATTGTGTGAAACCGTCAGTAGTTTTTGCTTGTAGTTAATTGAGGAAATTGGAAATAGTCCTATAGAAGTTCTAAAGTAGAGCTTTTGATCTTTGCAGAGGATTGCGCGGCTTAATGGAGATGACAAATTGGAGTTTGAATTCAAGAAAGGTTTCTCGATTCGGATACCTCCACAAAATGCTGCTGAAGTTTGATCAGCCATGCCAATTTGGAGAAAGAAATTGAAGATCAAAGGTACTAGAATATGGAGTTTCTTGTATGCTTTCATATTTCTGCCTAAATTCTCTGCAGAAACAAGCTGTGAGATGATGAAATATGATGCCCTGCTCCTTAGGTGTTTTTATTAATTTTTGTTGGTCTCTCTATATGCTTTGGTACATGCAGAGTCCTTTTTACCACTTCTAGGACCAGATAAAGTAAACATTCATCATTTCACAACTCTCTTTAATTTTCTAGTTTTGGATGGACAGGTTCATGAAACTTTGAATATACTTTAAATTTTTTATAATCTGCAAATCCTGGAAGAATATTACATACCCTTTACAATCTTTTTAGATTCTTTATCCTTTTTATGTATTTTTTTCCTCCACGGGGTTCAGTACTTTTGCAATTGATCACTTTTGGAACTTTTACTCTTCTGCCTAGCTTTGCGTAAAGAGCTTTTGGCAGCATGATTCCACTGTCTCAGTCCCAAGAGATTCCTCCTATCCTAAATGCTTTTTCTAACTGATATAGCTACAAATGTTGTAGCATTTGAAATTCTTACCGTTAGAGGCGATTAAGGTGATATAAAACAAAAAAAGTACAACTCATTTTCAGGTGTGGGAAATTATCATGTTTTCCTTTTTTTCTTCTTTGTTGGAAACACCTTTGGAGCGGCTACGGTCATTTTATCGACCAAGGTATCCTTTTGTTTGCTGATGTACAGTCCTATTTTATAGGTTTCTTGCATGCTTCCAGCTCTGCAGTGTACTTTTTTCTTCTTTAATGAAAATCCAACAAAAATCTCATCAAATCCACCAAAAAAAAAAATAAAAAATCATAAATCTATCTTTAATGTTTAAGGCTACTCTCTACTAGCTTTGACGTTTGAGATAATTTCATGATAATTTCTCATTTCACCATATGATGTGTTGTGTTTCTTTATGACCTTTATTTTCCTAAAGATTAAGCATTTTTTGCCACATGGTCGCGTATATATCGATCTTGGTATTCATCAGGTGGGTTATGATTTTTTAGCTGTATCACAACTGCTCTTGAGTAGTTTGTACCTAATTTATAGTTAATTTAGACAATTCTATCCGGCAAAAATATGTAGCATAAACTAGAAAACAAGATTTATAAAATGTAAAATAAACTGCCGAAAACTTGGTGAAACTCACAAGAGTCTTCTTGAAGAGATAAGTGTATCTTTCAAATCAATAATTTTTATAAAATCAGTTGATCTAGCCTTTTCGATGCTAAAACATTGAATGTGGGAATAGATTTATTATGGCAGACAGGATTACTAGGATGGGACCACAAATTTAGTACTGTAATTGTCTGTTTTGGGATGAAATTAACCATGATTAGTTGAGACAAGGCAACAAAATTAAAAAGCTTCCCCATCACAATTTAAGACGGCACATCAACATAATGTAATTTAAATTATTATTTTGGATCGTTGCAAATGGTCAAGTGTTGGAAGTGTGACTTTACCTCTGCATGGATCATAATTCATACCTCCCGAACTATCACTAAAGCTGCTATACTATTAATAAAAGGGAGAATAAATAGTAGTGGTTTTGACCACGTTTTGGGAATTATGTGCAGTGAAAATACACTTTGGGAGTTAAAGGGTTTATCTGCGGATGAGAATTTGGAATGCTCTGCCAAAAGTTCCACAAATCAAGCTATCGTGTATTCATGGAAAATTAAGAGTTTCATGATAATACAAATATTTCCACAAGGCATGTACGAGTACCTCCTCCAGGCATAACATAGGCTAACTTCTAGGAAACATGATAACACAAATATGCGGACAAATGCACTCAAACACAAATTAATCTTTGAGGCTAGGTGACTTATTAATGCAATATTAATCTTGATCATGCCGGTGCCTTCACTTGAACTGCAGGGAAGTCGAGCAGCACAACCTTCTCTATTGCTGCGGAAAATTTTCCAGAGAACTCGACATGATTTGGATGACCAAGAAAGGAGGTGAAGTCTTCTTTCTTGTGAAATGTTATCAAGAATGCATGTGTGAAACCTTGTCTCAGCATTTCTTGGCTTTCCAAGTCCTGCCCCCTGTGTAATCCGTAGTAAGCTGCTTTAGTTAAGGACTGGCAATGATAGGATCAAAGGAAGGCCTCATTTTCTAAATAATGCATAATCCTCAAATGCGCTGTGCGGATTGCGACCGAAGCGCATCAGGTGGATAAATTAAGTAAATGAGATAAAACGACTATGTATATTCAAACTCAGGATCTCCTACTATGTTACCGTGCTACCTATCACGAATTATCTAAGTTATTCATGCAACAGGAGCTCTATATCCTAACAGTGATTCACTTTCACTGGGAAAAAGGAAACAGATTACTTTTTGTGTCATGGAAAATGTTTTTTTCCGGGATCTTTAGAATAAAAAGTACATAAAAATTGCATGTGAATGAAAAATGTTCTGCCAGAAGAGAGGAAAAGGATTCCTAAGCGAGACATTGAAACTGATGACAGTCTAATCTAAAATTTTAAGCTGGTTAATCTTGAATTGTTTTATATTTGTTGTCAACAAATTGAAAATAATTTTTATGAAATGGAAATGTTCCATAAGAAAGAAGAAAATAACTTCTTTTTGAAAATCAGAAATCATTTTCCTTTATTTTCGGGTAAGACATTAGCCACCAGCGTCATGCCACAATCCTCAACCTCTACCGCCTCCTATCAGAAGCCACCGCTAGCTAGTTAACACAACTGATTTATTACTACAGAGTTTGAAAATTATAAATACTAAGCACTGTTGATAGTACGAGAATGTATAAATCTCGCTAAACAAACAAAAGGAACCTAAGAAAAGAAGTTGTTCATCAACAGCTTACCATTCAAAGGACTTGACAGTATCCATCTCCATGACTAACTTCTCCAATCCCTTCAAAATATCATCCACAGCAGCATCTTCTTTGAACTTGACTATAACTAAATGCTTGAAATCTCCCATATCTAAATTGCTAAATCCGAGTTACCTATGGAACAAATATGACCCCCTTAAAACCGTGAATTTATATACATGATCCGTCGGTAGGACAACTTTTGCTGTCCAATCTGTCAATTTCCACACGTTCATATCGTCCCTTGTGCTGTTGGCCCCAAAAGGAAGAGGAGGTCTCTCCTTTGTTGGACACAATCTGCATCACAATAAATGGAAAGGTACGTGTGCTTGCAGGTATAGACCCACTGATGAGCTACTCACTTCGCTTCAGTGCACTGTT
Organism: Laguncularia racemosa; assembly: GCA_037954665.1. Lineage (NCBI taxonomy): Eukaryota > Viridiplantae > Streptophyta > Magnoliopsida > Myrtales > Combretaceae > Laguncularia > Laguncularia racemosa. The sequence goes on along the minus strand of JBBMOL010000474.1, from coordinate 120,198 downwards.
ACATTGTCCCTTGCAAGCGTCCTAATCTTAGACTTCTCACATGCATGGGACCGCCCTTGGGCGGACTGTTTTTACCTTATGTTAATGCCTTTTGGTGTGAAATGAAATGAAAACTTTCCTGTTGAGGCATGCATTATTTATTGCTTTCCTTGCTTGTAATATGATGTTTATTCATTGCTGGTGTTTTCTTTATGTCATTCCATGTGCATTAAGGTTCATCGACTGGACTACAATACATGGAGCACATGCCCCACTATATCTTTAAGGAATCTTAGTGGAGCCACTCGAGTCATGGCAGATCTTAGTTTTCACAAAGATAAAATCTTCGGTGTGAGTAGTTAATGAAAAGATTGTCATGATGAGACCCTCTGTAATCTACTTTTGACCAGTTTGATCCACGAAAAAATTGTGGGTTGGTAGAACATTATTGAAGAATATCTGATTGGAGCAAATTATTACGAAATCGTCATGAAAATATAAGCTATGTATCATATGGAACTAACTAGAGTTCCTTGATTGTAAACATTAATTTTGAAAAACTACCAGGAGCAAGTGACTGGTACAAACTAACGTGCATTACCATTTTAGTGGTTCTTACCCGCCATTGATATAATCAGTGTACCGGATCATCCCATTTACCGATATTGCGGATTAGGAGATCTAGATTGTAACGAGTTGTTTAGTGGTACGATTTTTAAGTTACACGCAGTTCAAATTTGACTAGAAAATCAGGATCTCGAGTAAGTTTTTACAGGGTGTCTGAAATCCTAAATTCACAATGAGGCTGCCACGATTAGAATCCCTGGTCGAAGGAATAAATCAGTAGAAGCTGTCTTGAATTATTGTACCCCTTTTCTGAGTCATGCCGACAAGTATTATACCATTTTCAAGGCCATGAAACAAAGCAGAGGTACGTACAAACAATACAGAGGTACGTACAATCAGCTTATGAATCCTCAGCCTTCAACAGCCTTCACAGCGTTTCCTTTCCCTATAACCAATACTCATAGCCAAATACTCGACATTTCATTATAATAAGGCCACACAATGCAATCAATCCAATCATATTATTAAGTCACGTGATTTACTTGAGTAAAGCCACAATGACTCTACGGGCATGAGAATGATCGTTTTATTTTATGGCCACTACACTCAAGACAGAGAGATAAGGGATGATCACCTGAATCTTGCAAATACTAGTACCTACCAGTTCTTTTAAAATTATCTATATTATCTAAAAAATACTTTAAGTTATTTAAATTTTATCATAGTAGAAATGCCTTGTAAATTATCGTTTGAGTTGCTAAAGTATCCAATTAGATGGATAAATTCTCAAACTAGTTTAATTTGAAATTTATTAGAGTTTCATTTTCTTTAAATTTATTCATTGATTTTATGATAAAAATTACTATTTTCAATATATTAAATTAAAAGATAATATTCTGTATGGTATCTAATTATTATAACAATTGCTTATATAAGATAAAAATTATATCCTAATGAAGTATAAGAAGTATGGTAATCACTTATAGAAATATAGTTAATTTTTTTTCAATGAAAATCTCCAATATACAATGTGATTCATTTTTATAATATCGTTAATTTAATTTAAATAAGTGTTTAATCACTAATTTATATAAAGTTTATTTTTAAGATAATATGTATACATAGATGTGTGTGTGCACATGTGTGTATATACTTTTTGTATTTGTATTTTATTACTATATTTAAAAATATACTTATTTCTTAACTTGATTTGATATATTGGTATAACCTATACACGTGTACATACAGCTTTGGAAAAATTAGCTCTCTCTCTTGTAACATTCATTATTATAACTTATACATGTATATAACTTCAAAAATAGAAACCTCATCGAACTAGTTCTATGAACCCATGACAAAAGCCTACAACAAAACCAGCCCAAGTCGCCCAAAACCATGAAATAAGTCTCTTCTGGCTCATGTCCAAAGGATTTGCATCCAGTGATAAGTTGATATGCATATTTGCATATGTATCGGGTTCAACTTCAAGGATTTTTTCCATGTGGGATTTGCACAATTGCATTACGTCATAAGTCAGTAAACTATGTGTAACATGCAATCTTTTTGATTCATTTTCTTCATATCTAACCACTTGTTTTGAAAAAAAAGCACATATTCCCGTATTAAATTTAGCATAGATTACAAATACTCAAATTCACGCATATTTATCATCATTTACTTGACTAATTTCGTGAGGAAAGTTGGTTATTTAATTCATTTTACTACAGTAGCAGCAGTAAAAATTTTGAATATGTGACTTTCATCGAGCTTTTACTTCCTTGTTTGATCTTGTCATTCGAGACCAACATCCCTATGCGATTACAGGCAATGAATACTATCTAAAAACATAAAATTTCTTCAAGAACTTTGATCAAGTGAGATGGGAGTGCAATACTCTTAATACTATATACGCATAATTAATTTCAAATAAGTTTTCAAATCATATATAATGCATGGGTAATTATATGAATGCAGCATTCTATAAGGTTTTCTGGTAACTAACGTAAAATTTAGGATTTACACCCCCTTGACCTTGCGTTAGGGGTTTTGAAGCTACCATCAGTACCAGGTCTCACACTAGATTTAATTATTCTTATCTCTTTGTTATAGATCCTCTCTTAGTTTTAGTGATTTAGGCTTAACTATTACTCACACAGTGAGCATTTAAACACCCTTAAGGACGTACTAGACTCGAAATCGTTAAGGTGCGATAATCCCTCAATCACTTAGTTCGCACTTGGCGGAACAGTAATCCTCATATTATTTCTGATGTGCCCTGTAGCAATGATGACCTTCAATTCAATGCAATGTCTTATGCAATGCATGTCTTGTTTTAATTAAGTCCAATCATTTGGTTAAATGGGTTCGGGGTGATCAATAATATGTGGTCACAAGTCAATCCACATTCAAACAATAAAATAAATTATCCAAACATTTAAGGAACACAATTCTAAGGGCAAGCAAAAAGAAATCAAATCAATCCCACAAGCAAAATAGTTACACCTTATATTTACCTTCACCACAATAATAGAAATTAAGCATTGCATGTCACAGATAAAGCAAGGAAGGCCAGACTAACCGAATAGAATTGAGTAGACCAAACAAAAAAATCATAATTAAATAAATTTTGAAATAAGTTAACATTTGAGACTCAATCAATAATAGTATATTATAGCTCAATCTTGTCAATCATTAAATTGACCACTTGGAATTGATTTACAGCTTTTATTCCTTGACACACTCATGTCATTTCCTTTTCGAGTGCTCAATTCCATACATTTGCCAAGTAGAGTAAACAAAGGTGCACCTTTCCAATATCCTCAACTTATTAAAATATCAAAATTTGTAAAAATGAGACCACAAGTCTTTTTCATATGGGAAAACGTACATATATATATATAACATAGTGGAGATAGAAATTGTTTTGCTCATTCAAATATTTTCTAGGTCTTTAAGTTTATGCATATTTACATGTGCACAAGTGTAGACATCTATATATTTTTAGCTAAAGGATAAGTTTGCCAAACATATTCCCCGACATGTTTAAGAGAAGCAAGAGAATATAATTATTAAGTTTAGAAGATAAAATTTGTACTGGTGATCTCATATAATTATATGTATAAATGTATTCCATAAATATAGTATGAAAATAGTTTTATCCAAGCATATATATATTTAGATTGGATTTTTATATGTGTATATGATGATATATAATTTGTTCCATAATATGTGTACATATACACTAACTATAGAAGGAAAAAAGTTAGGTTTATATATATATATATATATATATATATATATTAATTTAGTTTGAAGAAAACAATGTTGAATCCTGGTATTAAGCTTATAGTAATAGCACTAGCAAAATGGTGCAAAGTGCCATCGTCAAGATGGTGATATCTAAACCCTTAGCCCATTCTGTTCTTTACATCTTTAGGATAGTATTCATCTATAACTTATCTAACTATTGATTTCTTTGTAAAACTTCCTTTCCAAACCCATTTTACCTTATTGCTTGCTCCGAAAATAATAGCAACCACAACAACTGCAACGATAACTGTCGAGTCTAATTTTTGAATTCCCATTCCTAATCCGATCTAAACTAGACCCTATGCTCATCTAATCTAGATCCTCGACTTGAGTTAGGAATTTCGTTTAATTTTTTGAGTCGCCACCCAACTGTTTGTTGGGAAAATTGAATTAAGACTAAAGGAGCGGATTAGTCTTAATTTGGACCACTAGTCGTCGTTCTTTCCTCTTCTCGTTTTTGTGAAAAGAGGAAAAGGGAAAACCAGAGCTTCTAAGTCCGGAGGCTAACCTATTAAAACCTTTACGGTTACCACCTAATCTCCCAAAATTGTTTATCTTTAGAAATGTGTTTCATTTGTGTTTCTGTTACTTTTTATTATGTTTGAGAATTATTTTGAGAAAATGATTTTTTCTTTATTTTATGGGTTGACCCGAATGGGTGCCTACGTACCTGCTATTCAGGATCAAACAAGCCGTAGTTCGCTTTTTCTGAAAAAACTTTAGATTTGTTGGTGAATTTTAATTTTGAAAACTCTTTTGATTTAAGTTCTTAACGTCTTTGGAATTTTTAAAAATTTCTAAGCCTAAGCTTTGATTTTATTTTTGAAAATGATTTTTTTTTTGGGAAAACATCAATTTTGGATTTATTTGAAGAAAAAGATTTTTCTAGGTGCTAAAACTTAATTTTTCTTCTATTCTCATAATTTTTGAATTTTTATTAATTTTCATGATTTTTATGATTTTTGTGATTTTTTGTGATTTTTATAAATTTTTGTAATTTTTATGCTAGAACATTTTATCCTAAGTTATTATCTATCCTATTTTGAAATCTAAAGTTTTATTATTATTTTTCCTAATATTTTTATTATTTTATTCTATTTTTTTATTTTTTTATTCTTTTATTTATTTATTTTTTTTACATTTTATTTTTATTTATTTATTATTATTTTTTTTCTTAATTCTAGAAAAATCTAATTTCTACATTTTTCCTATTTATTGAAAATATAAAACAAAAACAAATAATAAATAAATAACAAATTCGGAATAAATAAATAAACCAAATAAATTAATTAAATAAAAAAAAATCCGATTTACCTGGATCCGGGTCGGTGCGCGGGTCGAATCTGTCGGGTCAAATCGGGTCGGATATGTCGGAGACGGCGGCGGGGTTAGCTCGTTCACGGCGTTCCGGCGGTCGTTTGCGGCGGGTGAAGTGTCGAATCCTAGATTCTTGAGGGTGCTGAATCCGATGGTGGTGGCGGTTTACTCCCAGATCGCCTCCTAGCGGTTGCTCCAACTCCGATCGATGGTCTCGGCTTCAAGTTCCTCCGGCGTACTCCGATTCACTCCTTTCTCTCCCTTTCTCTCACTTTTTCTTCGTGTTTTTTCGTGCTCTGGCTTCCTCCTGTTCTCCTCTATTTATAGGCACCTCGAACTCCTCTTGGATAAGCTCGAATCGGCCGATTTAGATAAACCCATATTTTTCCGTTTCTTAGATTCGATTTTATCCCGGCGATTTGATGTTAATCTCTTGTGTTCCTTTAGTTTATCTGATGGATTTGGCCTTATCTCGACTTTAATCTAGAAGATTAAAAAGAAAACGGCCGATTTCGCCTTCGTCGGACTTCTGTCGGATTTTTTTCCTCCGGCTGGGCTCGCGAAGAAGACGATCACGCGCGACGCGCGTGACTTCCCTCGGCCAATCACATGCTGCCACGTGGCAGCTCCAGGGAAAAGAACGAAAAATTTTTGCCGAGCGCCTGCGGGGGGATTTGAACTCGCGACCTTCAGCCTTCACACGGTTCCCATGCGCGCACACGAGCCAGCTGAGCTGGCCCAATTTCCCGATTTTATTTACATCGCAAATTGTACATATGCGATGCAATTTTTTTTATTTTTTTGTATTTTTTGAAATTTCAAAAATTTGTAAAAATTATTTATTATTCATTATTGCTATTTCTAAAATCATTTTTCAAAATTGAAGTGTTTTCCTATTTTATTTTCATTTTTTGAATATTTTTATTATTTATGCTAAATTAAGGAAAAATTGGGAAAAATTAGGAAAAATTGAAAATTGATTATTATTGAAAATTATTGATTCCTAGGGCAAAAATGGGGTGTTTACAGCTGCCCCTCTTTGTAGTAAAGTTTGAAAAACTTAACTACAAAGACAAACAAAAGACGCCATTTTTGGCCTCCTAAATTAGGTTTTGGTAGGAAAATGCCCCAAGAGTTGATAATCCTACGATTTGAAGATGTTCCAAATGATTCAAGGTAATGTTCCTTCTCCAAAAAGTGCTTTATGAGCTAACTAATTGGCGACAGGGCATATCTCAAGCTTTGAGTAGGAATGTATGAGAAAGGATGATAGGAAGCGTCTTATCAGACTTGCAACCTTGGAAAGAAATATGACCGAAAAGTGCCCCGAGAGCTGACTAATCGGGAGGGTTTAGGAAAGTGCCCCTCATGGGCTGACTAACCTTTGATAAAATGCCTCGAAAAGTGCCCCCTATGGGCTAACCTTGAGGTAGAAAGTTTTAGGAAAGGGCCCCCTATGGGCTGCCTAACCTAGAATGGAAATTTGCCTCAAAAAGTGCCCCCTATGGGCTGACCATGAGGACAAGGTTTTTAGGAAAGGGCCCCCTATGGGCTACCTAACCTAGGATTGAGAATTTGCCTCAGAAAGTGCCCCCTATGGGCTGACCATGAGGACAAGGTTTTTAGGAAAGGGCCCCCTATGGGCTGCCTAACCTGAATTGAAGAATTTGCCTCAGAAAGTGCCCCCTATGGGCTGACCATGAGGACAAAGTTTTTAGGAAAGGGCCCCCTATGGGCTGCCTAACCTGAATTGAAGAATTTGCCTCAGAAAGTGCCCCCTATGGGCTGACCATGAGGACAAGGTTTTTAGGAAAGGGCCCCCTATGGGCTGCCTAACCTGGATTGAGAATTTGCCTCAAAAGTTGCCCCCTATGGGCTGACCATGAGGACAAAGTTTTTAGGAAAGGGCCCCTATGGGCTGCCTAACCTAGAATTGAAATTGTTTTAGGAAAGGGCCCCCTATGGGCTGCCTAACCTGGATTGAAGAATTGCCTCAAAAGGTGCCCCCTATGGGCTGACCATGAGGACAAAGTTTTTAGGAAAGGGCCCCCTATGGGCTGCCTAACCTGGATCGAAGAATCGCCTCAAAAGGTGCCCCCTATGGGCTGACCATGAGGACAAAGTTTTTAGGAAAGGGCCCCCTATGGGCTGCCTAACCTGGATTGAAGAATTGCCTCAAAAGGTGCCCCCTATGGGCTGACCATGAGGACAAAGTTTTTAGGAAAGGGCCCCCTATGGGCTGCCTAACCTAGAATTGAAATTGTTTTAGGAAAGGGCCCCCTATGGGCTGCCTAACCTAAAATGGAAATTTTTAGGAAAGGGCCCCCTATGGGCTGCCTAACCTAGGATGGAAAGTTTTAGGAAAGGGCCCCCTATGGGCTGCCTAACCTAGGATGGAAAGTTTTAGGAAAGGCCCCCCTATGGGCTGCCTAACCTAGAATTGAAATTTTTATTTCCAAAAAGGTGCCCCCCATGAGCTAACCTTAGGAGATGATGTTTAGGGAAGTGCCCATGTCATGCTAACTACCTTATTAAAAATGAATGACTAGACGAGTGCCCTATTATGGGCGGACTCATCTCATGCTTTCTAATATGCTTCCTATCGAGCTAAATGATGTAATGCCTTTCATAATGTGACGATGGTTAATCATTTTAAGACGCTTGCCAGTTTACCGTGGATAGCAACCAAACAACCGACCCTTCGTGTCGGTTCGCTTCTGCTTCTCTTCTTCTCATCTTGATACGGGGTTAAAAACCTTGATGTGCTTCACTTCTTGATGCTTTTGACTCATTCGTCGGTAATGTTATCCTACTAATGCACTAAGTTCTAATGCTTAAGAATAAATAAAATTATATCACAAATTTTATCGAGATTCAGTATCATTTTATTGTTTATCTTTTATTGACGAAATGGTGGGTAATGTGTTTAGGTGTATTTATTGTGACGAGAATTGATTTGGATTGTTGACCACTCAGGGATATTAGCTTTGCTTGTAGAAAAGTAAAAACTCAACTCAATGAAATTTGTATCGAACATTGGCCTTCATAAACATTGGCAAAATTTCAATTCCCTTGCCTAAGGATAGTACATCTTTACAGCGTCGGTGTTGACGGGGTCTCTCAATTCTGGACCATCCATCTGAGTTAATATTACGGCCCCACCTGACAAAACCTTTTTTACTATATAAGGGCCTTCATAATTAGGAGTGAATTTCCCTCTGGAGTCTTGGACATTCGGGAGAACTTTTCTTAGTACTAGGTCACCCTCTTTGAAGTACCGAGGTCTCATCTTTTTGTTGAATGCTCGGGCTATCCTCTGCTGGTAACACTGACCATGACATAGTGCGGTGAGTCTTCTTTCATCAATCAAGTTCAGCTGATCAAGCCTTTTCTTTACCCAATCCGATTCCGTTAATTGAGTTTCTGACAATATTCTGAATGATGGTATTTCGACTTCCACTGGTAGAACTGCTTCTGTACCATATACCAATGAGTAAGGGGTAGCTCCTGTAGATGTTCTTATTGAAGTCCTATAAGCCATGAGAGCAAATGGTAACATTTCGTGCCAATCCTTGTAAGTTGTTGTCATCTTTTCGATGATCTTCTTGATATTTTTGTTAGCTGCTTCTACTGCCCCGTTCATTTGAGGTCTGTAGGGAGTTGAATTTTTGTGGTTTATGTGGAATTGTTGACATAAACCTGTCATCGATTTATTGTTGAGATTGGTACCATTATCGGTGATGATTGACTCAGGAACTCCATATCGAGCTATTATGTCCCTCTTTAAGAAGCGGACTATTACCCCTTTGGTGACATTGGTATATGATGACGCTTCTACCCATTTGGTGAAGTAATCAATCGCTACCAGTATAAATCTGTGGCCATTGGATGCCGTTGGAGTGATGGGGCCGATTATGTCGATTCCCCACATGGAGAAAGGCCACGATGCCGATAACAAATGTAGCTCGTTGGGTGGAGCATTTATCCGGTTTGCGTATACTTGGCACAGATGGCAATGCTTAACATACTTTATGCAATCCGACTCCATGGTTAACCAGTAATACCCTAACCTCATGATTTTTCGGGCCAACATGTAGCCGTTCATATGAGGTCCACATACCCCTTCATGTATTTCCTTCATGAGTTCGCATGCTTCATCTTTGTCCACACATCTCAACAGGGTGGTATCATGTGATCTCTTGTAGAGTATAGACCCACTTAATAAGAAATGGCTTGCCGACCTTCTGAGCGTTCTTTGGTCATTCTTGCTAGCCATTTCAGGGTATTTACCTTCTTGGAGAAAGGTCTTGATGTCGTGATACCAGGGCTTATCATCTTGTATCTTTTCAACCGTCAAACAATAAGCGGGCCGACTTCCGATGTCTATTTTCATCGGGTGAACTTCGGCTCCCCTTGTTATTTGCACCATGGACGCTAATGTGGCCAAGGCATCTGCGAACTGATTCTGAGTTCTCGGGATATACGTGAAGGTGATTGCCTTAAACTCCTCGATTAATGCTGTTAGGTGTTGATGGTATGGTACCAGTTTGGGATCTTTGGTTTTGTATTCCCCTCTTGTTTGTAGTATGATGAGCGACGAGTCCCCGTATACCTCTAATTCGCGGATTCCCATTTGGCAGGCCATCTTGAGGCCAAGAATACACGCTTCATATTCCGCGATATTATTGGTATAGGGAAATGTAAGTCTTGTCGCTGTAGGGAATTGAGTGCCGTTTGGGGATATCAATACCGCCCCAACTCCACAACCGAATACGTTGGCAGCTCCGTCGAAAAACAACTTCCACCCAGCATTCTGCTCTCTCCCAGAGTCTTCTACTGGTATGTCTTCTACTGTTGATATGTTCTCGTCCGGGAATTGGACTCGTATTTCTTGGGTACCCGTCTCGACAGGGTGTTCGGCCAACTGATCGGCCAAGGCCTGCCCCTTTATCGAGTTCTGATGCACATATGTGATGTCGAACTCGGATAGAAGCATCTGCCATTTGGAGATTCTCCCCATCAGCGCTGGCTTCTCTGCCAGGTATTTCAAAGGATCATGTCTTGTCAACAGCTCAATATGGTAGTAAAGGGTATATTGCCTTAGCCGATGCATGACCCAAATTAACGCACAACACGTCTTCTCTACCTCTGAGTACCTCTGTTCCCCATCAGTGAACTTCTTGCTCAGATAATATATGGGACGTTCTCTCCCCTCCTCATCTTTCTGCCCCAGCACACATCCCATGGATTCGGGGAGTATGGTGAGGTATAAGAATAAAGGTTTTCCTTGTTTCGGGACTATCAAGACCGGGGGTTTTATAAGATAGTCTTTGATTGTCCTGAACGCTTCTTCACATTCGTTGTCCCATTCTATTTCAGCGTTCTTCTTTAATAGACGGAATAGCGGCCGACACTTATCAGTGAGTTGTGAGATAAACCGAGCTATATAATTTAACCTCCCCAGCAAGCTTCTTACTTCTTTAACGGAGCGTGGGGAAGGCAACTCTAATATGGACTTTACCTTGTCAGGGTCAATCTTAATGCCTTCCTGGCTGATGACGAACCCTAACAATTTCCCCGTTGTGACCCCGAAAGTACATTTTTCTGGGTTTAGTTTAAGCTGGAATTTCCTCAGTCGATTAAACAACTTCCTCAGAGTATCTACATGGCTTTCTCTTTCTTTGGATTTAGCTATCATGTCGTCGACATATACCTCAACCTCACGATGCATCATGTCGTGAAGTATGGCGACCATGGCTCTCTGATATGTTGCCTCGGCGTTTTTCAAACCGAAGGGCATGACTTTGTAACAGAAAGTTCCCCACGTCGTGATGAAGGTCGTTTTGGTTTTGTCTTCCTCGGCCATTTTTATTTGATTGTATCCTGAGAAACCGTCCATGAATGAGAAGAGATGGTTTCCTGCGGTGTTATCCACTAGAACATCAATATGAGGTAGTGGGAAGTTATCCTTTGGCGTGGCTTGGTTTAAGTCCCGAAAGTCCACGCATACGCGCACTTTTCCGTTCTTCTTCATGACGGGGACTATATTTGCCACCCATTCTGGTTAGTCGGACACTTCGATGAACCCTACTTCTAGTAGTTTCTTGACTTCTTCTTTGATTTTCAGCAAGATGTCAGGCCTAAATCTTCTTAATTTTTGTTTTTTAGGTTTAACATCTTCTCTTGTGGGAAGCCTGTGAACTACTATTGACTGGTCTAGCCCTGGCATGTCACCATATGACCAGGCAAACACATCTGCATATTCGATTAATAGCTCGGTTATCTTTCATTTTTGCTCGGCACTCAAATTGGTCCCAATTTTGAGGCTCTTAGGGTTTTTCACGCTTCCTAGATTTACTGTCTCCACAGGCTCATCGATCGAGATTCCGCTTTGTTCATGTCTTAGCCAATTTTCTTGTATTATTTCATGGTTTAAGATATCGTCTTCAACAACTGACCCAGCAGCATTGGAAACGATATTAGCGTTTTTACATTCTACCTGCGCGAAATATCCCTGATGTTCGATGGTAAGAGATCTGAGTGACATGAAAATAAAGGCACGTATATAAGAGAAAGCAAACAAACTGTGATTAATTTGAATAAAGAGTCTCAATAAAACTTGTTTAATGATTTTTCTACTCTTGAGCTAACCTAGCACTATTGGTAGGACAACAAAACCAGTTGTTCAGATCTGGACGTTGGTTGGACATGCGGGAGATTGATTCCCCTTTGTTGTCTTCTTTGTTTATTTGATGCTCTTGAATGGTATTTGCCCTTCTGAAAGTTTGTTGGAGAGGGGGAATGCACATCTGGGTGTCCATCAATTTCCCCTTCATTCTGCCCCTTGCTTGTACTTCTTCCATGGCCGTAGGAACATATCCCAGTCCGAAGGTCCCGTGCTGCCCCTCTTTGAACTGATGACCCTCCTTACTGGTCACCATATTCACTTCGCTGAAAATTTGCAATCCCAGGCTTTCTGAACCTTCATCTCCGATGTAAGGTATGGCAGTTTCTTTGTATATGGCGTAATCCTGCTCGCCCAGTATTGTAATTATCTGCCCATTGGTGATGAATTTGACCTTTTGGTGGAGACTAGAGGGAATGGCACCAGCAGCATGTATCCAAGGCCGTCCCAGGAGCAAGTTGAAAGATCTTGGGATATCGAGGACTTGGAAAGAGATGTGAAATACTTGTGGACCGATTTCCACTGGTAGGTTCACTTCCCCCACGATGTCTCTCTTTGATCCGTCGAAAGCTCTGACCACTGTGGAGCTAGGTTTTATGTTGCTTGGATCGGACCCCAATAAGCCAAGTGTTGCCAATGGGCATACATTGAGGGATGATCCGTTGTCAATAAGTACTCGGGAAACGATAGTATCATTGCACCGGACCACTATGAATAGTGGCTTGGTATGTCGGTCTCCCTCTTCTCCTAACTCTTCTGGAGAAAAAGATATCTGATCCATGGTAAAGATAGAGTTTGCCACGTCACCCATCTTGTCTGTAGCAATACCCTCCGGGACTTGAATCTGTTTTAGCACCTTGAAGAGTGCTTCCCTGTGGGGCTCAGATGTAGTGAGGAGGCCCATGAGAGATATCTGCGCTGGAACTTTATTCAATTGCTCCATGATCCTGTATTCGCTGGCTTTTACCATCTTTGTAAATGCAGCAAGACCTTCTCCCTCTTCCTCCGTTTTCTCTGTATTGGGTTCTTCAGTCGGGCTCTTATACATGGGGTCGTATAATCTCCCAGAGCGGGTGATACCTCCCACTATAGGAGGTCGCTCTTGTTCGAGGGCCCGATAGTCGAACGGTGCAGCCTTGTAATTCTCTGCTGGTACAGGGACATTGAATACATATTTTTTCTTTGGGATTTGTACCTCCACCGACTATCCCTCATAGCATCGTATGACCTTGGGCTTCTGATGGGAATTAATCATGTTGACAGTCTTCCCCTCTTCCTTTGCTAGATTGTCTTCCTTCTCGAATTCCGGCCCCCACCCACTAGGCGGCCCTTGCTCGGTTGGGGTGTAAGAATAGTTCACCAGGTACTGAAACTTCCCATGTGATTCTCCCAGAGGGCCAACCGTAGGGTCCCCGGATAACCATCTTTTTTTAATGTGCACCTTTGGAGTCTCTCCCGAAACGGGTTGCTTAGCCAGATTCTTTTTGACGGCTTCTTTGGAAGCTGACTCTTCTGATGTGAGCATGTTGATGGTAGGCCTGTGATTAGGCAACGGGTTGGTGTTGACATTGGGCGCTGGAGTGTTTACAAAATCCAATTGTACGATCCCTGCGTCAATCAAGTCTTGGATTTTGTGCCGAAGCCTCCAGCACCTATCTGTGGAGTGTCCTTCTTGACCCATGTGGTAATCACACTTGAGGTTGGAATCAAAGTTCTTGGGCTTGTATCGGTCGTTGGGGAGTTCGAAACTTATCAAGTTGTCCGCCCTCAACCGAGCGAAGACCTGACTGAGCGTACGGGGATTGGAGTGAACTGCCTTGGGGCCTGGCAGCTTGTGCATGACCCGTCGTTGGTTGCTGGGCTGGGGTATTCGGGGTCTGGAAAGTCACCCGAGCCCCAGGTTTTTCTGTTTTACTTGAATGCACTGTACTGACTGTGGACTCTTTAACTCTATTCCCTCCTAAGGGCCTTTGGGTTGGTGCAACCCTAGGAGGTTCCATTGAGTGGAGCCTGCCGGTGGTGATGGCATTCTCGATCCTGCAACCTGCAGCCACTACTTCTGCAAAACTGGAGGACGTCTGGCCGACTAAATGTGAAAAATAAGTTTTTTCCAAGGTATTTACAAATATGGATGTTAATTCCTTTTCAGATATCGGAGTGGCTACCCTGGCAGCTTGGGCCCTCCAGCGTTGAGCATATTCCTTGAACGGCTCAGTATGTCTCTTTCGGAGATTCCCCAGATCAATTACAGATGGAGCAACTTCTATGTTAAACTTGTATTGATCATAAAAGGCCCGGGCTAGCTTTTCCCAAGTGTTGATGATGTTGAAGTCAAGGTGAGCATACCAGACCAGTGCAGGGCCTGTGAGGCTGTCCTGGAAGGTCTGGAGCATGAGTTGATCATATTGAGCATACTTGCTCATCTTCCGGGCATATAGCCTGGTATGCATCTTAGGGCAGCCGTCCCATCATACTTCTCAAAATCTGGGGTCTTGAACTTGTCAGGGTATGCTTCCTCCCTGTATGCTGGTAGATTGGTGATTCCGGCCTGTTCAAAACCATCAGGGCCTTCAATAGTTTTCATTTTGTCATTGAGCTGCTGGAAGAGTCGCTTCTCCATCTCCTTTTGTCTCTCTTCCATCTCCTTTTTTAGATCATCAGAGGTCGGCCCCTGGCTGACTTTCGGCTCATACTCGAAAGCTGGGTTTAGGTGGGAATTGATTTCTTCGTATTCCGGAGGTTGTCCCTCCACAGCTTTTCCCTTCCTGGCCCCTGAATACTCTTCTTGAGTCGGCTGGGTGTTGCGCAGGAGGCTGATGCTTTCAGTCAAGAGGTGAACTTGGGCAGCCAACTGTTGGACCGTCTGCTCTAGGGATATGATCCTGGAATCTGAGGTAGCTTCAGCGTTAGTGTTATTGCGGTTGTCACTGCTGTTGGCCATTTTTGCTCTTGAGCGTATAAGGACTGAGCTTCTGAGCGAGTTCGGTTGCTTGGAAGCTATTTTCGATACCTGGATCCGCATTTTATTTTTTTATTTTAGTATGATGAATGCAAGAATGAAATGCATGTGTCACACGAATGCTAAAAGATAAAGAGGATTGACAATTGATTGATAATGTATTATTAAAACTTCACTTTTATTAATAATTCTGGAGTTCAATAAAAATGAAAGATTATAAATAATCTATTTCCTAGCTCTTTTAGTCTTCTGTTGTGGAGGCTTAGTCTCCCCATTGATGACGGCTTCTAGTTCTTGGACTTTGGCTTGGCACTTCTCCAATTGTGCTTCTAAGGCTTTGTTTCTTTGGTCGGATTCCTTGAAGCGTCCCTTCCAGATGTCTTTCTTATAATCTGCAGCTTCGAAGTATACTTCCATCCGGGCCTTGACCTGCTCCAGGTAGACTTCGGTCTCTGGATTTATCTTGTCTGGCCTTGGTTGGGTGACGTGTGGAACCCGATATGCTCTTTCCCCTGTCTGGTATAGCTGGCGGATTACAAACTCTCTGGTGGCTCGGTGTTTTCCCACTTCGCCATCTAGCTCTCCTAGGTCCACATTCGGGCTTTCGATTCTGGCTCCCCAGAGCGCTTTGACCTCTGCCAGCTTAGCAAATTTCTCGGCTACCAACAGGTTTGGATCCTGATACTCAAAGGTGACTGCTTCGAGTGAAGGCCGGTAAACTATGTCTTGAACGGTACCGAATTGGCGGACTACGGAGTTTGGGTGATATCCAATACATCCATTGATCCCGATTAACGGCACTGCTTGGAAATTACTGCAGGCTAAGATGATTTTATTGCAGCAACTCCACCTGACTGTCCACAGAATATCTTCGGCACTAAGGCTTCTAAGCAGATCTACCCAACTGTAGCTGGTAATGTCGTCGGGTAGCTTCACCTTTTCTATACAGGAATCCACCAGATCCACCTGTTGGGCCAGGGTTTTCCTGACCATGTTCAGACCGAAACATTTGAGGTGGCTTACGAACCATATCAGCAGAAGGTTGATGCTGGAGCGGAGGATCCCATGCCCCTTCTTCTTGAGGAAATTCAGATTTCGGATCTGTTCAGCGAGTAAAGCCGGGATGTAAGATTTTCCGTCCAGGAATTGGGTTACCAGCTTTGCAACCCGGTAGTGAATATAGAAAGTTCCGGTGGGGAACAGTATGGTGGCGAAGGCTGTCAAGATGAAGGCTTTTACCCTTCTCTGTCTGTAAGTCTTAGGGTCTCCGCACAAGATGTCCTTTCTGTCCCCATTGTCTTCTCGGGCAATAAACCGGGCTTCTAGGTCATCCATCCGTATGCAATATCCATTACAGTCTTGCCAAGGCTTTGTTGACTGCTGTTTTGCGGATGCCCAGTAGTCTGCTGAACGTACCGGCTGGCCTGGCCTCAAGGTCTGGCGCGTAAATCTGATCAGTCAGTGCTGGAGCCTGTAGCAACTGGGTATACTCCTCCAGGGTAGGGGTGATCTCATGCGGTCCGATGAAGAAAGCTGCGGGCTCGATCTCCCATAACTGGAGCATGGCCCGGACCATAGGCAAATTCGCCTCTGTCTTAGTCAGTGAGAGGACGGGGCCGATCTTTTGTTGGATAAAGGCTTGCTCCTCTGGGTTATACAAGGTAAACCAGTGGTCCAGTACCAATTTTGGGTCCAAAGGTTTGTACACCCGAATTTCTTTGCGGAGGAGGCGGTTGACTGCACTGCCAGCCATCTATTACAATAGGAAACAGCCTAGTTACAACAAGAACTATGAAAACGTTACAGGGAAATAGTCCTGAACTCCAAGGACAAAATAACAAACCATTACATTGTCATCCAATTGTCAACCCTTCTTACGATGTCATGTATGCAAGTAGGTGGGTTCTAACTGGTTCCCGAGCTCTATGGCCTCCCGCATTCTCGAAGAAATGGATCTCAGGCCATATCGAAGCATAGGGTGGGGTAGCCTAATCGGTCCCGAACGGTGAATCAACTCACTTCGCCCGAAACCTACACAATGGCTCCCCGTCTTAGTTTCCTAGGACGGTCCGGGTTCGACCGCATCTACTCACACAAACGTATATATGCAAAAACCCCCCACAGTAAAAATCTAACTAAATCCTACAAAATTAGTAACAGAGTAATAATTTGAAATACATTTCTTAAAGATAACAATTCGAAGAGGTGCAGGTGGCTAGCCTACTGGCATGGGTCCCCAGCGGAGTCGCCATCCTGTCGAGTCTAATTTTTGAATTCCCATTCCTAATCCGATCTAAACTAGACCCTATGCTCATCTAATCTAGATCCTCGACTTGAGTTAGGAATTTCGTTTAATTTTTGGAGTCGCCACCCAACTGTTTGTTGGGAAAATTGAATTAAGACTAAAGGAGCGGATTAGTCTTAATTTGGACCACTAGTCGTCGTTCTTTCCTCTTCTCGTTTTTGTGAAAAGAGGAAAAGGGAAAACCAGAGCTTCTAAGTCCGGAGGCTAACCTATTAAAACCTTTACGGTTACCACCTAATCTCCCAAAATTGTTTATCTTTAGAAATGTGTTTCATTTGTGTTTCTGTTACTTTTTATTATGTTTGAGAATTATTTTGAGAAAATGATTTTTTCTTTATTTTATGGGTTGACCCGAATGGGTGCCTACGTACCTGCTATTCAGGATCAAACAAGCCGTAGTTCGCTTTTCTGAAAAAACTTTAGATTTGTTGGTGAATTTTAATTTTGAAAACTCTTTTGATTTAAGTTCTTAACGTCTTTGGAATTTTTAAAAATTTCTAAGCCTAAGCTTTGATTTTATTTTTGAAAATGATTTTTTTTTTTGGGAAAACATCAATTTTGGATTTATTTGAAGAAAAAGATTTTTCCAGGTGCTAAAACTTAATTTTTTTCTTATTCTCATAATTTTTGAATTTTTATTAATTTTCATGATTTTTATGATTTTTGTGATTTTTTATAAGTTTTTGTGATTTTTATAAATTTTTGTAATTTTTATGCTAGAACATTTTATCCTAAGTTATTATCTATCCTATTTTGAAATCTAAAGTTTTATTATTATTTTTCCTAATATTTTTATTATTTTATTCTATTTTTTTTTTTTTTTTATTCTTTTATTTATTTATTTTTTTTACATTTTATTTTTATTTATTTATTATTATTTTTTTTTCTTAATTCTAGAAAAATCTAATTTCTACATTTTTCCTATTTATTGAAAATATAAAAACAAAAACAAATAATAAATAAATAACAAATTCGGAATAAATAAATAAACCAAATAAATTAATTAAATAAAAAAAATCCGATTTACCTGGATCCGGGTCGGTGCGCGGGTCGAATCTGTCGGGTCAAATCGGGTCGGATATGTCGGAGACGGCGGCGGGGTTAGCTCGTTCACGGCGTTCCGGCGGTCGTTTGCGGCGGGTGAAGTGTCGAATCCTAGATTCTTGAGGGTGCTGAATCCGATGGTGGTGGCGGTTTACTCCCAGATCGCCTCCTAGCGGTTGCTCCAACTCCGATCGATGGTCTCGGCTTCAAGTTCCTCCGGCGTACTCCGATTCACTCCTTTCTCTCCCTTTCTCTCACTTTTTCTTCGTGTTTTTTCGTGCTCTGGCTTCCTCCTGTTCTCCTCTATTTATAGGCACCTCGAACTCCTCTTGGATAAGCTCGAATCGGCCGATTTAGATAAACCCATATTTTTCCGTTTCTTAGATTCGATTTTATCCCGGCGATTTGATGTTAATCTCTTGTGTTCCTTTAGTTTATCTGATGGATTTGGCCTTATCTCGACTTTAATCTAGAAGATTAAAAAGAAAACGGCCGATTTCGCCTTCGTCGGACTTCTGTCGGATTTTTTTCCTCCGGCTGGGCTCGCGAAGAAGACGATCACGCGCGACGCGCGTGACTTCCCTCGGCCAATCACATGCTGCCACGTGGCAGCTCCAGGGAAAAGAACGAAAAATTTTTGCCGAGCGCCTGCGGGGGGATTCGAACTCGCGACCTTCAGCCTTCACACGGTTCCCATGCGCGCACACGAGCCAGCTGAGCTGGCCCAATTTCCCGATTTTATTTACATCGCAAATTGTACATATGCGATGCAATTTTTTTATTTTTTTGTATTTTTTGAAATTTCAAAAATTTGTAAAAATTATTTATTATTCATTATTGCTATTTCTAAAATCATTTTTCAAAATTGAAGTGTTTTCCTATTTTATTTTCATTTTTTGAATATTTTTATTATTTATGCTAAATTAAGGAAAAATTGGGAAAAATTAGGAAAAATTGAAAATTGATTATTATTGAAAATTATTGATTCCTAGGGCAAAAATGGGGTGTTTACAATAACCAAGCAAGAAAATACACATATACAAAACATATAAAAATTAAACACAACATTGTAGCATATCATAGAGTTTCCACTCACCTTGTCTATGGTTGTCATTGGTCATAATAGTCATCAAGCGATTCCAATGTGTAATCACTTTACTTACTGATGAAATAAAATAAATATTTAGAATCTAAACCAAGCCTTAATTTAACTAAAAATACTCAGTAGGGTTTGTTTATTTTTTGGTTACGCCTAATTTAGTATTTTAGTTATAATTTCCTCTTTTTGCATTAGTGCTTCATAATCATATAATTATAATAGGATAATTATATCTCGCACATGCTATCAAGTGATTTTATTTTACATGTATATATGTATAATTTACAACAGCAATACGACATGGAATCCCACACATGTATCAAACATAGCATCAAGGATCAGTTACGACAACTCCACGCAATTCCCGTTGGATCTCTCAATCTCTTGCTAACTTCCATTTCTCTTCAACTCTCCATACTCCTCATTAAGCCGTTTCTTCATTCTCCTCCAAGTTCTTAGTTTATCTGATTGAATTAAACCTTTATACAAAGTTTCGAAAGTGATGGTTTGAGGAAGAAACCCTTTTTCAGTCATCCCCACAAATAACCTACAAGCTTCTATCCATTTCTTCTTCTCACATAGCTTGTGGACCAACAGAGTATATGAACCCAAATCCGAGCCAACCCCACATTCCATCATATCCTCCCAAATCTTTCTCATAAGCTTCACGTGATCCAACTTCACAAACATACTTCTAGGTATGTTGTAAGTTTGCAAGGTAGGAGCATACATGACTTTACAATTACTTCCATCATTGATGCGGTTTTATTTATTTCCCTTCATCTTCCCATACAATTTATACATAATAGCAATCTCTTTCCTCCCCTATTAACACTTTCACTACTCTTAACCTTTTCCCCTCTCAAGGTTCTCCTCTCTTCCTATCTTATCACATGTTGTCCCTTTCTTCCCTTCACGCTGGAGTTCTCATTTCTTCACCCAATATCAATTCCTCTCGCCCTTCCCTTCATCGCTAACACCAATTCCCTTCTAGACACTCATTCACGCATACACACATCCTCTTCCTCTTCGGCTTCCATTCCCCACGTCTTTCCTCTTCCTCCATCTTCCAACTCTTCTTCTCCTTTTCCCCTTATTCTCCTTTTGGCTCATTTTCCATTCCTTCTTCTCGTAGACTCTCCTTCTCTTGCTACTTACCGAGCGTCGCTGCTCCCTCTCAATCTTGCGATCTTCCTTCTCTCCCTTGCACAATTGGAATGTTGCCACCTGGAATCAAGACACCTTGCTGCTGGACACTTCTCTTTTCGCAAACACAGTTGTCTCCCTTCCATCTCCCTCACACACACCCTCTCTTCTCTGCCGGTTCGTTAGTACATGCACGGCCTTCCATTTCTCATCTCCTCCGGCTTCCCTGCATCTATATATATATGTGTGTATGTATTTATTCCCTGCTGTTTCCCTAAAATATAAGGAAAAACACACTATTACATGCTATTCATGCTCAAGATACTTCCATCTAGTGTAATTCTAGTTATTTTAATGATTTTCTAAGTAAAATACCAATTTTTATACACTTTTGATAATTATACCTAAATCTTGAAAAAAAAATCCGTTACTGGTAAAGTTGGTCTAATTGAGTTGAAAATACGTTTATAGTCTCAGATTATGATTTGGACATCGTATGCGGAAGTAACGAATTTTTTTCTTCAAATTTTTCCTTCTTCCCTTGTGATGTCTCTCGTCTCTATTCCTCGCTTTTTTTTTTTTTTTTCTTTTCTTCTTTGCTGCTTTGTTTGTCAATGGACTCTCTGGGACCTTATGGAAAATGGCATATATATATATATATAACTTTTAAAATTTTCTGGTACATTTCTTGCATGCGATGATTTTCGTGAATATAGTAACTTTGTTATTTTAATATGAAATTTTATGACTAAACTAATTTAATTATTTCGATCATAAATATTTATTTAGAATTTTTATTTGAAAATCCTAAAGCTATGATTTTAATTTATTTTATTGTTTATCCTAATATTTGTCCGCGATTCGCTTTCTAAGTAATTGTTTCTTCTAATTTAAATTTATGCATGCTAAAATTAGGACTTACAATTGTTTTTATTTTTATTTTATTTATTTATTATTTTATTATATATATTTTAACAATTTTAGAATTACAAAAATGTTATCCTTACTACACTAGTCTAGAAGTTTTTATCATTTTACTTATTTTAATATAGTTTTTCTAAATTACTAAGCCGTTATATTGGTCAACCGTAGAACACGAGAATCCATAGTTATATTCTTATTATATGATTATATGTAATATGATTAGTTTTAACTGATTAAATAATTATTTAGAGTCTTGTAATCTTTAACTCGTAAAGCGGTTATCATGTAACAGGTGCACACATAACATGATAGCTTTAGTTGAGACTTCCAAGCCCCCATCTAGAGTGTGACAAAATGAGGTTTGTTTTTCTTGTAAAATTTGATTTAGATGATGAATGACGGTAATTTGATGATTGAAATATGGGTATTGGATTTAGGAGTGGGTTGGATGATAAATTGGATGTATATAGCAAGAAAGAGGTTGAACTTGATGATATTGTTGAGTTAAGTGAATAAATTAGTTGATTTGGTTGATAAACCATAAATTTCCAATATGTTCATGTGTGTTTGAAGTGGAAATTTTAGTTAAAATTGAAGTGACATGATGAATATGAAGTATGACAAAATTAAGAGATGAATTATAGTGAAAAAAATTGAATGATTGATCTTAAGATTTATGGTTACAAGTGCTTGTGGTACTATTATTATTAAATCTGGGAATTTTTGAATTGATATATTTAATTTGAGTTATTTTGGGTGTAATTTGGTGTTTAGGTTCTAGATCAATATTGTGATAAGTTAACTATGATGTTGGGTGTTGGAATTGTAGATAAAAATTAAGTCTGATGCACGTTAATGGAAGATATGTCCATTTGTTGTTGTTGCCGCCATTATGGTTGATGAATTGAGATTAAATTTCCATGTTAAATCTGATTTGGATGTTAAGTGATGATAAATTAATTATTGGGGTATGAACATGAGGATTTTGGAATGATTTAAGAGATTAATTTAGTGTAGTTGGCATATTAGAAGTTGGAATGGGTGGTATGCTTGATTTAGTGGATGGGAAGTTGGTTTGATGGCTAAAATTTGAATTTTCAGCATGTTATGATACTCTCAAAGTGTTAAATTTGGTAAAAAATGAAGTTGCAAGATAAATTTTGAGTTTGGCAAAGTTTAAGGATGAATTAGAAGATTGTATGAACTTGAGATTTTAATTTTCTTGTGATTTAGTACCATATTTAATTTTGTGAAAAATATGATATATTCTCTTTATTTTGAGTAAATTCGGTGGGATTATGAATAGGGGCTGGAGTATATATAAAATGAGGTTTAGAAGTAATGATATGTTGAAATTAGACTTGTAGAATGGATAAAAATGTTTTAGAGTGTTCTCTATTTTGTATGCTCTATTTCAATGATGTTTTAGGCTTAAGAATGAAAAATAAATGATGCTTGGACTCTAGAAAGGTATAGGAAAAAGTCGACTTAGGTTTAGAGTGATGTGGACCTAAATTGGATAAGATATGGGCTAATAAAGTTCAAAATTCGTAACCTTGTTTAGTTTGGTAGTCCAAGGGCTCCAAAACAAATAAAATAAGGCTTTTTATGTTAAAATGGGTAGTGGAAGTGATAAGGAATTAAACGGCTTAGTTTTACTTGATTTGGGCTTAAATCAAACAAGTTGTGACCCTTTAAAATTAAGGTATTTAATTATGATGAATTAGAAATAAGTTAATGATTGATTTAATTAAATCAAGCCAAAGCTAGCCCAACCTAACCCTCTTACCCTCCTTTTGGGTGGTGTAGAAACCATTTTTGCCCCCTTGAGGTTTGTCTTTAAAAAAACTCTAATTTTAGGAAAAGGCCCATAGACATTAAAAAAAATAGAAAATGGAATAAAAAAATAAAAAAAAGCACGAAAAATTGAAAAAGCTAAAAAAAAGAAAACTCATGCAATGGTCCATTTGGTTCATCTCAGCGATTTTGCTAGTGCTCTAGATTGTAAAAGGTTATATAAAATTGTGGTGCAATAATTTTCAAGAAAGTAGCACAACATAGTTGGTAAGGCTAGAGGATGTAAGGTTTAGGTGGCAAGATCGAGTCTTATTAGTGTAAAAAGCATGCTAATTTTTTGTTTCTCAACAAAGGCATGTGGCAGTCTCTTGGCCAATTTTCTTCAAATAAAAAACACCAATAAGAGAAGACATGGAGCATGATAAAAAAAAAAATGCATCAAATAATAAAGGAAAGGACACAAAAAAAAAACTCAAAGTTGGCCAAAAATAAGAAATTGCACCTTGAACTTGAAATTTGCAATTTAAATTGAATGCAATTCTTACTCATTTTCTTCAATTGAATTGTATATTTGGAGTAAGAAAGCCTTGGGAAACATGATTGAGTCTTCAAGTTCATTCAATATTTGATAAAATCGTGTTGATATTGGGATTGAAATATTTTTTCATACAATTGATCACATATTAGTATAAATAAGAGTCTTAGGTGTCAATTTAAACAAGCTTTTCCACTCAACAACTCTTGAAATCGCATCAATCCTCCCTTTCTCACTTTATTGGCGCTGTCAAGTCTAATTTTTGATTTCCCATTCTTAATCCGATCTATACTAGATCCTATGCTCATCTAATGTAGATCCTCGACTTGAGTTAGGAATTTCGTTTTGTTTTGAAGCCGCCACCCAACTGTTTGGGAAAGATTGAATTAGGACTAATTGAGTAGATTAGTCCTAATTTAGACTACTAGTCATCGTGATTTCCTTTTTCATTTTTGTGAAAAGAGGAAAGAGAAAACCAGAGTTTTTGAGTTCAGAGGCTAACCTATTAAAACCCTAAGGTTACCACCATAATCTCCTAAAATCTAAACTTTATCTAGAAATGTCTTTTATTTGTCTTTTTATTTTGTTTTTGAATAACCTATTATGAGAAAATGATTTTTATTCCTTTTTAGGGTTATCCCAAATGAGTGCCTACGTACCTGCTATTCAGGATCAAATATGCCGTAGTTTGCTTTTCCTGAAAAGAACTTTACTATGTTGGTGATTTTTAATTATGAAATTTCTTTTGATTTATGTTTTTACCATTTTAGAATTTTTCTAAAAAAATCTAAGCCTAAGCTTGATAATTTGATTTTTTGAAAATAATAATTTTAGGAAAAAACCAATTTTGGATTTATTTAAGAAAATGATTTTTCTAAGTGATAAAAATTTCATTTTTCTATTTTTCGACCCATTTCTAATATTATAAAATTTTATTGATTTTTATCAATTTTTATAATTTTTATTAATTTTTTATTGAAAAATTTTCTCCTAGATTTTTTTATCTATCCTATTCTAAAATCTAAATTATTATTATTATTATTTTTTATAATATTTTTATCATTTTCTTTATAAATTTTCACATTAACTTTTATTAATTTTCATATTTTTTTATTAATTTTTATAATTTTTATTCAAAAATTTTCTCCTAGATTTTTATCTATCCTATTCTAAAATCTAAATTATTATTATTATTTTTTCTAATATTTTTATCATTTTCTTTATAAATTTTCACATTTTTATTATTTATTATTATAATTATTATTTTTATTTTATTATTCATCCTAAATTAAATCCTAAAAAGAAAATTCTAAATTCCAACATTTTTTCTATTTTTGAATTATAAATAACAAATAAGTAAATAAATAAATTCAAAATAAATAAAATAGATAAATAAATAAATAAATAAAAAAATTTGAAAAATCCGACTTACCTGGATCCGGGTCGGTGCGTGGGTTGGGTCGAAGCAGGACGGGTTGGGTCGATTGGGTACGGCGGCTAGGAGTGCTCGTTGACGGCGTTCCGACAGCTTTTTGCGGCGTTTAAAGGCGGCTTCCGAGTTTTTAAGGGATGGGGAACTCAACCGTAGCAGTGGCTTTCTTCAAGATCGCCTCCAGGTGACGGTTTTAAACTCGATTGGCGATCGCGGTTGGAGAATTCCGGCGAGGCTTCGATTCTCTCTTTTTTCTCTCTTTCTCTCACTTTTGATCTGTGATCCTGCATCCTCCATTCCTCCTTTATTTATAGGCGTAAGGAATCGAGCTGGATAAGCTCGGATTTCATCCGATTGAAGCAAATCGGATTTTGGTTAAAAAACCCATTTCCGATTTGTGTAAATCATTTGATTTGTTGCAATTTGATTCCAATTAGATGATGTTTATCCTATTTCAGTTGAAGATTTGTTGGATTTGTGCAAAAAACTGAATCAAAACGGCCGAAATTCGATTTTTTCTCCTTGCTGGCAATCTTGGACAAAGGTTGAAGATGATCACGCACCCGGCGCGTGTGTCCGCTCCAGCCAATCAGCTGCTGACACGTGTCCCAAGCAAATAAAAAATTTGCAAAACGCGAAATCTGCCTCCCCTGCGTTTTGAACCCCTAACCGAGCCAACTCCCGCGCGCACCAGACCAAGGTTCGGACCAGCTGGGCTAGCCTATTTACTCGATTTTTTTATTTTCGCAATTTGCATATATGCAATGCGACTTTTTTTTTGTATTTTTTTTGAAATTTCAAAAATTTATAAAAATTATTTAATCCTTTTTATTGCCATTTCTGCAATTATTTTCCAAAAGTGATATATTTTTCCTATTTATTTTAATATTTTTCCTATTTTTTCTAAATTAGAGAAAAAAATAGGAAAAAATTGAAAATTGTTTATTATTGATTATTAGGGCAAAAATGAGGTGTTTACAGGGGCGCATACATACATTAAGTCTTTCTCTCTTCAAAATTTTCTTACATAGGAGAAAATCAAAGGAAACTAGAGCTGCAAATCACTTACACATCACTAGAAGTGTAAAACCTCATAATCAACTATGCCTAACCAACCGCAATTTGCTTCGATTCAATTGAAAATCAAACTTAGGGTTTATACTCTTCTTGTTTCGATTCAATTCAAATTGCATTGGTTAGAGTACTTAGATTTAAAGTTGGTGATGTGCCTAAAACTAAGATTAAGCACATACAAAAACCAATTTGGAAGACAAAGAAACAATGTCAATCAAACTAGTCTCAATCACATGAACAGTGGTGTCAAATCTCAATGTTTATAACCAATTCTTCCAATGAGGATGTGATAAATCTTAAGTATCCAAATTAGATTGCTCTTGATACCAAAAAGATGATGTGCCTAAATCCACTTGGAAACACAATCAAAGAATCAAGAAAACAAGTCTCAAGTCTCATATAAAATCGGTCCACCAAGGAAGCAATTCACGTGACACCTTTGTAGATTTTGATGGAAAATGTTGTTCAAATGATTTAATTGTAATCTCTATTGGTAACATTAACCAAGTAACCACAATAAGGATTGAAATATCACGTGAAAATCAGATCAAATAAAGCAATAAACCAATGAAATCCACTTTCCCTTTCAATCACAAATTCACGCCAACAATAAAAATGAAGTATGTAATTCAAGTGCTCAAGGAAACAATCAATCTTACAAGATTGTTGTTCACGAAATAGAACCACAAATATGTCCAAGAAAGATCCAAATCTACCCTAGATATGACTCACTAGAGAAGAAATGAACATACAATAAAGTTGAATTGATATGACTCACAATTCGCCTTCGTCGTACTGGCCACAATTTCAATTCTTGGGTTGAAATTGATAAGAGTTTGGAACTAAGGAAAGAACCCTAATTCACACGTGAAATGTGTCTCTCAAATCTGTAAAAATTAGCCTCCTTAAACCCTCTTCTAAGCAAGTATTTATACTTGCTACTCCTAGGTTAGAAAGTGGTCAAAATTACAAGTTTGCCACTTTTAAGGTGGCTAGCTCTAAATGAAAATTACAAGGAAATAAAAGTGTCCCAAAATGATTACAACATAAATAGTCCATGCAAATGAAAAATATATAAAAGAAATTAGTCTTCAAGATGCCGGTCTTCTATAGGATCTATTGGCCTAGCTCATCACCGGTTCAGGTCGATCCATGGATAACCCACAAGTTGAGTTTGAGGGAGTTTGTCCATTGCCCTATAAAATATGATAAGTGTGCCTGTTGGAAAACACAATACAAGAATAATAGAAAAGAGGTCAATATATAAATAATTTTGAGGTCGATTTTCTCAAAATGGGCCCTCATCACCAAAATTCGAATTCCTTTAGTTCTTGCCCTAATGATAGGTCTTGTCGGATTTTGATTCCTATCAGTTGGTTGTGGGGTTTTGTTGCCTAGGTTATTAGGAGACTTTTCGACCATTCAACGCTAGTCGCCACTCGCTGGAGCACCATCTATTAGCCACTGCCCTTGTAAGCTAAAGGTAAGTACTTTTTTTTTCTCCTTGTTTCTTTTATTGTTATT
Source organism: Laguncularia racemosa (assembly GCA_037954665.1). Taxonomy (NCBI): domain Eukaryota; kingdom Viridiplantae; phylum Streptophyta; class Magnoliopsida; order Myrtales; family Combretaceae; genus Laguncularia; species Laguncularia racemosa. The sequence goes on along the minus strand of JBBMOL010000474.1, from coordinate 92,502 downwards.
AATAAACGTGCTATTTTATTAGGTTTTAATAATATATGCTTGTTATATTTTGTGTGTTACATGTTACCAATTTATAAAAATTAAAAGAAAATCTAAAAAACAAAATTCGATGACTTTATCTCATTCATGTTATCATCTTATTATTGGTACCAAGATGTTCTTCTTGCTTCAAGGTTTTTTACAATGACAAACATGTTTACTTTATTATCAAAAGTTTTTCCCCCATTAAAAATCATTTTTCCACATAGGAAAATTGTCTTAAACAAAAATCATTAATGGTTTTTTTTCCTCAAAAGTAGGGTTTTTCTTTAGAATTTTCCAATTAAGAGACATTAAATTAGGAATTTAGATATTTTTCATAAAAAAATTGATTAATAACGTAAAGTGGAACATTTTTCTTAAATAAAAGAATTACAGTTATTTGATTTCAAATAGCAGATACATAGGAACCTATAAAGCAACCACAAAAAATAAGTAAAAATTATTTTTCCATAAAAAATAAAAATAAAAAGAAAAAAGATTTTATTTTGATTATTATTGTCATATTGCTAACTTTTTCTTTTTTAAGTATTGTTCTTTCAAATTTTTAGGAAATTAAAATATATATCTCTTTACATGTCTTTTTTAGATGCTTATTAATTAAAAAGGAAAATTCAAAAATGGAGAGAAGGTTATTAAGAAAATCCTCTTTACCAAATTATTCAAAAAATTTTATATGGAAATCAAAAGATTTAAATAAGATAGCCCCTTGACTCAATTTTCTCTACTTTTAAAAATCTTTTTATATAAAAAAGGTTTTTGTACAGACTAGTGGTCAAAATTAGAATCAATCAACCCATTTGATAAAAAATTTCCTTTTTTCCTGACTTCGATCAAGTGGCGATTCCAGTCTTTCAAAAAAATTTTAATTTTTTTTTAATTTTCCTTAATTTTGTCAAGTGACTTATATCAACTGAACTAGGCTTAATATAAGTCGAATTAAGGAAAAAAAAAAGGAAAAATTCGAGCTCGATAGGAGGCCCATATAATTAAACATAGTTTGATTAATTGGGCTTAATTAATTTTATTGTCTTAATTGGACTAAAGTAAGAATTGACGAAATAATGTAAATCCAAATAGGTCATGGGCCCAAGATTCAAAATCCAAAGCGTAATTGGGCTTGTTCCCTTATGAGGTTCATACCCTAAATAGGTCTTATCACGATAAGTAACTCAAATCGAGCCTTAAGCCATTTTAAAGCCTAAATTGAATTAAAAAACCTAAAATGAACTAGACATAGACTTAATAAAATAAAATGGGCTTACATCACTATAATAAAGCCTAAGTGGGTCTAAGACCCAAAATAATTGGACCATTTAATCTTTAGGGCCTATACCTTAAATGGACCTTAATGAATAAATCAAATTTAATTGGGCATTTAACTTTACTGGGCCCTAACTCAATCAAGTACTTAAAATGAAATTAAAATTGGACTTAATAATTGATTGGACCTAAAACAAAAAAAATATGACTAATTAAACATAACGGATCTAAGCTAATTTAAAATAGATGGAAGTTATTTAAATGGACTTAATAAATATAATTGGACTTAATAAATTCAGTTAGAGCTAGTAGACCTAATTTCAAAAATAATTGGGCCTACTATTCTTAAAGGGCTCAAATTCCCTATTTGGGCTTTAAATACAACTAAATTTAAAATTCAAATAACTTATTAGGTTAAAATGATTAAACCTTAATTGGATTAGGCTAAAATTAGTTGAAAGTTAATTGAGCCTAAATAACCTTAGTTGGGCTTCTAATTAGTATGTTTCGAATATAATTCAATCACTTATAATAATTACTAGACATAAGTTTTCTCTTTTAATGCATAAAACTAATTTAATCAACTCAATTGAAACTTAGATTATGATATGGTAATCATCGACCTTTTCAAGTACGCACTTGCTAGATTAGAAAATTAAATTGCACTAATAATCAAACTTAACTAAGTGTCTACTTATTGCTTATGTGTGGTTACTTGAGCTAACAAATGACAAAGCTTGGATCAAGATTATGTTTGTAGTCATATACCTAAAAATGACGTGATAATTAAGCACTCAAGACATTGAGACACAGCTTGGCGGGTAGCTGATAAGTGAAATTAAGGTTGATAATGGGCATTGTGAGTGAAGAAAAGGTATATTAGAGGTTGTTTGGGGATTATGGGTCTCGTCGAGCAATACGATATAATTGGATTGTGATAAGTGAGGCCACATAATGGTGATGTCACTTAGATGAGGCTACTTAGGTACTTGGTTTTCAGTGATGTGGAGTTTGATTACTCTCTTCAATCCCTAATGTCCACTACAGTGGAATTAGATCTTATGTCTCTCATTATGATGTTAGGAGTTATGAGTACTCCCATGTTGGATGTTTAAATAAGATAATGAACTATTTAACTAATATTATAAATAATGTATAAATTTGTTTTGTATTAGTTAATAATTTTAAGTTGCATGTAGTATGTCATAGTTTGTGCATGTTGTAAGAGTAACTATTTGCATGACATCTTGGTTTTGGGATTTGCTTTAAAACATCTTAGATGAGTAAAAGAACAGGACATGAATATTGGAGAGTATAGGAATCTTGAACATTACATGCCATTTATAGGTGACAAGGATATACAATGTACTTGTCTTACCTAATAGGCTTTAAATTCAAGCTATGATCTAGAGAATAAAATACAAAATGGACCTTGTCGGGTTTATTTTTTTTTAACAATTTTCCTTAATTCTAACTTATACAAAACCTTCCCCATTTAAATTAAACTACTTGAATAAATTAAGGAAAATGAATTTAAAAGGATTTGCTAACCAACTATGTTTATAAAGATACGGTTAGGATCAATGGGTGGAAAAATCCTAAATAGCTATTGGTTTGTAAGATTTAGAATTTTTAGAAACTAGAGATTTACAAACTTTAGGACTAACCTACTAAAATCTAAATAGTTACCATGTCAAATTTTCAAGATTTTTTACTAAGAGGCCTTTATATTCTTATCCGATATATATATTTTTCATGTATTTTTCTTTTTTTTTTAAATTTTTTTATTATATATATATTACTTTTTATTGTTTAGTTTATTTTTATATATTTTAATTTTTCATAAGATTATATTATTATGCTATTTTTTCTAAATAAAAACCTAAAATTTTTATTTTTATATAGTCGCTTCGAAATTGCTTGCGCACTTGCTAGTCGGGATCAAACTAACCATAATTTGCTTTTTATTTTATAAAACTTAAGTTTTTTAACCAATTTTATTTAAGAAGAAACACTAGGTTTTCATTATTTAGCTAGATTAAACTTTTATTAAAAAAATATCTTAAAAAACCTAGATTTTCATATGGTGACTTTTGAAAATGCTAAGAAGACCTAAGTTTAGAGAAGCATCACATTAGATTTTTATTTTTTAAAAAAACTCTAAGAAAAAAAAATACTAAGCTAAAATTTTAATAGACCCCCCCTTTTTAATGATTTTATTGCATTTTCTTAATCTTTTATTTTTTTATTTTTATTATTTAAAAATTTTATTTTCTTTTTTAGCTTATTTTAATTTTTACTTTTAAATTTATTTTTAAATATTATTAATTTTTTTGAATATTTGTTTTTGAATTCTTTTAATTTTATTTTCGTGAAATTTTTAAACATTTTAGATTCTTTTAATATTTTTATTTTTTTTATTATTAAATCTATTCACTATTGAGTGGTGGTATACACCACGACAACCTAATGGGTACTCATTCCTATCTTATTTTATTATTTTGGTGAAAATATTGGTTGATCATGCAAATTGACTAGTTTATTCTATTAAGCCTAATTAAACATACTAATCATGCCAAACCTAATTACATCTTTTATGCAAACCTACAAATCTCAATATGAAATGGAATCAAATGTTAAAATAAAAGCATATATAGAACAATTATTTAAGGCATGTTAACTCATATATGTAGACAAGCACCCAATTAATGCCTAAGACAATTAAAACATCTAATAATAATAAAATAAAAGCTAGAAGACAAAACAACTTAACTTCAATTATCTAAATATGATAAGAACTAAATCATGAAATTTCATATTATTATTATTATATTTATTATTTCAAGTTTCTGTATTTATTTATTTATAATTATTTTTTTACTCAAGATTAATTAAATAGGACAAACTAAAAAGTAAAAAACTATGAAAAATACCTAACAAGTTGAGTCTGGGCATGTATAGATTAGGTTTAGATTTTAGGTTGGATCTGGAGTGCAAATCAAGGTTAGATCGAGTTTGGGCACTTAGCATGCACAATGAATGTGGCATTAAGGAAGGGGAGGCAGTAGTGCTTTGATGTCCTTGGCAAGTGGCTCCAATGGTCATTGGTAGTGGTTGTGGAGTCGGTCTTGGGTTTTTTGGGTGTTGGAAATTGGTAGTGGTGGTTTTGTCTAAAAACATGTGTATAGTGGTGATTCAAAGGTTGCTGATGAGGGGAAACCTATAATCTTCAATCTTACAGTATGGGGATAAACTAAAAATTGGGTTTTTCTAAACTAGAGGCTACTAGGATCCTATTGGTACCTAAATGGTGGTTTAAGGTGATGTATTGGTGGATATATCTTAGAGAGAAGGTGGTGGTTGGTTGGGGGTGAATCTAGAGAGAGATAAGTAGTTAAATTGATGATTTTTAGGTGTTTAATGAATGATTCTAAGGTATATCTCAATTTTTAAGAGTCTTAATCTATTTATAGGTACTCATTAACAAGTCAGATAAGCTTTATGAACTAAATTTGGGATAAATCTCATAAAACCCTAACTTTATCTCATCCTTTATTCATTCTTTTTTGAAATATTGATACAAATCATTAATATGTTATGGATATTCAAGTTTCATTTTATTGATTTGTACAAAGAATTCTTAAAGACTAGAAAAAAAAGTTGCGATTCATCCACATCGGTTTGTTATCTCCTAGATTTATTTCAATAACAAATTAACTTACAAAGAGTAAAAATGGGGTGTCTATAACTGTCCTTCTTTGTAGTGAAGTTTGAATAGAACTTTATTGAAAAGACAAAAGAGACAACCATTTTTGCCTTTCAATTCAATTTTAAGTAACATGTTTGCTACTAACAAGACGAGACTTAAAAATGTGTATGTGTATGTTTTTTTTTTTTTTATATTAATAAGATTAGACTTAGGGAGATACTAACTATTAGAAATATTAGACTTAAACATAATATCACCTACTTATGAGGATAGGCCTTAAAAAAATGCTACCTATTGATGAAGATTGGCCTTAAAAAAAGCCACCTACTAATAACAGTGGGCCTTAAAAAAATGCCATCTACGGACAAGGATGGACTTGAATATATTGCCATCTACTAATGAGAATGGACATACATATGAATGTTATTTATTGACGTGAATGGACTTAAGTAGGTTTTTCCATCTATTAACAAGAAGGGACTTAAATAGATTTTGCCATCTACTAACGAAAATGGACTTAATAAGGGTGCTAGCTACTAATGAGACTAGATAGAGACAAATTCTCTTTAAATTCATCTTTTTTCACTTCTTAAAAGCATGCTGAGACATTCTTCAAGATTTTCAATTTCCAATTTCATAAAATTGTTTTATTTAATGGATCTTACTAGTCTTCTTGATTTCAACTAAATAGCAAACCCTTATTCATTGTTCGGTAATCACTCGCTTGTTGAGCCAGAGTGCTTGCAATTGATTATCTTGGCTATACCACTCACATATGTTGTCCTCTAAATTGACTCTTTTTCTTAAACATTGTCTTTAATGCATATTAACCCCTACAATCGTGTCACCCCTTTTTAACAATATAAATCTCCTTGAAAGATTAAGTCATAATGGATCATTTAGCCATTTATTATCTATCATTTGTCCATTGTGTTTATGCATATCGGTTTGGTCAATGTTTATAGTGTGATATGAAAATAATGAGAAAAATGACTTATCAGTGAAAAGCAAAGAAAGGGGTTAGTTAATGACTAATCTAATGTTGATGATTGTAGAAGATATCAACTTTGCTCATAAATGATGAAAAATTTATCATAAAAGAGATTAAAATTATCAGCAATCTCATTGAAATTGGCAAAGATTTCATTGATTACTCATGGGTAATATAATTTGATTGCATTTGAATTAATAGGGTCCCTTAAATTCAAACCATCCATCTTGGTTAGCACAAATGCCCCTCTTAACAGAACCTTCCTCTTGATATAAGGACGTTCATAATTTGGAGTGAACTTTCCTCTAGAATCTTGTACGTTTGACAATACCCTCTTTAATGCCAAGTCTCCCTTTTTAAAGCTCTTCGGCTATACTTTCTTATTGAATGCTCTAGCCATCCTTTGTTGGTAGCGTTAACCATGGCATAATGTTGCAAGTCACTTCTCATCAATCATATTCAGTTGATCAATCCTTTTCTTCACCCTTTCTACTTCATCGAGTGATGTCTCTACCAACACCTTAAATGATGGGATTTCTACTTCCATAGGCAACATGACTTTGGTTCCATATATTAACGAATAAGGAGTGGATCTTGTCAAGGTTTTTATTGAAGTTCTATATGTCATGAGGGCAAATGGTAATATTTCATGCCAATTGGTGTAAGTGATTACCATTTCTTCAATAATTCTTTTGATATTTTTATTAGCAACCTCAACCGCTCCATTCATTTAGTGGTGATATGGAGTTGAAGTTCCATAGTTAATTTTGGATTGTGGGCATATCTCTGTTACTAGTCTATTGTTTAGATTGGTTTCATGATCTATAATTATGGACTTGGGTGCCCCATACCTGGCAATTATGTCTCTTTTCTGGAATATGACTACCACTCCTTTAGTGACATTGACATGTGAAGATGCTTCAACCCACTTATTAAAATAATCTATAGCCACCAAGATGAATATGTGCCCATTTAATGCTTTTAGAGTTATTAAACCAATCATATCTATGCCTCACATTGAAAAGGGCTAGGGGGTTTATAGCATATGTAAATCTTAAGGTGGAGCATTAATTTTATTGGCATATATTTGGCACATATGTAGTGCTTGATGTGTTTGATATAGTCTAGCTTTATAGAAATCCAAAATTAGCCCATTCTCATGATTTTTTGGGGCTAACATATATCCATTCATGTATGGTCCACAAACTCCTTTATACACTTCTTTCATTAAGCTATCCACTTCATCCTCATCAACACATGTTAATAAAGTGTTATCAAAAGATCTTTTGTATAATGTGGACCTACTGAACAAATGGGCAACTAGCCTCCTTAGTGCTTTTTAGTCTTTCTTATCTATAACTTTTGGGTATGTTCCATTTTAGGGGAACATTTTAGATGTTGTGATACTAAGGCTTTTTATCTTAAGCCTTCTTAAGTGCTAGGTAGAAAGCTGGTTTCTTTTTAATCTCAATTTTAAGGGTTGAATTTCTATACCATTTGAGACTGGAATCATGATGCTAATGTTACTAAAGCATTAGCAAATTGGTTTTGAGTTTAGGGTACATATGTGAAAGAAATCTTTTCAAACCTTTCAACCAATTCATTGAAATGTTGATGCTATGGTACTAACTACTATCTCTGGTCTTGTATTCTCCCAAAGTTTGGAGAATAATCAAAGATGACTCTCCATATACCTCTAATCATTGGATACCCATTTCTAATGCCATCTTGAGTTCCATTATGTAGGCCTCATATTCTGCTGTATTGTTAATGTATGGAAATATCAACCTTATTTCCATTGGAAGGTGGTTATCCTTAGGAAATTCCAAAACTTCCCTTATTCTACATTTAAATACATTAGCAACTTTAGTGACATATAACTTCCATTGCGGATTTTCAGACTTTTCTCCCAACTCATCCTCAATAGTGGATACAACACCCTCATCTAGAAATCAAACATCTAAGTTCTTAGGTATACCTTTGATTGGATATTTGGCCAATTGATCTACTAGAGCTTGCTCCTTGATTGAATTTTGACCTACATAGGTTATGTCAAACTTTAAAAGTAACATTTGCCACTTAGAGATTCTACCCATCATAGCCAACTTCTTTACAAGATACTGTAATGGATCATGCTTAGTCAATAGCTCAATTGGATAATAAAAAGTGTATTACTAGAGTCTGTACATTGCCTACACTAAAGTGCAACAAGTTTTCTCAACCTCTAAATACCTCTATTCTCCTTCAATAAACTTTTTGCGTAGATAGTATATAAGGTTCTCCTTCCTTCCTATTTCATCTTTTTACCCCAATACATAACCTATAGACTTAGGAAGTATGGTCAAATATAAGAACAAAGGTTGCCTAGGGGTGTGAATTATCAAGACTAGAGGATTCATCAAATATTCTTTGATTTTAGTGAAGGCTTCCTCACATTCTATATCCTATTCAATTGTTACATTCTTCTTCAAGAGCTTAAACAAAGGGCAACATTTATCAGTGAGTTGAGATATAAACCTAGCTTCTTTGAGGGTTCATGGAGTCGACATTTCAAGAATCTCCTTTACCTTATCAAGGTTCACTTCAATCGCCCTCTAGCTAACAATAAAACTTAGGAGCTTTCTTGACGTTACCTTAAACGTACATTTCTCAGGATTTAATTTCAATTGGAATTTCTAAAGTCTTTCAAACAACTTCTTGAGAACTTCCATGTGATTCTCCTCTTCTTGATACTTGGCAATCATATCATCATTGTATACTTTAATCTCCTTATGTATCATGTCATGGAATAGTGCTACTATAGTTCACTAGTAAGTTGCCCTAGCATTCTTCAAACTAAAGGGCATAACTGTATAGTAAAATTGATAGGAATCAAAATCCTACAAGACCTATCACTAGGGCAAGAGCCAAAGGATTACAAAATTTAGCGATGGGGGTCCTCTTTGAACAAACCGACCTGGAAATATTTGTATATTAACTTATTTTCTATTACTTATTTGTTGTGCATTCCAGTAGGCATACTTGTCAGGTTTTATAGAGCGATGAACAAACTCACTAAAACTCAGCTTCTGGGTTATTCATGGACCAACATAAACCAAAGAAGAACTGATCCAACAAATTACTCAATTGAATTGAAGAATCGGCCACTTGAAGAACCTTGTACTTGTAATTGTTGTTTTGAGAAACGGCTATTTCATTTAGCATTTGTAATTTCTTTTCTTGGAACCGGCCACCTAAGTGGCTTATTTGTAATTTTCATGTGGATTTTACCATAATAGAAGCAAGTATAAATACTTGCTAACTAGGGTTTGTATGAGACTTTTGACATTTTGAAAAAAAATCAAACACTTTGCTGTGAGGAGATTCCTTACTAGCCAATCTCATCTCTTATCAATTTCATGTGTGAAATTGTGGCGAGATTGGCTTAAGAATTTGTGAGTAATATCAAATTTCTTAAGTTGATTCCAATTATTACTAGTGTGTCATATCTAGTGAGTAATTGGATTTGTTCTTGTTATGTTCATATTTCACGCTAGTTAGGGTTTCCTATCCAATCTAAGGTTTATGCCATTTTAGTTGGAAATTGGACTCTATTGTGTTGCTCATTTGTATTATTTCGGAAATACAATTGATTGTCATTGTAAATTGCATGAATATCATTTGAACTTTAGGATTTAAGTGCTTGTTGGTGTCACGTATTATGTGGAATTACTTTGGTGTTCTTGCAATCAAATTGTAGGCACATCATCTTTTTGGTATCAGGGAATTTTTGTGATCATCATAACTTGAAATTAGGGTTCTTGAATTTCTACTTATTGATCCAAAGTGTTGAGGTGGAATTGAAGTACTTGATTTTGTTATTGTGGTGTCATGCTTGTTGATTGTTGTAGTAGAAGTGGATATCTTGTTGTAGCTCCTTTGTTCTTGAATTTTCCATGAAGGGAAGGGGAGTAAGAAGTGTATTTCCTAGTATTTGTTGCGGAATTGGAGATACATTATTTGTGACAAAAGAGAAGTGAATTCTTGTAAGAGGTTTTGGAATTGAAGGAGTTCAATTTATAATTTTTAGATTTGAATTTGAGTGGAAAATAGGAAATCATTTGAATTCAAACACAACCATTAAGCTTGAAGTAGTTATTGAGTGGTACTGATTACATTTCACTTGAATTTGAAATTGAATCTTACCATTTGTGGAGAAAGTTTCATTAAGGGATTAAATTTGAGTTGTTGTTGTGTTTGTATGTGTATGTGTGGTGGTGTATGGGAGTATTGAATTGGTGGAGTTGTGTTGTGTATATTAAGTTGAAGGGTGTTGCACTGTGAAGTGAGGTGTTGTGCGTGTAGTGCTGGTTAAAGTGAGTGCACCGTGTATATGTGTAGTATGTGTAGCTGTGTGAATTGTTGTGGAGTTATGTGTGAGAAAGGTGCTGCACGTGGAGATAGAATAGAGTGTGTGCCGTGATTAGAGAGGGAAGTTAAGTAGTTAAGTTTGAATTTCAAAAATAAGCATTTAAGTGTGAAAGTTATTAAGTATTGATACTTGAACACTTGCTTAGTTGAATTCAATAACTTACTACTTAGAAGTGTTTAATTGTTGCTTTAATTTATTATTGCTATAATTGAAGTGTAGACAAGTGTTTGTAGCATTGGTTGCTTAATTGCACTATGGGTGTATAGGAGTGTATTGGTTTGTGAAGTAGTGAACAATTATGTCAAGTGATATGTTTTTGTTTACTAATGTATTGTGCCGGGCTTTGACCTCTTTTACAACTAAGGATGATGAGTAGAGAGAAAATTTGTTTCATACTTGTTGTAGGGTATAAGGTAACTTGTGTGTTATTATTGTTGATGGTGGTAGTTGTACTAACGTTGTGGCAGCCTCATTAGTATCAAAATACAACTTGTAACTATCCCATATCCAGAACCTTACACATTACATTGGTTGAATGAGCAGGGGAGTCTCCATGTGACCCAAAGAACTAGGGTACCTTTCACTATAGGGAATAAATACTATGATGAGATTGAATGTGATATTCTTCCCATGTGCGCATCCCATCTATTGCTTGGCAGGCCGTGGTTGTATGATAGGATGGTCTTACATGATGGTTATAGAAATACTTATATGTTCCAATAGGATGGTAAACGTATAGTATTGAACCCTATGTCACCATCAGAGGTCTAAGAGATGCAAAGATAGATAAGTCAACCATCAGAGGTTTCTGAGGATCATAGTTAGATGAGCCAACCTTTTGAGGACCAAGGTGTTCAGAAGCAGATGTGTCAACCATCAGAGGTTCCTAAGGTTCATCGTTAGATGAGTCAACCTTTAGAGGATCGAGAGGTTCAGGAGTAGATGTGTCAACCATTAGAGGTCCAAAAGGTTCAAGGGTAGATGAGTAAACCATCAGATGGTTAAGAGGTTTAAAGACATACAGGTGAAACAGGGAAGAAGATGACATTATTGGTGGGACAATTTGAGCTAGGGGAGGTCTTAGTGGATGATAGACCATTAGATGTGTTGCAGATGAGTCATATCCTAGAGATGGAGGGGCGAGAGCAACCACCCCATGTGGTATCTTAGGTACTAGGAGACTGTAGTGATAATTTTATAGATGACTTGCTAGGAGGATACAAAATGTCTATTGCATTTGACCTATCGGATTTGAGGACAAATCTTCTTGAGGCTCGAGGAGATGATAGGAATCAAAATTCTACAAAACCTATCACTAGGGCAAGAGTTAAAGGATTACAAAATTTGGCAATGAGGGTCCTCTTTGAACAAACTGACCCTGGAAATATTTATATACTCACTTCTTTTTTATTACTTATTTGTTGTGCAATCCAGCATGCATACTTATCAGGTTTTACAAGGCGATGGACAAAATCACTAAAACTTAGCTTGCGGGTTATTCATGGACCGACATAAACCAAAGAAGAACCAGTCCAACAAATTACTCAATTGAATTGAAGAACCGGCCACTTGAAGAACCTTGTACTTATAATTGTTGTTTTGAAAACTAGCCATTTCATTTAGCATTTGTAATTTCTTTTCTTGGAACCGGCTACCTAAGTGGCTTATTTGTAATTTTCATGTGGATTTTACCCTAATAGGAGCAAGTATAAATACTTGCTAACTAGGGTTTATATGGGCCTTTTGACATTTTGAAAAAAATCAAACACTTTGCCAGTGAGGAGAGTCCTTGCTAGCAAATCTCATCTCTTATCAATTTCATGTGTGGAATTGTAGTGAGATTGACTTAAGAATTTGTGAGTAATATTAAATTTCTTAAGTTGATTCCAGTTATTACTAGTGTGTCATATTCAGTGAGTGATTGGATTTGTTCTTGTTGTGTTCATATTTCACGCCAATTAGGGATTCTTATCCAATCTAAGGTTCATGCCATTTTAGCTGGAAATTGGACTCTATTGTGTTGTTCATTTTTTTTATTTCGGAAATACAATTGATTGTCATTGTAAATTGCGTGAATATCAATTGAACTTTAGGGTTTAAGTGCTTGTTGGTGTCATGCATTTTTTGGAATTGTTTTGGTGTTCTTGCAATCAAATTGTAGGCACATAAAAAACATTCCTCATGTGGTTATGGAAGTTGCATTAGTCTTATCTTCCTTTGCCACCTTAATCTAATTATACCTTGAGAAACCATCCATGAAGGAGAAAAGGTGGTTCCCAACAGCATTATCTACTAAAACATCGATGTTTGGTAAGGGGAAGTTATCCTTTAGTGTGGCTTGATTCAAATCCTTAAAGTCAGCATAGACCCAATCCTTCCCATTTTTCTTGAGGACTAGTACTACATTTTCCAACCACTTTGAATAATTCGATACTTCAATGAACTTAACTTCTAACAACTTCTTCACCTCTTCCTTAATTTTTAGTAGGATGTTAAGTCAAAACCTCCTAAGCTTTTGCCTTTTTTAGTTTGATGTCTTCTTTAGTAGGTAACTTATGAACCACTATTGAAGGGTCAAGCCTTAGGATGTCCTCATATGACAAAGCAGATACATCCAAGTACTTGGATAGTAACTACGACCACTCTCTATTGTGACCTTCTAACTAACCACTCCCAATTTTTATATTCTTAAGGTTTTCATCAGTACCTAAATTCACCTCAATAACTAGTTCATCAATGATAATCTTGCTTTACTTGAATTGATGCCAACTCTCTTGAGTCTCATTTGTTTTTTGACATCATCTTTGACAACTAACCTAATAGCACTGAAGGTTATATTGGCATTTTCATCATTTACAGGTATGGGATGCCCTTTACTTTCATTGATTTCATTAGAGCTAAAGAAGGAGAAGACGTAGAAAGAAGAGAAAAACTAAAAGCTTTATTCATAATGAGATAAATATTCATTTTCTACTAAAGCTAGACTATATTTAAGTTAATTAAAATGGTAAAAATAAACTAAAGGCTTCATATGACCCTATCTCTATTCTAAAGAGACCTATTGCTATTGATTAGGATTGAAAATCAATTACTTAATTTGTTGTTGATGAGGTTGTTGAATCTCACCTATTGTGTTGATGGTACATCATTAGCTGAATGAGTCAATCGAACTAGATGGTTCTAGTTGTTGGACATAAACTGGTGTTGGGAATATGTCGACATGTTTAGGAACTACACGTAAGTGTGGCATAACCTTTTACCTCTTTCCTTTCATCTTTTGCTTCATCTCTTAAATTTCTTGTTAGGTAGGTTTATAGCTTAACCCAAATGTATTGATTTATGGCTTTTGTTGTAGTTAAACTAAGACTATGTCATCCTCTAGGTTTGGTGTCACTCCTTTAGTTTCATGGACCATGCAAATTTCATTGAATATCTACAACCTTTGCTCCTCCAATTCCTCATTTCCTGTATATGGGATAGTTTTCTCCTAGTATATAGCATAATACTATTCTCCTAACATTGTCATGACCTAGCCATTAGTTAAGAACTTGACCTTCTTATGCAAGCTATATAGTATGGCCCCAACTGAATGTATTTAAGATCTTCACAATGGTAGATTAAAAGACCTCGGGATATCCAATACTTGAAAAGTGATTGTGAACTCCTATAGGCCAATCTTTACTTGCAAATTAACCTCTCATAGTATCTTCCTTTTGGATCCATCAAAAGCTCGAATAGTTATTGAACTAAGCTTCATCTCAGACATGTGCATCTCAAGAAAAGCTTAATGTAGACAATGGGTAAACATTCAAAGATGGACCATTATCAATCAACACATAGGCTCTTACCATATTCTTTCATCCAAACACTGAATAGTGATTTAGTGTGCTGATTGCCTTATTCCCTTAACTCCTTTAGTGAAAAGGCTATTTAGTTCATGACAAAAATAGAATTAACCACCAGGCCTAATTTCTCAATAAAAATACCTTCAAGGACTTTAACTTCATGGATTATCTTTATAAGTGCTTCACAATGTGGCTTAGAGGATAACAATAGGCCGCCCATTAAGGAAATCTAAGTTGGGACCTTAACTAACTAGTCCATGATCTTCTATTCACTTGCCTTTATGATCTTCATAAAGAACCCCTAATCCTTTGCTTCCTCCCTATTATCTTACTCAAGAATCTTCTTAGAGGCCTCTTAAATGGTGGCCTTTCTCTTGGCTTCCTTAGTTGGATCATACACCTTACTTGAACGAGTTAACCCTTTTATCATTGGCGATGGTGATGTCTTTAGGACTTAATTCACAACTTGATATCTCTCAGGTGGTATAGGGACATTGAATACAAATTTCTTAGGTTTAATGGTGACTGACTTTTGTTCCTCCTGCTTAGGGTATTTAAAAATAGAAGACTTAAGGCCAACTCTAACTACACCTACCATCTCCTCAAACTTCTTTACTTGATTCTTAGGGTTATCTTCCTCTTTGAACTATAGGCCCTAACATATAGGTGGTGCATCTGCATATACTCTTAGTATGATAGAGCAATCTACTAAATATTCAAATGCTCTAAACAATTCCCCTAATGTATCAACAGTAGGATTACTTGCTAAATATCTTTCCTTTAGTTCCTTCTATGTATAGTTCCTCCTTAGCTTGGGCTCCAACATGGCCTGAATCTCCTCCTTCTTAACCTTCCCTTCTCTAAGTAACTAATAAATTGTAGGCCTAATCTTAGTCTTATCCCTGAGGTTCTTTGTATTTTGTAAGTTAGTTGCTTGCTTCAAATGCCATGCCACTTGCTCGATTGTGATAGGGAGTTCATCCAAATCTATCTTTGGTGTAGTCTTTTCCATGACAATCATTTCAATGGAGGGTCTATGGTTTTATAGAGGGTTATTATTGACATTTGGCATCGGGGTTTCCACAAAGTCCAGCTAAACTAGTTTAGCATCTATGAGGTCCTAGATCTTGTTCTTGAGTCTCTAATAATTATCAGTTAAGTACTCCTCTTACCCTAGATGATACTCACAATGAAGATTTAGATTGTAATCTCTTGGCCTGTAATTGTTTAGAGGTACCTCAATGTTCGGCAAATTCTCACCTCTAAGATGATGGAGGACTTGACTTAAGAGGATAGGGATCCTAGTGAATTGCCTTCTTCGCCAGAGTCAGTTTGTGTCTTGTTCTTGAGTCGCTGGAATGTTTAGGTTGGCCTAAATGGTCAATTGCAGTGTCGATTTGATGTGATTTTTGGTGGCTACCATACCAATGGTTGTTTCCTTACCTTTATTAACAGACTTCAGATGCATGGGTTTCTTACTTGCTTTGTCAATAGTGGGGAGCCTCCTTGAAGTGATCGCATCTTCAATATAACACCTAGCATTTACTATTTTTGCAAAATTCGATGTAGTATGCCCTACGGGGTGTTGATAATAAGGCTTTCCTAGAGTATTGATAAACATATAAGTCAGATCCTTTGCTAATAGTAGAGTGGTTATCTTGACAGTCGTTATGCATACTCCTTAAAAGATTCATTGTTCTTCTTTTGCATGTTATTTAGGCTCCAAACAGAAGGGGCTGACTTAATGTTGATTTATATTGGTTATAAAAGGCCCTCACCAGTTTATCCTACGTATTTACTTCATTTAAATCAAGTTGGGCATACTATAACAAAGTGAGACTGGTTAAACTATCTTGAAAGGTCTATACCATGAGTTGCTCATACTTAGTGTACTTAGCCATTTTTTCTAATATAGAGCTTTGCATGGAGATTTGGGCAGCCGGTATTGTTGTACTTCTCAAAATTAGGAATTTTGAACTTCTCTAAGAATTCCTCATCTTCATAGATAGGTAGATTCACTAGGCCAGTTTGCTCAAATTCATCAATCCTCTAAAAAAATTTCATTTTCTCATGAATTTCTAGAGCAATTTATTTTCCATATCCCATTGCTTCTCCTTGAACTCCTTTCTTAGGTTGTCACCACTATTATTTCTTAGCTTATCTTCAGGGGTTGAGCTCATAGTTTGTTGGGGGTCCATTTAATCTCCATGGACAACTTTATAAGGATGGATACGGTTGATAGTATAAGTCAGAGCTTACATCTTCTTGGTCATTTGTAACATAGCCTTTTTGAAGGCCGTGATTCTCCGATTAGGATTGCTATTACCAGTGTTTTTGGACATTTTGGCTTTTAAGTAAGTGACAATTGAGCTTCTAATGGGGTTTATTTATTGAGGAGCTATCTTGAGATCTCAAGACGATATAATCTATTAGCATTATTTAAGTTTAGAGCTGGGAATGCGAGGTAGGCCGAAAATTTTAGCCTACAAAAGTAGCGGGCCATTTTGGCTCGCGAAAGCAGCAGGCCATTTTGGCTCATGCTTGTGTAGCTTGAGGGTCGGGGCGGGCTAACTTGCCGTGGGGGCAGGTTGGCTTACTAGCTTGCAAAAAAAAAAAAAGGTTATGACAGGTGAGGAGAGGATCGAGGACGACTGGATAGGATAGACGATAGTGGAAGACTGAAAGTGAGACATTGAGACTGAATCGGATAAGGGATGATGGGATGAGACCAGATTTTCTTCCGTTTGACGACTAACGAACTCAAGCTATGCCTATGCTGACTGCCATCTCCTGTCTTTGTCTATCACTTGTGCGAGTGCGACGTACGAGTATGCGAGTGCAATTGGTGTTACGATGCGAATTTGGTTCATCAGTCATCACATAAAGACCAGACCGTGCCGTGGCCATCTGTGAACTATGATTGTGTTGCTCTTCCTTCTTCCAACAACTTGTGAGCCCCTCTAGCCTCCCCTCCTCCCCCAGACTAGACTAGACCAAACCGAGTGACTAGATTAAGTTGAGTACCCTACCGACCGGCAACCGCCTAATAGAACTTCAAAGTTCAAAAATCAAAATCAAACATCAATCCTTATTTGTTCATACATTCCTACTCGGCTACTCCATCACTGCCATCGTGATTCGTCTCCTTTCTGTGGGTGTGTGTGGACCATGATTCCATCAGACCGTCATTATCAAGCATCCCACATCAGTCCTCTTCTCATCACTCGTCGGGTTGGTAAGTCATCCTCCTCTTATTGCCCGTTGGTTGGCTTAGATTTTTTATCTTCTTTTTTGTTTCAATTTCAACATGCTTGTGGTGTTGGCTGCTGCTGCTATTAACTTCTAATTTCTTGATTTTTGTTGTGGTTGGGGACCTTGGGGTTGGCTGGTTTTAGTTAGGGTTTAGGCCATTTGGTTGTTTGGGTTTTTGGTTGGGTTTCGGTTTGGTTATTTGGGGTTTGGATAGGTTTTGGTGATGGTGATAAACTAATGACGACCAAAACCTACAAGGTAGGGGTGAACGGTTGGGTTGAGGCTTACGATTAGGTAGTGGGGGTTTAGGCCGTTCCGTTTGGTTGTTTAGGGTTTGAGTTGGGGTTCAGTTTGGTTGTTTGGGTTTGGACAGGTGCTGGTGACGCTATGACAGTGACGAATTGACGATGGCCACAACCCATAGGGTAGGGGTGAACAGTATAGTAGGGAGGCCGAACTTACTATATTTATATTAATATTATAACTATTTATAATCTTATATATATAAAGATTTTGTAACATAAGTGTACTAATAACATTTTCTATATTACCATGAGAAGGAATTTTTAATTTTTTATGGAAATAATTAAGGGTATTGATACACTTTGTAAGAAACTAAAAAATACATATATTATATTTGTTGTAGTATATATATTAATTTTGAAATATATTTACAGAATGGATCCTCCAAGTAATGAGACTCTAATGGAACCTATTAATGTAGATGATGTGTCTAAAGTTGGTGGGCATAACGATAATGTACAACCAGGATCTTCTCAATCTAAAGAACATGCATGTAAGAAGGCTCGAGTAGGTAGATCTTCTTATGAGATTTGGAAAATATTTACAAAAATTGGTGTTGGGAAAGATGGTAAAAATAAAGCTAAGTGTAAAGTGTGCAGGAAGGAATATGTTATTGGGGCACATTCTCTTAGAACTTTATCTTTACGTCAACATAGAGAAAAGTGCCGTTTGAGTCAAATTCCTAGATATAATGATGTTGGTGATATGATAATTGATCATGCTAGCAAGTTAAGATCAAGAAAACCAAATCCTAAATTTGCTCGTAAAGTAATGGCTATGGCTATTATTGAACATGATCTACCATTTTCATTTGTTGAGTATAGGAGGATCATACAGTTTATAAGGTTATATAATCTTGATTATAAGCCAATTTCTAGAAAAACTGCTACATTAGATGTTTAGAATTTATATTTGACTCAAAAGAAGAATTTGAAACAAATATTGCAAAAAATTCCAGGGAAAGTATGTTTGACTTCTGATGTATGGACTGCCTCCACCAGTGAGGGATATATTTGTTTGATTGGACATTATGTGGATGACAATTGGAAATTGAATAATAAAATTCTTGCTTTTTGTAAAATGCCCCCTCCTCACTTAGGGTTTGAGTTGTCGAAAAAAGTATTTGAATTTTTGAAAGATTGGGGCATAGATAAGAATATATTCTCCCTTAAATTGGATAATGCATTTGCAAATGATTGTATGCAAGATTTTATGAGAGAGCAATTGAACTTATAGCATAGTTTGTTATGTGGTGGTGAGTTTTTTCATATTAGATGTTGTGTTCATATTCTTCATTTGATTGTTAAAGAAGGGTTGACTGTAAGTAGTGAAGCATTGCATAAAGTAAGAAAGAGTGTCAAGTATGTGAAGGGCTCTGAGAGTAGAATGAAACACTTTTTGGAGTGTATTGAATAGGTTGGCAACATTGATACCAATCTTGGTTTGCACTTGGATGTAACTACTAGATGGAATTCCACTTATCTTATGTTTGATAGCGCACTCAAGTATCAACGTGCTTTTTCTTGCTTTCAATTGAATGATCATCATTATAAATATTATCCGACCATGGATGAGTGGGAAAGAGTAGAAAAGATATGCAAGTTTTTGAGCCCTTTTCATAGTATCATCAATTTGATGTCAGGATCATCATATCTAACTTCAAACCACTATTTTTGCAAGTATGGAAGATTAAATGTTTGTTGAATGAAAATTTAAGTAGTGAAGATCATGTCATAAGGGAGATGTCTATTAGAATGAAACAGAAGTTTGATAAGTATTGGAGTGATTATGGTGTTATCTTTGCACTTTGACCAATATTTGATCCTTGAATGAAGTTTGATTTTTTGAACTTCTGTTTTAATAAACTTAATCCCCTCACTTGTGAAGAGAAGTTGACTCACATAAAGAACAAGTTATATAAACTCTATGGAGAATATGAAAAGAGCAAAATAGATCACATATCTAGAACTAGAAGCCATTAGGTTAGATTATCTTCTCAGGGACAAGACACATCTAAAGGTGGCAGCAATAAAGGAACATCAACACATAAAGCTGGGAAGGGCTTGGAAATTGATTTTGCTACTTTAGTGGTAAGTTTAATAACTTTGTTTATTTTTTAATAGTATTTTTTATTGTATTATATATCAGTATTTAATTAGTTTTTTTCTTAATAATGTAGGAATTTTGATATTGTCAAGTAGAAGTACAAAGTTATGGTAAATCTTCTTTGGATATTTATCTAGATAAGCCAATAATGGATATGGACTTTTACTTAGAATTGGATATGTTACAACATTGGAAGAGTCAAAGCTAGAGATATCTTGATTTATCCATCATAGCCTCCGATGTGCTTAGCATTCCAATTACTATCGTAGTGTCAGAGTCAACTTTCAGTATCAACGCCCATGTACTTAACAAGTATCGTAATTCTATGCTCCCAGCCAATGTAGAAGCTCTAATTTGTATATGTAATTGGTTACAAGGATTTGCTTGTGAAGGTATTTTTTTTATTTTGTTGGTAATATTTTCTTTTAACGTATTTTTTCAAGCATTTATTATCTAATTTAATTATATGTGTAATGCCATAAATTGCAGATCAAGAAGAAGACAATGGGAGTGAGACTAGTTCACCAAAGGGAAACTCCAATTTGGTTGTTGATGATGATGATAGTGATGACTGATGATTGATTTGTATATGTGATTTTATCTCCTTTATTATTGACTTTGTTTTCCTTTATAATTAGTGAAAAGTACTTTATGATAATTGCTACATTTGCTTAATTATCATTTTAGGTTGTTTTTTTTTCTATCGTTTGAGAATGAGATTTAAGAGTAAGTACATATAAATTGAAATAGTATATTTAACTATTATAGGTTTAAGTTTATTCCTTACTTCCAATTTTTTTTTTATTTTTAATCTTAGCATATCGAAAAAAAAAAAAAATCAATCCTCAATTAATTACTTTATCTTGTTTAAGCCTACATGTACATCTCCTATTTCTATTCAATAAGAATTTTGTAATATATTACATTTATATTAAACTGGATCAATAATAAATTACTAGCATTCATAAGTTCAACTTAAAGAATTTAGAATACTAAAATGAAGAGCATTCAAGATCCATTGTTCAAATTAAACCGGATTGAATCGATTGTAAACAACTTAGGCTTAGTTGACTACTGACCAAGGCTTAGCGATTGATCCAAACATGATTGATTTGCAAATGAGTCAAGTCAACAATCAACATGAGTTACATGACACCACAAAACCCAGTAAGCTAATAGATCAAATGTGAGTATCAAACCTTATTAGTTATTAGTTATTACCCATTAACACCAACATCACAGCTTGAAACCAACATCTTTGCCATCATCCACACCTTTACTTGATACATTGGTCATTGGTTAAAAGACATAAAAATAATTCAAGTACCAAAAATCAAAATTTAACTCAATGATGGGGAGCTCAATGTGAAATGAAATGCATTGCCAATATTATTGGAGAATTAAGGAATTTGGAAGAAAAATAAAGAATTTGATATTGTTGCAGTCTTGTAAAGTTAAACAAATTAAATGGTTGTGAAGAGAAAATGAGAGATAACAAAAGAAAGAGGCGATGATGAAAATGTTATTCTAAATTTGTAAAAAAAGAGAATTGTTTGTAGGATGGGCTAGGTCGAGTTGGCGAGCAGGGTGGTGTGTACCAAACTTTTGTACCCGCAACACTTGTGGGCTACTGTGGGCCGGCCCGCTTCAACTTGCAAATCGGTTCGTTTGACCTGCATTCCCAGCTATCTACCATTGAATCTACCACCTTTCCTTTGTCTTATATAACAACCGACACTATATTTTCTCAAATTGTCACTTAAACAATTATACTCCACTATCATCCTATAAGATGTACAGCTAGGTTTTGCTCTTGCAATCATCATAAGTTGTTCATACTAACAACCATGTTATGGTTAATCCTTTCTTGTAATAATTACAAAAAAAAATAAATTCAATTAGTATTATCCATCATATATATATATATAAGTGGTGAATAAATATCAATAATAAAATAATATCATTAAATATATTAAATTTAATAATAAAACAATAAATAATAATAAGTTACAAAACCTTTAAAAAAAGAAAAAAAAGAAAAAAAAATCACAAGCTAAGAGAAATGAAATGTCATTAGATCTTCCAAAGCTTTTCTTTCGATTACGGATCTCCACCGTCAACGGAATTAGTTGGGCTTTTTGTCGAGAAGAATAAACGAGAGATCCCAACAAGCGATGAGTCGATTGATTTGGACTCCGAGCTTTTTTTTCGATTCTGGATTATTTTACGTCCGGCCATCGATTGGAAAACCTTAGGATCCAATGGTAAAGAAAAATTTCATTTTTATTTTTGTTCTTAAAGGTGGTGACCTTCACAATGGACGAGACATGATCCCTCGGCCAACACTTTTTTTTTTGTCTTTTTTCAACCATGTGTGAGTCACTATCAAAAGGTTTTCTTAGTCTTTTTTCTGCTTTTTACTTAATTTTTATAATTTTGTATTATATTATTTAATTATATATATAACTATTATTTAATTAAACTAATTATCGTAAACCTATAAGAACTTAACAAATGTCAATTTTTAATAATTTTTTAAAAGAAATTAATAAAACAACTTACATAAAATAATTTATGAATGTTGAGAATTTAAATAAAAAATTTAAATTAAAAACTTAAATAAAAAATTATGTAAACCTTAACAACTAAATATATATATATATATATAATATTTAATAATATTTTAACGCTGTAAGATGGTGGAATGGAATCGATCTTTATTCCGACACACGTTTGGTTTAATAACCTCATAATTTATTAGTGAAACCGTTGACCTCCAAGAGCTCAAACTACTGAAACTTTCGATCTCGTGCCACCTTTCTTAAGAGATCGTTGACATTATCCTGATCAGCTACCGACTGTCATCTCCAACGTAATCAATAGTATGATTATTTTAGAGATGTGATATTTAGTAGGTGGAACGTGTAAATGCCAGATATAATATGAGGTTTTATTTATTTTCTATTTTATAAATACTTATTTTTAAATTTTGTAATTGAAATCTATTTTATGATACTTAACACCAATTAGATCCCAGTTCCTCTCTTTCATCTACTGTTAATGTATCTAAACTTATGATGGTTGTCACCATTGTATTACCCATAATATTGAATGTACATTTAACGAAAACAAAATCTTCAATTATATAAATAAAATTTGAAATTCATGAGAATCTTAATGTATGAAAATATATGCGAAAACCAATGTGGAAATGCTTAAAAGCAACAATTTTTTTTTGTAATTTGCTAGTAGTGGGCTAAGCTCAAAACTCCTTGATGGAGGTGCATGCTTTGAACTCCTTGTTGAACTACCATTGAATCTACCACATTTCCTTTGTCTTATATAACAAGTGACGCTACATTTTCTCAAATTGTCTCTTAAACAGTTATACTCTACTATCATCCTATAAGATGTAGAGCAATTAGGTTTTGCACCTGCAATCATCATAAGTTGAAAGACTAAGTTCATACCAACGAACATGTTATGGTCAATCCTTTCTTGTAACAAAAAAAAAAAAAAAATTCATTTAGTATTACCTATCATGTATACATATAAATGGTGAATAAATATCAATAAAATATGAACACATGGTAGTATATATAAATATGAGAGTCGTTCTTTTAAAAGCTAAAAGCTATCAATTGTCGCTACCATAAGTTTAAATTTCATTAATACTTATCCATCACATATATAGACACATGGCATGTAATACCCTATAAAACATTTCTCACCCATAACTTGTCAGTAAATTTCTTCATGACCAAGTTGCTTACTCTTTTATGGGGCCTTGGCAATTCAATTCTTCATCTTTGTCTATCATATGGAAAATAAGTTAATTCAACCTCAAATTGGCTTAAATAGGCTTATTTTCCATATTAAACAACTTAGAGACTTAATATTAACACTTTGTTCTCAAATCATTATTCTTAAAGAAAAAAACAGAGAGAGAGAGAAAGATAAAAATAACAGCACATGGTCTTGAATAATTTTTTCTTTTTAATTTTATAATGAGAAGTGATCTTATCAATGGTAAAGTGAATTGAGTTTATTTATATCTTCTAGATATGAAAATATATGTCTTTTGTCATTCAAACATCTTTGTGTTAGTGGTTAAAATCCTTATATATATTTATCATTCCAACACCTCTCTCTCTCTCTCTCTATATATATATATTCAAGATCAATTAAATAAGATAAAATGAAAAATAGAAAACTATGAAAAATACCTAAAAGGTTGAGTCTAAGCGTGTATTGGTCAAGTTTGGATTGTGAGTTGGATCTGGAGGATAAATCAGGGCTGAATTAGGTTTAGGAACTTAGCATGTGCCCAATGCGTATAGTGTTGGGAAGGAGAGGCAACAACATTTTAGCATCATTGGCAAGTGGCTCTAGTTGTCATTAGCAGTGGTTGAAGAGTGGGTCTTAGGGTTTTTGGGTATGGGAAATTGATTAGTAGTCATGGTTTTGTCAAAAAAAAAAAAAAGTGCCTATGGTGGTGGTTCGAAGGTGGCTAGCAATGGAAAACCTACTATCTTACAGTATGAGGATAAACTAAAAAAAAAAGATCGAGTTTTTCTAAAATTAAAGACTACTAGGATCCTATTAGTACCTAGATGGTGGTTTAGGGTGATGTATTGGTGGAAATATCCTGAAGAGAAGGTGGTGGTTGGTTGGGAGTGGTTCTAGAGAGAGAAGTAGCTTAATTGACAATTTTTAGGTGTTTAATGAATGATTCTAAGGTATGTCTTGAGTTTGTAGAGTCTTAATCTATTTATAGGTGCCCATTAACAAGTTAGATATGCTTTATGAACTAAAGTTAGAATGAATCTCATAAAACCCTAACTTTATCTCATCATTGATTTATTAAGTCTTTTGAAATATTGATGCAAATTGTTAATATATTAATGATATTTAGGTATCATTTTATAGATTTGAACAAAAAAAAAAAATTCTTAAAGATTAGCAAAATTATGTTGCGATTCATCCTCATTGGTTTGTTATCTCACTCTCTACATTTTTTGTTGAATAGCAAATTTCAAATTCGTGACTTGCAACATGTTCACATGCACAAGGACAACACATGAACTGACTTGGCTACTCATTTTCTCATTTTATTATTGCAAACAAATTGTACTTAAGTAAATTGAATTCTTAGGTCAATTTTTATTTAATTGACATGAGTCTAAGCTTGACTCAAATACCTTATTCTCTAATTTTTATTCCCTAGCCCAAAAATAATATTTTTTTTAATTTTTCAGATCTTTTCTTTTTTCTTTTCCATTTTTGTTTATTTCCATTTTCCACATAGTTCTACCTTTTACTTGTTTATTCATTGTTGTTATTATTATTTATTTCATTTTTATTTTTATAATAATTTTTTTATTAGTAAACATGGCTATATTTCATTGAAAAATTAACATAAAAAGAGCAAAAATGAGCTATCAACAGACTTGTTGTGCCCTCTACATTTGAGGCATTATACTAATAAAATTCAAAAGACTTTACGTTATTATCAATGTAGGTACTTGTGAACACTTTTGACGGTTTGTGAATTTATCTAAGAAACCCTTAAACGGGTATAGAACTAGACTATACCCTTGTCGAACTTCAGTGGACTAAACAAGAAAACTCATATATCATAAAATAGTAGATATTTGTATTGTATGTAGTATCCATATTTAGTTTTTTGTTTTTCTTGTGTTTCCAATTGTTGAGTTATATGTTTTAAAGCTATCTCAATGTTGCATGGGTTTTCATCCCTAAATAAAAATTAAAAACGTCTCTTTTGTGATTTCTTAATCTCTGTATATCGCAGAGAAAAGTGATAACAAGTGGAAAAGCTTATTCATTAACAAACATAACATTACATGGAGGATGGTGAGTCATCATTTTGACTAGTACAATACAACTTAATTGACTAAACATAGAGAGATACAAGGCTCCAACTTGATGATACATATAACAGTGCAACCATATAACAAAACAACAATAATGAGAAAACCTTAACACAAACCTACCATTATTTTGTCTACATCCAACACTACTGTATTTTCAAAAGAGGTAAAACACACTAAGTTATTACAAACACTTCTTCCTTGCATAATTTGGTTATCTTAGAATTTGGTCGTATATAAAATTAAGTATATTTTTTATTAGTTCTTTTTATATATAAAAGAGGGGAACCTATATAAAATTCTATTTCTCTATATATGATTCCCAATATTCTATATATAAAAAATAAATAAATAATATACCTAATTTTATATCCATCCAATCATACATTACCCTCGCTTGCTTGGGCGAGAATTTGGTTGATCTGTATTTGCACCCGAGTGATTTACATTCGAGTCCACGGGTCTTCCATTGCCTTTTTCTTTCTTTTTTTTTCCCTGTCTCTCTTTGACCTTGGCATCGATAAATGTATCTGGAAGTCTAATCAACAACACTTCAAAACATTTCTCCAGAAATTGCATCTTTGCTTTGTCATCAAAGCATTCAAACATAATCTTCGTGACTTTTTCAAATACTTCTTTGACGTTGTACTCTTGTTTTTTCGGTGGCCGCACGGCGTTCGAGTTTCGTTTGGTATCAGCATCTGTATTACCCATTATTTGAGTATGCTATTCCACTCACTCTCACTTATGTTGCTGATTGTAATGCGACCCAACGTGGGGATTTATACAGTAAACCAAAGTTGACAAGCACGTGTGCAATAAATTGAGCGTGTTAATCTAGTAACAGGTTGAGTTTGATAGTGATACTGTGGGCAATATATTCTAATTTCTAACCCTAAGGTACTAGCGTGAAAAATTGCCAATGCCAGTAAGTATAGTCTCTCTGTCATGAATTCAAAATACATTCCTTCACAGCAAAGCTCGGATCTTGTCTGTACAGGAATCTTCTATGTCGAGTCAACTCGATTCCTTGAGATTTTTCCGGCGATTCATGCGCCGTTCTTTCTAAGCGCAAGCCCAACCACTTGTATAGTGCATCTTTTCATAATATCCCAATCAATTATTTGGAGACGAGCAAGAAATTAAATATACACATTAATATAATAAGCAAAAAACGAGACATCATACAATTTGAATAGACGATTAATTTCCTTGGTGCATTATCATTATATTATGATTGATATGAATACTATTGAGATGGTAAAATTGGATATTATAAATATTTATCTAATAATATTTCTGCAAGTTGTAGCTCTAGCTAAATTATAAGTTACTATCTAATTATAGAAATCTAAACCATAAAGTTTTAACACATACTTTAGCTTTCTTTTTTCTGTCTTTTTGTGGATTTTCTATATTATATAATTTATATATATCAATCTTGAAAGTATATAACTATATTTTAAGGATGCATGTTTATGTATTTTTCTACTTCACTTTTATGTCTTTTTGATAAATTATTTACATGATTTATAATATCCATACGTTGTTTGTTTGTCTTCAATAAATTTTTCAGGTTATTATGTGTTGATAGATGATTGTATTTTAGAAATAATTATATGATAACTGGCAAAATAATGATATTATATGATAATTATATCTTTGTATTTATAAAATTATGTTTTACATTAATTAACAACAAGCTAGATAAAAAAAGAAAATTTCAATGAAAACAATTGGAAGACAAAATAAAAAATATAAAAAAAGATGCAACATATTAAAGAGGACAACCAAAATTTTATTCTAGAATATTAAAAAAATGAAAAAAGAGAGCAATTACTAAACAAGTATTTAGGATAAATATTTAAGAGAAAAGTATATATTTAGTTATCAATATATTCTTACTTTTTTATTTGAGTGCTTAAATTTTTTTTTTCTTATTTTATTTGGTTCTCAATGTTTTGAATTAAAAAATCCATTAAGGGTTGAGACATGTCAATTTTTGATAAGTTAGTAAAATAATATTAAATTTAATAACAAAATGATAAATAATAATAAATTATGAAACCTTAAAAGAAATGAAAAAAGAAAAAAAAAAAATCACAAGCTAAGAGAAATGGAATGTCATCAGATCTTCCAAAGCTTTTCTTTTGGTTACGGATCTCCACCGTCATCGGAATTAGTTGGGCTTTTTGGTTGAGAAGAATAAACGAGAGATCCCAACACGCAATGAGTCGATTGATTTGGACTACGAATTTTTCATTCGATTCTGGATTATTTTACGTCCGAACTACGGCCATCGATTCGAAAGCCTTAGGATCCGCTGGCAAAGAAAATTTTAATTTTAATTTTTGTTCTTAAAGGTGGTCACCTTCACAATGGACGAGACATGATCCAAAGGCCACCACAGTTTTTTTTTTTCCTTTCAACTATGTGTGAATCACCATCAAAAGGTTTTTTAAGTCTTTTTTCTGTTTCTTACTTAATTTGTATAATTTTGTATTGTATTATTTAATCTGATATATATAAATTATTATTTAACTAAATAAATTATTGTAAACTTATAAGAACTTAACACATGCCAATTTTAACGAATTTTTTAATAAAATTAATAAAATAACTTAAATAAAATAATTTCGAAATATTGAGAATTTAAATAAAAAAATAAAAATTAAAAACTTAAATAAAAAATTATGTAACCTTAACAATTATATATATATATATTTAATAATATTTTAATGTTGTAAGATGGTGGAATGGAATTGATTCTTTATTCCAACACACGTTTAGTTTAATAGTCCCATAATTTATTAGTGAAACCGTTGACCCCGAAGAGCTCAACCTACTGAAACTTTGGATCTCGTGCCACCTATCTTAAGAGCCATGTTCAGGTTTCTTCCCATCGTTGTGATTATCCTGATCCTACCAACTATTATCTCCAACGTAATCAATAGGGGGACATGTGACTGTATATGATTATTTTAGAGATGTGATATTTAGTAGGTAGAACGCTAAATGGCAGATATAATATCAGGTTTTACTTATTTTCTATTTTATAAATACTGATTTTTAAATATTATAATTAAAATCTATTTTATGATATTTAACACTGATTAGGTCTTAACTCCTTTTTTTCATCTAATTTTAATGCATATAAACTTATGATTGTTGTCACCATTCTATTATCTATAATATTGAATGTATGTTTAATGAAAACAAAATTTTTAATTATATTAATGAAAATACATGTGAAAACTAATAAAATCTTATTTAACGTGAAAATGCTTACAAACAAGAAATTATTGGAATTTACCAATAGTGGGCTAAGCTAAAAACTCCTTGGTGGAGGTGCATGCTCTGAACTCCTTGTTGAACTACCATTGAATCTACCATTTTTCCTTTGTCTTATATAACAAGTGACACTACATTTTCTCAAATTGTCACTTAAACAGATATACTACACTATCATCCTATATAAGATGCGGGACAACTAGGTTTTGCACCTACAATTATCATAAGTTGAAAGGCTAAGTTCATGCCAACGAACATGCTTTGGTCAATCCTTTCTTGTAAGAAAATAAATATTCTTTCAATATTACCAGTTATGTATATATATAAGTGGTAGATAAATACCAATAAAATATGAACACATAGTAGTATATATAAATATAAGAGTCCTTTTAAAAACTATCAATTGTCACTATCATATGTTTAAAATTTATTAATACTTATCCATCACATATAGAGATACGTGAAATGTAATATCCAATAAAACTTTTCTCACCCATAACTTGTGAGTAAATTTCTTCATGACCAACTTGCTTACTCTTTTACGAGGCCTTTGCAATTCGATTCTTCATCTTTGTCTATTATATGGAAAATAAGTTAATTCAATTTCAAATTAGATTAAATAAACTTATTTTCCATATCAAATAGCTTAGAGACTTATTATTAACACTTTGTATTCAAATAATTATTCCTAATGGAAGAGAGAGAGAGAGAGAAAAATAAAAATAACAGCACACGGTCATTAATAAATTTTTTTTTAATGAGAAGTGACCTTATCAATGGAAATATCCAAAATATATATAATTACCAAATACTTATATCCATTCCATGCATTAGATAATGGAAGTAAATCTTATACCACAAGTTGCACCTTGTAGACACACAACTTTGTTATCATTTTTTTCCCTTTTTGAAACTTTGTAATAAATTCAGTTGGAAAAAAAGTTGCAAAATCTACCATAAAAAGAACATTGAATCAATGGAAATACTAACAAACACTTCTAATAAATCAAATATGTAATTCAAGTATATTAGGGCTTAATCATCAGCATAAAATCTAAACTATAAAATTGCAAAATATGTTATTCTTGAATTGGTTCAAAAAGGGGATTGCATGTATAGACATTAGGCCTACACTAAATCCAATAGAGAGTAAATTATTTTTTATGTTTAAAAATTCCTTTAACTCCCACCAATAGTATTTACCAATTTCTCAAATATTGCAATCTATAATGTGTCGATGAACAAATCTTAGATTATTATTAAGTAAATTTTTTTAATTTTGATATCACCATTTTTTCAAAAGTGAAAAAAGATTTTTTTTTTTTTGGAAATATATTTGTTCTATGTCCTTGGATGTATTCTCCCTTTAACTAAGCTACAAATGTAGAAGTTATGTGCAAGATTTGAAAAAATACTAGCTATTAGATTGCTTTGTGAAATGTCATGATATAATCCTTCGAGTTTAATTAAAACCAATATTTGGAATTTTTTATGATAAAGCGAATTGAGATTATTTATATCTTATAGATATGAAAATACATGTCTTTTATCATTCCAACATCTTTGTATTAGTGGCTAAAATCCTCATAACCTAATAGTATAGATGCTGATATTTTAATAAGATGAGTTTTTTTTTCTTGGGCCCACTTGGATTCTTTCGGATTCATTTAAGTTCATTAAATTAGTTCAATTAACTTCTCAAATCATTTAAGACTAATTAATTAATTATGTATTTCCATATGAACCATCATAGGGATGGATGAAGGGTTAGTTCATGGGTTTGCATGAATGGGCCAACTTGAGATTATGCTTGCGTTTGGCTCAAATCAATATATGCAATGAATTTAATATAATAATTATTAAGTAATAGTTAGCTATTTTAAACTGAATATTTGCATCACTAAAATTTTATACAAAAGCATCTAGTTAAATTCAAAAAAGAATGGAATCGGGCACTAACCGTGTTGATATCATCAAAGGGATATGTTTACATTCCATAACAGTAGCAAACATTAATGCTATATATATAAATATAATATTGACAACGTCCAAGTATAATCATTTCATAACCGATCAAATAAAGCTAATTTTATATCTCTAACATTACGCATAGCACAACAATCGTGCACAGCAAGTAGGCATTTTAGTTAACGATGTGACAGTGGTAACTAATTAATTTAATACAATATAATAATAGGTTAATATATGTATTGTACACAATGAATTGATAAACAATAGGAGGAAACGTACCGTACCGATAGTATGTTAATAGTAATTTAACATAGAATGATAATAATAGTATAATATGGATTGGCAAGCTGCAGGTGCATCCCGAGAATGGAAAAGTGAGACTGCGGGTTAACCACTTCGTAATTACTATGCCGACAACAACAGCAAGGGAAATCGGCAGGAAAATATAAGGAACAGACACTTCACTTAGATTAAAAAGAAATAAGGAGTGAGATTTTGATTTTTGGAAATAAACAGCTGGAACTTCACAGTACTATTACGAGAAAAGAAAAATAAAGAAAATAAAATAAGATAAACAGACAAGCGCCGGATCTTGAAATAATATATTATACAAGTCCTCTTCTTCTACTCCAATGAAATATAACTTAAAACTTTTGGCTATATAACTACTGCAAAAGCTTTAATGTTTTATTATTATTATTATTATTATTAAAAGAAAATGACAGAAAAAAAAAAGAAGTTATTAAGAATGGAAAGTTCAGTATTGCATACAGGAACACTGAGTCAACTCAGAACAAATTTTTTGAAAACAAACTAAACAGGGCTAAGTCGATGAAGTGAGTGACATACTGGAATAAGAGACCGGAGGTTGAGGAAAGCGAGCAGCTCTGACGCAGCGCGGAAAGCGTAACAAAACGAATTCGAGATTGGATTGGTTTCACACAACAAAGAAACGATCTTTGATGTAAATCTGGTTGCGCACAACCCGGAAATTGGAGAAAACTCCATCTCAAATTGTATTCCAATATGATAATAAAACGTACCCTAATCTATCTGATAAAAGAGTATTTATATGTCCCCGTAAAATATCTAAAAGAGGAAAATCTAAGCGTACACGTAGAAAGAAATAATAATATACACGTATAGTACACGGTTTCATACATGGCCGTGCCTCTATGCCGTGTATGTTTCTGGGCATGCGACACGCATAGTACACGGTCTCATACACGGCCGTGCCTCTAGGCCGTGTATGTCTCTAGGCATGCGACAGGCATAATACACGGTCGAGTACACGGCCGTTCCTTTAGGCCGTGTGGGCTTCTGTGTATATGACGAGCATAGTACACGGTTTCATACACGGCCGTGCCTTTAGGCCGTGTATGACTCTGTGAGAATCCTACTGGAGCACACGGTCGTGTTGCTGGGCGTGCTTGTGCCCGTGTAAGTAATACACGACCCGGGTAAAATTATACACAGCCGTACCCTTGGGCCGTGTAAGCCGCTGTGTCCTCCACGATGTCCGCATCAAGCTCGAACGACTGTGTCTACGGTACTATATCGGAGCTTGGTCGGAAAACTAGAAAAACCGAGTTACAAGCGGAACCGAGAGCAGGAAGTTGAAGATAGAGATATTGAGATGACAGAGGATGTAAGACAAATCCAAAGATACGCAAGTACAATCTAGACACGTGCTCAAGAACACTTTACTCGACGATTAGCATAGTCTTCATCGAAAGTCTTCATCCTCTTCGACATCGACAATGGAGGAAATGAAGATAATCTGATTGTTTTCTGAGAATCTCAGGTCGGCAGGAAAACAGAGCACCACTTCGTTCAAGGTCTTTAAGCGAGTTCGTGACTGAGTTCCATGGAGATTCATCATCTACGGTCGTCTCCTCGCGGAAAATTTACCTTCATCTCTTTCTTCATCCTCTCCAATGACCAAACCATTTATGCTTTCAAGTTCTTTATTGCAATGAACTTTGGTAACACTTCTCTTTTTATCAAAATACCAGACTCCAAAATCGGGCGTGAAGGAGAAGCATAAAACTACGACCGAAAAGATAATCATAATAAACGAAACTGATCATCGTTGAGATCAGAGGATTGTCGATTGACAGAGAATATTTCCGATGATTTTTAAATAGTGTCGGAAGAAAAGCTTAGAAAGAGAGAGAGAGAGAGAGCAAAAAAAAAAAATAATAATAAAAACGAGGTGAGATAGAAGCTGAGGGAGACGAGAGCTTGAAAGCTGGGATGAAACAAGAGAGAAGGCGAGTGGAAAATGAATTCAAAAGAGACAAACAAGAACGAGAGCTAAAATGGAAGCTGAGGGAGAGAAGCTTTCACGGTACAAAATGTAGAGTGATTTTAATTTTTAAAGGAATGAAAAGGAAAGGGGAATCGTTCGTTGTCATTTGAATGAAATTTATATTATAAGAAAGAAATTGGGAATCAGCATAAGAATAATAGTTAACGAATGAGAATTAAATTAGATTGAGAAAATGTGGATCCAATATAAGAAAGGAAAAAGAAAGAGAGGAAACTGATTAGGAAGATCTTAATGACAGATATGCTATATTAATATACTATAAATAACTTTAATTAGTAAAAGACAATAGCTTAAAATAATACCCTATTAAGAACTTCTACGGTTACTATTTAGTTACTAATAATTATAATCATATTATAATATAATCTATATCTTATATATTCTAGTTTACTATAATTTTTTATTATTATATCCTCTCTATTGAACAATTTGATTAAACAATTAAATTACCTTTCAATTTATCTATATATATATATACATATATCAACTTCGTAAATTATAAATTCTCTCAACAAAACTAAACTAAACTTAAGTGTTCGAAACTATTTATTTATTTATTAATTATTTTTTTTCTATTCCTCTTAACTTAATTATTTAAATTCTCTTTTACTATATAATTATTTTTTACTTTTGATTTTGAGGTTTTAAAGACATCTTTTATTAGTTTTATTTATATATAAGAAAGAAAAACTTATATAAAAACCTACTTTTCTATAGATAATTTTCCATATCCTATACATATAAAAAGATAAATATAAAATATACCTAAATTTATATCCATCAGATCATACCTTACCTACGCCTTCTGCCATTAGGATCTCCATTTGGGTTATTTTGATCTTCCTCTCTGTCGACAGTTGAAAAGTACTCAGAAAGATCTCTGATCCTAGTGGTGGGTGGCGCCTTTCCCATATTTCGATGGCACCTTGGGGATGGTTGTTTCCACCTTGTTTGTGAAATCACCAAAAAGTTAAAAACCGAATCGAATATGGGGTAGTTGGTTTCCTCGGTCTCGTTATTGGACTTCCACTTTCTAATTCACTCAACTTCTGCAGTAGACATTTTTTAATTATGCTATTCCACTCACTCACCCTCACTTATGTTGCTGATTGTGATGCGAACCCAACGTGGGGATTTATATAACAAACCAAAGTTGAGAAGCACGTATCCAATAAATTAAATATACACATTAATAGAATAAGCAAAAAGCCAGGCATAACACAATTTAAATAGACGATTAATTTATTAGGAGCCTTATCATTATGTTATAATTGATATAAACACCATTGAGATGGCAAAATTGGATATAATAAATATTTTTCTAATAACATTTCTTCATGTTTTACCTCTAGCTAAATTATAAGTTACTATCTAATTATAGAAATCTAAACCATACAATTTTAACACATACTTTAACTTTTTTATTTTTTTTAATGGATTTTCTATATTATATATTATATATATATCAATCTTGAAAGTATATCACTATATAATACCTATATATTTTTCTACTTCACTTTTATGACTTTTTGATAAATTATTTACATGATTTATCATATTCATATGTTGTTTATCTGTCTTCAATAAAATTTTTAGGTTACTATGTGTTGTTAATTGTGTTTTAAAAATAATTATATGATATCTAGCAAAATAATGGTATTATATGATAATGATATCTTTGTATTTATAAAATTATGTTTTACATTAATTAACAACAGGCTAGATAAAAAAAAAAAGAAAAAGAAAATTTCAACAAACATAACCTGAAGGCAAAAGCAAAACTATATATATAAAAAAATGCAACATAATAAAGAGGCCGGTCAAAAAAAAAAAAAAAAAACCAAGAAAGCAATTGTAGGACAAGTATTTAGGATAAATATTTAAAAGAAAAGTATATATTTAGTTCTTCATATTTTTTTTCTTTTCTATTTGAACCCTTAAACTTTTTTTATTTATTTGAATTATCAATATTTTGAGTTAAAAAATCCATTAAGGGTTGAGATGTGTCAACTTGATAGGTTAGAAAAATAATTTAATAAAGTAATATTATTAAATGTTTAAAATTTAATAACAAAATAATAAATAAAAATAAGTTATGAAACCTTAAAAGAAATGAAATAGAAAAATTAAAAACTAAGAGAAAGGGAATGTCATTAGATCTTCCAAAGCTTCTCTTTGATTACGGATCTCCATCGTCATCGGGATTAGTTGGGCTTTTCCGTTGAGAAGAATAAATGAGGGATCCCAACATGCAGTGAGTCGATCCATTCGGACTACGAGCTTTTCTTCCAATTTCGGATTATCTTGCGGTCGAGCTACGACCATCGATTCGAAAACCTTAAGATCCCAACACAAAATGAGTCGATTGCTTTCCTCTCCATGTTAAAGCAACAGATGGAGTGTGCATACTGCCGTTATGGCAGATATCTACTTGGTAGGATAAGATTGTTGTAGTCCTCATTACCCATTGGTAAAGAAAATTTTTATTTTTATTGATAAATTTTGATACATGCATATCCTTAACTAATTTTTTTAACGGAATTAACAAAAGGATTTAAATAAAAAAAATCAACATTAGGAACTTAAATGGAATAAAATAAAAAATACATAAACATTAAGGATTAAATATATGATTTTTTAATATTTAATAATATTTTGATATTGTAGAATAATGGAATGGAATCGATGCTTTATTCCAACACACGTTTCCAAATATGCCATAATAGTTTAATAATCTCATAATTTGTTAGTGAAACCATTGACCTCGAAGAGCTCAACCTTTGGAGTAAGATTGGGAATTCCAGCGTGGGCATCTGGTTTATTCACGATTCCGTAGAGGATCCAAATCCGTTTACTTAGATGCCTCTCACTGAAACTTTGGATCTCGTGCCGCCTTTCTTAAGAGCCTTGTTCAAGTTTCTTCCTATCGTTGGCGTTATTACGATGAGCTATCAATTGTCATCTCCAACGTAATCAATACGGGAATATACGAGTGTATATGATTATTTTAGAGATGTGATATTTAGCGGGGGTTGAACATGTAAATGGTAGGTATAATATGAGGTTTTATTTTATTTTATAAATACTGATTTTTAAATTTTAGAATAAATTGAAATTTATTATATAATATTCTAAAATCATCTTAATACCTATATTAGCTTGTAGAAAATAAAATGTATAAAACACCATATGAGACTTGTAAATTAATATTATACTTTTTATGATACTAAAAGTCTAAACTAAATTTTTGACAAGACAAACTTCTCAATATTTCTAGAGTAGCTCAGTAGAGTAAATTTTATATAAGATTTAGCAAGCATTTGGAAGTGCACACTTTTATTGCAATATATGTAGAATAAGTAAAATAAATGTATGGGTAAGAAGAATAATAAAGCTTTAATAATTGGAGTATTTTAGTCATTTTATGATCAAGGTAGTTAAACTCCTTTATGTTCTATCTACCTCCTCTTTTCCATTATGCGTAGTGGATACTTTAGAAGTATACACAAACACATAGTGTAACCTAGCTTAATTCTATATGATTGACACGTTTTTGCCAAATAAGGGTCTTAATCATTACCATCGGATTATTTAGATCTTAGTTTCCTTCATTTGAGTATCATATGGGTGAAGTGTTGACAGTTTGTAGAACAAGAAGTGAGAAGGAACAAAGTGTACTTATGAGATTAGGTGATTTTTGGGTTTTAACCCCAAATTAAAGTAAGCGTGTGTTTATATTTCATGTAAAAGTAATTGTTTGAATACATAGAAATTGGGATTGAAATACTATTTGGAGAAGAAGAAGTGGGAAAATTTTTAAATAAAGGGATACACGATTAGTTACACAGGTATGTACTTGCTTGCATCTAGTTAGAGAGGGTTTAGTGCAATAAGGGGGTACATGGCTAGGTATACAAGGGTGTACCAACACAACCAAGTACCTAAGATGATGGAGGAATTGACTTAAGAGGATAGAGATCTTAGTGAATTGCCTTCTTCACTAAGGTTAGTTTGGGTCTTGTTCTTTTTGAATTTTTATTTTTTAATTCTTTTAATTTTATTTTCTTTAAATTTTTATACTTTTTAGATTTTTTTAAATTTTTTATTTTTAAGTTTTTAATTTTATATTATTAAATCCATTCACCATTTAGCAGTGGTATATACCACAAAAACCTAACAGGTACTCATTCCTATCTTATTTTATTAGTTTGATGAAAATATCAGTTGATCATGCAAATTGACTAGTTTATTCTATTAAGCCTAATTAAATATACTAATCATGCCAAACATGCTAATTGTATCTTTTATGCAAACCTACAGATCTCAATATGAAATGGAATCAAATGTTAAAATAAAAGTATGGACAGAACAATTATTTAAGGCATGTTAACTCACATATATAGACAAAACCATTAAATTTATGGCACCTATAATGCCAAAAACAATAAAAATAACTAATAATAATAAAATAAAAGCTATAAGACAAAACAACTAAAACCTAAATTATCTAATCATGATTAGAACTAAATCATGAAATTTCATATTTATTTATTATTTTACTGATCATCATCATCATTATTGTTATTATTATTATTTTAAGTTTATGTATATATTTTTTTTATTCAAGATGAATTAAATAAGATAAAATGAAAAATAGAAAACTGTGAAAAATACTGAACAAGTTGAGTCCAGGCATGTATGAGTCAAGTCTGGATTGTGAGTTGTATCTGGAGCATAAATTGAGGTTGAATCAAGTTTGGGAACTTAGCACACGCAACACGTGTAGTGTTGGGAAGGAGAGGCAACAACATTCTGGCATCTTTGGTGGGGGCTCTAATGGTCATTAACAGTGATTGAGGAGCCGGTCTTAGGGTTTTTGGGTATGGGAAATTGATTGGTAGTCATGGTTTTGTTAAAACAATGCGCCTATGGTAGTGGTTCGATGGTAGTTGGCAAGGGGAAACCTATGATCTTTGATCCTATAGTATGGGGATAAACTAAAACAAAAGATAAAGTTTTTCTAAAACTAGAGGCTACTAGAATCCTATTGGTACCTAGATGTTGGTTTGAGGTGATGTATTGGTGGAAATATCCTAGAGAGAAGGTAGCAGTCAGTTGGAGGTGGTTTTAGAGAGAGTGGTAACTTAATTGACGATTTTGTGTGTTTAATGAATGATTCTAAGGTCTATCTCGAGTTTGTAGAGTCTTAATCTATTTATAGGCACTCATTAACAAGTTAGATACGCTTTATGAACTAAATTTAGGATAAATCTCATAAAACCTTAACTTTATCTCATCCTTGATTCGTTAAGTCTTTTGAAATATTGATGCAAAATGTTAATTTATTATGGGTATTTAGGTATCATTTTACTAATTTGTACAAAAAACATCTTAAAGATTTGCAAAAGTTTGCTGTGATTCATCCTCATTTGGTTTGTTATCTCTCTCCACATTTTTAGTTGAATAGCAAGTTTCAAATCCATGACCTGCAACATGTTCGCGCACATAAGGACAACACATAAACCACTGGGCTGCTCAGATTATTATTGCAAACAAATTGTACTTAAGTAAATTGAATATTGGGTTGAGTTTTATTTAATTGACATGAGTTCAAGCTTCACTGAAAGACCTTATTCTCTATTTTTTTTTTATTCCGTAGCCCCAAAATAATAATTTTTCTTAGATCTTTTCTTTTTTCTTTTCCATTTAGTTTATTTCCATTTTTCCCATAGTTCTACCTTTTACTTATTTATTCATTGTTGTTATCATTATTACTTATTTCATTTTTATTTTTTATAATAACTTTTTTAATTTGTAAACATGGCCATATTTCATTGACAAATTAACCTAAAAAGAGCAAAAATGAGGTGTTTACAGACCTTTTGTGCCCTCTAGATTTGAGGCCTTATACTCTTAAACTTCAAAAGACTTTAAGGTATTATCAATATAAGTACTTGCGTGCAATTTTGACATGAGCTTAGATGGATAAACATCAAGCCTAGACTTGACCTACATCGGGCCATCATTTGTCCTTTCTTCTTCTCCTCTATCTTTCCCCTTTTAAATGGATGTTTATTAGAAATAATATGCATTCTCCTCAAAATATTACCAAGGGGGAAATTTATCTAAGAAACCCTTAAAAGGGTATAGACTGTACCCTTGTCAAACTTTAGTGGAGTAAACAAGAAAACTCATATGTCATGAAATAGTAGATATTTGTATTATATCTAGTATTCATATTTAGTTTTCTATTTTTCATGTGGTGTTTCCAATTATTGAGTTATATATTTTAAAGCTATCTCGATGTTGCGGATTTTCATCCTTAAATAAAAAATTAAAAATGTCTCTTTTGTGATTTTTTAATCTCAATATATCATAGAGAAAAGTGATAACAAGTGGAAAAGCTTATTCATTAACAAACATAACATTACATGGAGGATGGTGGGTCATCATTTTGACAAGTAAAATACAACTTAATTAACTAAACACAGAGAGATACAAGGCTCTAACTTGATGATACATATAACAATGCAACCATATAACAAAACAACAATAACCAGAAAACCCTAACACAAACATACCATTATTTTGTCTGTGACCAACATTACTGTATTGTCAAAAGGGGTAAAACACACTAAGTTATTACAAACACCCCCTCCTTACATAATTTAGCTATCTTAGAATTTGGTCATATATTAGAATTTGGCTGTATATAAAATTAGGTGCATCTTTCATTAATTCTTTTTATATGTAAAAGAAGAAAACTTATATAAAGTCCTATTTCTCGATATATGGTTTCCATATTCTATATATAAAAAGATAAATAAAAAAATATACCTAATTTTATATCCATCCAATCATACATTACCCACGCCCTTTGTCATTAGGTTTTTCATTTTTGGTTTGCTTTGATTTATTGGTCGACCAACTGAAGCTGTTAACGGGTTTGATCTCTCATTTGGGTTCAGTCTTGTTTCGACCTGGGCATTGATAATGTCATATGGACGTTTTTTCAACAACGCTTCAAAACATTTCACTAGAAATTCCATCTTTCCTTCATCAGACAAGTAAGCAAGCATGCTCAGCATGGCATTTCCAAGCACTTCTGTGATCTTGTCCACTTCATTTGGCGAAGACGCCATGGGGTTCGGCTGTCCTTTGGAATCAGGTTTTTTACTAGACATTATATGAGTATGCTACCCAACGTGGGGATTTATACAATAAACCAAAGTTGACAAGCACGTGTGCAATAAATTGAGCGTGTTATTCTAGTAACAGGTTGAGTTTGATAGTGATACTGTGGGCAATATATTCTAATTTCTAGCCCTAAGGTACTAGCGTGAAAAATTGCTAATGCCAGTAAGTATAGTCTCTCTGTCATGAATTCAAAACAGATTCCTTCACAGCAAAGCTTGGATCTTGTCTGTACAAGAATCTTTTACGTCGGGTCCACTCGATTCCTTGAGAT
The DNA here is from genome assembly GCA_037954665.1 of Laguncularia racemosa. Classification (NCBI taxonomy): domain Eukaryota; kingdom Viridiplantae; phylum Streptophyta; class Magnoliopsida; order Myrtales; family Combretaceae; genus Laguncularia; species Laguncularia racemosa. Next base: position 51,627 of record JBBMOL010000474.1, on the reverse strand, counting down.
TTTTCCGGTGATTCTTGTGCCGTTCTTTCTAAGCGCAAGCCCAACCATTTGTATAATGGATCTTTTCATAGTATCCCAATCAATTATTTGAAAATAATAGCATGACCGTATATGATTATTTTAGAGATGTGATATTTAGTAGGATAGAACACATAAATGGCGGATATAATATGGGGTTTATTTATTTTTTATTTTATAAATATTGATTTTTAAATTTTGTAATTAAAATCTATTTACGATACTTAATACTAATTAGGTCCTAGTCCCATCGATTAAGGTCCTAGTTCCTCTCTTTCATCTATTGTTAATGCATCTAAATTTATGATTGTTGTCACCATTGCATTATCCACAATATTGAATGTATGTTTAATAAAAACAAAATCTTTAATTATATAAATAAATTTCTAAATTCATGGGAATCTTAATGTATGAAAATATATGCGAAAACTAATAAAATCTTATTTAATGTGGAAATGCTTAAAAGCAACAAGAATTTTTTGTAATTTGCTAGTAATGGGCTAAGCTCAAAACTCGTCGATGGAGATGCGTGCTTTGAACTTCTTATTGAACTACCATTGAATCTACCACCTGTCCTTCGTCTTATGTAACAAGTGACAACACATTTTCTCAAATTGTCACTAAAACAGTTATACTCTACTATCATCCTATAAGATGCAAGACAACTAGGTTTTGCACTTGCAATCATCATAAGTTGAAAGACTAAGTTCATACCAACGAACATGTTATGGTCAATCCTTTCTTGTAACCAAAAAAAAAAAAATCATTTAGTATTACCTATCATGTATATACATAAATAGTGGATAAATACCAATAAAATGTGAACACATGATAGTATATATAAATATGATAGTCGATCTTTTAAAAACTATCAATTGTTGCTACCATATGTTTAAATTTCATCAATACTTATCCATCACATATATAGACATGTGGCATGTAATACCTTATAAAACTTTTCTCACCTATAACTTGTGAGTAAATTTCTTCATGACCAAGTTGCTTACACTTTTATGGGGCCTTGGGAATTCAGTTCTTCATCTTTGTCTATTATATGGAAAATAAGTTAATTTAACTTCAAGTTAGATTAAATAGACTTATTTTCCATATTAAACAACTTAGAGACTTAATGTTAACACTTTGTGTGCTCAAATCATTATTCCTAAAGAAAAAAGAGAGAGAGAGAAAGATAAAAATAATAGCACATGGTCATTAATATATATATTTTTAATTTTATAATGAGAAGTGACTTATCAATGGTAAAGCGAATTGAGATTATTTATATCTTATAGATATGAAAATCATGTCTTTTGTCATTCTAACATCTTTGTGTTAGTGGTTAAAATATTGATATATTTTTACATAAATATATATATATATTTACCATTCCAACACCTCTGTATATATTTTTTTATTCAAGATCAATTAAAAAAGATAAAATGAAAAATAGAAAACTATGAAAAATACTGAACAAGTTGAGTCTGGGCGTGTATGAGTCAAGCCTGGATTGCGAGTTGGATCTAGAGCATAAATTGGGGTTGAATCAAAATTGGGAACTTAGCATGCATAACACATGTAGTGTTAGGAAGGAGAGGCAGCAACATTCTAGCATCCTTGGCGGGTGGCTCTAATGGTCATTAGCAGTGGTTGAGGAACCGGTCTTAGGGTTTTTGGGTATGGGAAATTGATTGGTAATCATGGTTTTGTAAAAAAAAAAATGTGCTTATGTTCGTGGTTTGAAGGTAGCTGGCAAGGGGAAATCTATGATCTTCGATCCTATAGTATGGGGATAAACTAAAACAAAAGATAAAGTTTTTTCTAAAACTAGAGGCTACTAGAATCCTATTGGTACTTAAATGGTGGTTTGGGGGTGATGTATTAGTGGAAATATCCTAGAGAGAAGGTGGCGGTTGGTTGGGGGTGGTTTTAGAGAGAGTGGTAGCTTAATCGATGATTTTTTGGTGTTTAATGAATGATTCTAAGGTTTATCTCGAGTTTGTAGAATCTTAATCTATTTATAGGCACCCATTAACATGTTAGATAAGCTTTATGAACTAAATTTGGGATAAATCTCATAAAACCTTAACTTTATCTCATCCTTGATTAGTTAAGTCTTTTGAAATATTGATGCAAAATGTTAATATATTATGGATATTTAGGTATCATTTTACTGATTTGTACAAAAAAAAAACTTAAAGATTAGCAAAAATATGCTATGATTCATCCTCATCGGTTTGTTATCTCTCTCAACATTTTTGGTTGAATAGCAAGTTTCAAATTTGTGACCTGCAACATGTTCACATGAACTACTAGGTTGCTCATTTTCTTAGTTTATTATTGCAAACAAATTATACTTAAGTAAATTGAATTCTTAGGTTGATTTTTATTTAATCGACATGAGTTCAGGCTTGACTCAAAGACCTTATTATCTAATTTTTATTCCCTAGCCCAAAAATAATAATTTTTTTTATATTTTTCATATCTTTTCTTTTTTCTTTTCCATTTAGTTTATTTCCATTTTCCCCATAATTCTACCATTTATTTATTTATTTATTCATTGTTATTATTATTACTTATCTCATTTTTATTTTTTATAGTAATTTTTTCATTCATAAACTTGGTTGTATTTCATTGTCAAATCAATCTAAAAAGAGCAAAGATGAGGTATTTACAAAATTGTTGTGCCCTCTAGATTTGAGGAATTAGTCATAAACTTCAAAAGACTTTAAGGTATTATCAATGTAAGTACTTGTGAACACTTTTGATATGTGCTTAGACGTACAAACATCAGGCCATCATTTGTCCTTTCTTCTTCTCCTTATCCATCTTATCCCTTCTAAATGGATGTTTATTAGAAATAATATGCATTCTTCGCAAAATATTACTAGGAGGGAAAATTCATCTAAGAAACACTTAAAAGGGTATAGAACTAGACTGTACCTTTGTCAAACTTCAGTGGAGTAAACAAGACAACTCATATATCATAAAATAGTAGATATTTGTATTATATCTAGTATCCATAATTAGTTTTTTGTTTTTCATGTGGTGTTTCCAATTATTGAGTTATATATTTTAAAGCTATCTTGATGTTGCATGCATTGTCATCCTCAAACAAGAAATAAAAAATGTCTCTTTTGTGATTTTTTAATCTCAATATATCATAGAGAACTGTGATAACAGGTGGAAAAGCTTATTCATTAACAAACATAACATTACATGGAGGATGGTGAGTCATCATTTTGACTAGTACAATACAACTTAATCGAATAAATAAATAGAGATACAAGGCTCCAACTTGATGATACATATAATAATATAACCATATAACAAAACAACAATAACCGAAAAACCCTAACACAAACCTACCATTATTTTGTCTACAGCCAACACTATTATTACAAACATCCCTCCTTGAATAATTTGGTTATCTTAGAATTTGGTCGTATATAAAATTAGGTGCATCTTTCATCAGTTCTTTTTATATATAAGAGAAATAAACCTATATAAAATCTTATTTTTTTATTTATGGTTCCCCATATTCTATATATAAAAAAATAAATAAATAATATACCTAATTTTATATCCATCTTATATCCATCCGATCATACATTACCCATGCCCTCCGCCACTAGGTTTTGGTTTAGTTTTGTCTCCCGATCGGTCACGCGTATCCGAGGATGATCCTCCTTTGTTGCCCAGTCTCTCTTTGACCTGGGCATCGATAGGGTCATATTGACGTGTTTTCAATAACTCTTCAAAGCATTTCACAAGAAATTCCATCTTTCCTTCATCAGACAAGTAAGCAAGCATACTCAGCGTGGCATTTCCAAACACTTCTGTGATCGTGTCCACTTCATTTTGCGAAGACGCCATGGGTTTCTGCTGACGTCCTTTGGAATGAGATTTTTTATCAGACATTATTTGAGTATGCTATTCCACTTACTCTCACTTATGTTGCTGATTGTAATGCGACCCAACGTGGGGATTTATACAGTAAACCAAAGTTGACAAGCACGTGTGCAATAAATTGAGTGTGTTAATCTAGTAACAGGTTGAGTTTGATAGTGATACTGTGGGCAATATATTCTAGAAGACAAAAGCAAAAATTTCAACGAAAATAACTAGAAGACAAAAGCAAAAATATAAAAAAATGCAACATATTAAAGAGGTCAATCAAAATTTTATTCTAGAATATATTTTTTTAAAAAAAAAACAAAGAAAACAAGTACAATACCATAGAGAAAAGTGATAACAAGTGAAAAAGCTTATTCATTAACAAACATAACATTACATGGAGGATGGTGAGTCATCATTTTGACAAGTACAATACAACTTAATTGACTAAACACAAGAGATACAAGGCTCTAGCTTGATGATACATATAACAATGCAACCATATAACAAAACAACAATAATTGGAAAACTCAAACACAAACATACCATTATTTTATTTACGACCAACATTACTGTATTGTCAAAAGAGGTAAAACACACTAAGTTATTACAAACATCCTCTCCTTGTATAATTTGGTTATCTTAAAATTTGGTCATATATAAAATTAGATACATCTTTCATTAGTTTTTTTTTTTATATATATAAGAGAAGGGAACCTATATAAAATTCTATTTCACTATATATGGTTCCCATATTCTATATATAAAAAGATAAATAAAAAAGATACTTAATTTTATATCAATCCGATCATACATTTTAGTTCTCGGTGTTCCAATCAAAATTTTATTCTAGAATATTAAAAAAAAAAACAAAGAAAGCAATTGTAGGACAAGTATTTAAGATAAATATTTAAAAGAAAAATATACTTTTTGTTCTCAATGTTTGTTTTCTTTATTTGAATTAATAAACTTTTTTTTCTTTATTTGAATCCTCAAAATTTTAATTTAAAAAATCCATTAAAGGTTGAGACGTGTCAATTTCTAATAGGTTAGAAAAATAATTTAATAAAGTAATATTATTAATTTTTTAAATTTTAATAAGAAAATAATAAATAATAATAAGTTATGAAACCTTAAAAGAAATAAAGAAAGAAAAAAAGTCACAAATTAAGAGGAATGGAATGTCATCAGATCTTCCAAATCGATTGATTTGGACCACGAGCTTTTCTTTCGATTCTAGATTATTTTCCTTTCAACTATGTGTGAGTCACCACCAAAAGATTTTCTAAGTCTTTTTTTCGATTGATTAATTTTATTTATGAAAATGAACCAAGTTATGTTTATTATCATTTGAATTTTATTTTAAAAAATTCTAATTTCTATTTTTATTATTCCCCTTTTTTTAAAAAAACCTAAAGTCCTAATTTTAAAAATACCCATTTAAGGTTTTTATTTCATAAAATTATTTTACTAGGTGACAAAATTTATCTATTAAAAATTTTATTGGAATAATTTTATTGTGAAAAGCAAACCATTCTTGTGATTTTTACTATTCATTTTTATTATTGTTTATTTTATATTTTATATTTATTATTGAATATTTAACTATTTAAGAACCTAATCGACCCTAGACGATGGTTACACTGTAACACCTAAAGCTTACACAATGGTTTTTTCCTAATTATTTATTATTATTTTTAATTATTCCTATTATTGTATTTATCAAGATCCTAAAGATTTTATTTATTAAATCTAAAAAAATTTTAGCAAACACATCAAATAACTAAACTAATCATAAAAATGCTGTGTAAAAATTACTAAATTAGCTATAACCAATTTTTCTAAATAATTAATGTTTATAGGTTTTTACTAGATATGCTTTGGACATGTATTCTATTTCATTTCATTAACTAAGTTTATGTGATTAGTTAAACTCATGTTATTATGAAGCCCTTATTCTATAGCTCCTGTAACTGTTTCGTTAGTTCTTCCAATTCAACTAGTGCCATCTTGTAGATTGATTTTGATATGGGTACTATACCCTGTACCAAGTCAATGTTGAATTTTATTTTCCTAGCTGGGGGTAAATCAGGAAGGTCTTCTAGAAATACGTTAGGAAACTCTCTCACCACTGTACTCTTTCCATGTTAAGTTCTTCACTAGTTTCACCAGATATAGTTGATAATACACTTCTTTCCCACATCTCATAAGTGAGCAATCTAGTGGGTCTTTGCACTTCTAACTTATATTCAAAATATTCATCCCCCTGATATATTAAATTGCATCACCATGTTATGACAGTCAATAGTGGCATGATATTTTGATAGCCAATTGACGCCTCGAATCATGTCAAACTCTATCATCTCTAATATTAGGAGGTTTGTTGGCATCACTCTATCATGTCTTTCTATTCTCATCCCTCTGCATAATCTCTTACTCCCAACGGAGTACTAGCAGCCAGAAATTCATTCATGTTTTCAATATGCAAAGTGCATGCACATACAAAATTCTCAAACACACAGGATATAGATACACTGGTATCGAGCAACACATTTGCATTGTAGGAGTGTAATGGGAGCATACCTGCAATGTTGTTTATTTCAGAGGTATCTTGGTGTTGCTGCTGGTGAATGGCAAACACCTTGGTAGGAACTCTTTGTTTAGGACCCCCTATCTGTAGTCTAACTCCTTATCTTCTCACTAGAGGTCTAACTACCTATTGGACTGGGCTTGCCTGATTTCTAATTTGTCCCTGAGGATAGTTGATTACCTTGTGTCTCCTTTGGTTGCACACATGATGGAAAATTAGTGAGACTGACCTCTCAGTACAATGCCTGCTAATGTTTCTAGTCTTCCTATAAGAGAAATATGTCCCATTTAGCCATTTGCACTCTCTCAACTCATGATGCCCATAATAGCTGGTACATTTACAATTTGGGCCTACTGCAGGAAGTGTCAAAGGCACTTATCTGATCTTGAGAGGAGGGCTTGCAACACTTTGTGTTATACTTTGTTGCACATGAGAGTAGTCCCACCAAATGGTTCACTATATGAAGTAGCCGAACTATCTCTTCAATTATTTGATCTCTTTCCCTATGTGGCTGTAGATTCTGAATTTCCACCTCATTAGGGTTGTAGCGTTTAGAACCCCTTCTAGCTCCTAATTCGGTGATTTTTCTTAGAGGTATTCTGTTTAAGAAGAGACAACTAGGTCTACTTAAGTTAATATCAGTCATGTTTAATGTCATAGTGTGTAAGTATATACACATATACCATTACACATAAGGTCTATTCATATATATAACTTAGCAGTTAGGAGAAAGCAAGTAAAGTAATAATACAAGAAAACAATTAAATAAGTAAACGTCTTATATCCTTCTCACTCTCTTCATGTCTCATTGTCTTACAAATCAAATGCTTAATTTCTCTAAAGATCATATCTTATGCTCTACTCTTTTAAAACTTTTATCTATTGATCATCGTTTAGTTTTAAGGATCATTACTTAAGCTCTTCAATATCAATGACCTATGTTCTATAGATCAAGACTTAGGTCCTAAGGATCATTAACCTATTCTCTATAGATTCAAACCTAAGTCCCTAAAGATTATAAACCTAAAGCTTTGGTACCACCTTAGTTGTAACGCTTCGAAACCTGGGTCGCGGTATTGCTCGCCATTTATCTTTATCTCACAAGAACACATTAAGGTTTTGAATTAACTCTGATACCTTTTTGACTTGTAGCTCCTATATAAAAACATTCAATATATCCTATAACTTCAAAATGAATTTCATAAATCCATATTTAACACTTAACGCAGTGGAAGTCTATAAACACTAAATTAACATTCTCTAAAAGATAATGTCTATTACATTCAAATAACATAATTCTCCCAAATCCTAATCAACATAAAAGCAATGATAACCTTCATCTTCCTCTCTTTATGGTTCGCCCAAACCCAAGTTATCTTCTAGGCTATCATTTCCCTCAATACCTATATCTAAAAATATTCCCTAAAGGGTGAGCAACATAAAGACGTATACGTATAACATAAACATGTACGCATGAACAAACATGAGCAAGTATCACACAGAACATGCATTACTTAAATACAAGCAACCATTTCATAATACAATTTATGTTCACAAGCAACACTTGGGTACTCATGACCCCTTTAACACACTTAACACATTAAAACATGTATTGGTGATAGGAATTGCCACTACGAGCCCCACACCTTTATTCACTTAAATTAATAAATTCTAGTGATGAGAACTACCATTACGACCTCCACACTCATGTTCACTTAAACCAATAAATTCTGGTGATGGGAACTACCACTACGGGCCCTACGTCCATATCTACTAAATCCTCTTAAACTAACATTCAACTTAGATCATTTCCAAGCACGACTTCACTAGGGACAACATTACACAAGGATCATTAGAGTGCTTCCTAGGAATCTGCCACTATCGCCCCCTAGGCAAAGTCAAGCACATATAGCATACAACTTAACATTTAAGCTAATTCTTCCAGTTAAATTAATTTTAATGCATAAACTAACTTAAACAAGTACAAATAAACACACAAGTTACATATACCTTGAATCCTAGCCTTAAGCACTTTCGGTTTTGAACTTGAGCTAAATTGAAATCTGTACACATCAACAAACTTTTCTTAGTACTTAATCTAAGATTAATATCAATTCTTAATTTTCTTAATCCTATTCATTTGATTTCCCTAAGGTCTTACTAGTTATCTAGGTTACATGGCAATTAACTTAATTAGAAGTTAAATGGGTATATAATTACATTATGTTTTACTTAACAAAGCCATGTTAGAAGTCATGTTGCTTAACACGGCTAGTATACAACCGTGTTAAGGGTTGTGTATCTTTTGGTGAGGTTTGGCTTCAACACGGTTGGAACACAACCATGTTGGGAGGCCATGTTTCTCTCGATTTGAATACGGTCAAAACACGGTCGTGTTGGGAGGTCGTGTATCTCTCGATATAACTTTTGAATTCAACATAATCAAAACACGATTGTGTTGGGAGGCCTTGTATTTCTCAGTAAATTCTATGAACCTTAATTCATTTACTCCAAACTCTCTTAAACTCGCTTCCTTTTATCCTTAGACTTAATTCAATATCTAAAATATGTAAATGCTCCTCAATTAACATAAGTTAGAATACTTATAACGAACTTCCCACGTATCAACTCCTTAATCTGAGTGTTCCCATGTTCTTTATGTTCCCTCCTCAATCTTATTCTAGCGACATCATTTGGCAATAAGTCATTTTAAACTCAATTCTTTATTAGTGATTTTCTTGAAAGTTATAGAAATCCTTACCTGGTATTACCAGATCGAATGTCTATGAATTTCCTTTAGTGGTCTTAGGGTTCCTATAGAGAGCATCTCTCCTTTTTGGTTATGCTTTCACTACACAAAATGACAAAGGAGGCTCTTTAGGTTAATTTAGGGTATTTATACCCTTTGTGTGAAATGACACATTTGCTTATCATTTAAGTACGGTTTTTACGTCTTTAGCCTTAGCTTAATGCTATCATATATATTGATAGATCCTAAAAATTTCAAGTATTATAGTTGGTTTTAGAGGATTAAATGGACATGGGTGTGGGGCCCCTAGTGACAATTCCCATCACCAGGATTAAATAGTTTAAGTGAACATGGGTGTGGGGCATGTAGTGGCAGCTTCCATCACCAAGTTTAAGGATTAAGGGATCATGGGTGTAGGGCTTGTAGTGGTAATTCTCATCACTAAATCATATTCTAGTGTGTTAAGTGTGTCAAGGGTGTCATGAATATCTTCTTGTTGCTTGCAAACGTAAATTGTATCATGAAACAGTTGCCTATATTTAAGTACCACATGTTGAGAGTGATACTTGTTCATGTTTATTCATGCATGTGTGTTTGTGTGATACATACTGGGCATTAGCTCACCCTTCGGGGAATATTTATAAATGCAGGTGTTGAGATAGATGATAACCTAGATGATAACTTGGGTTTGGGTGAATTATAGAGAGAGGAAGATTATGATTACCATTACTATTATGTTGATTATGATTTAGGAGAATTATGTTATTTAAATGTAATAGATATTATCTTTTGGAAAATGCAAATTTAGATTTTATAGACTTTCTCTGTGTTAGATGTTAAATATGGATTTATGAAATTTATTTTGAATTCATGGGACGTATTGAATGTCTTTATACAAGAATTATAGCACAAAAAGATATCAGAGTGATTCAGAGCCTCAATGTACTCCTGTAAGATGAGGACAAATGGCAAACAGTAGCATGACCTTAGGTTTTGGGGCGTTACAAATATGTTGCATCTTTTTTTATATTTTTGCTTGTCTTCCAGTTATTTTTGTTGAAATTTTCTTTTCTTTTTTTTTTTTTTTATCTGGCTTGTTGTTAATCAATGTAAAACATAATTTTATAAATATAAAGATATCATTATCATGTAACATTGTTATTTTGCTAGTTATCATATAATTATTTCTAAAACACAATTATTTGTCAACACATAGTAACAAAAAAATTTATTGAAGATAGATAAACAACATATGAATATGATAAATCATTTAAATAATTTATCAAAAAGACATAAAAGTGAAGTAGAAAAATACATAGGCATGCATCCTTAAAATATAGTGATATACTTTCAAGATCGATATATATACACTATATAATATTGAAAATCCACAAAAAAAGAAAAAGAAAACCAAAGTATGTGTTAAAACTTTACTGTTTAGATTTCCATAATTAGACAATACCTTATAATTTAGCTAGATGTATTATTAGATAAATATTTATAATATCTACTTTTACCATATCAATGGTATTCATATCAATTATAATATAATGATAAGGCACCCAGCAAATTAATCATCTATTCAAATTGTATTTTGTTTCCTTTTTTGCTTATTATATTAATGTGTATATTTAATTTCTTGTTCGTCTCCAAATAATTGATTGGAATACTATGAAAAGATCCACGATACAAATGGTTGGGCTTGCGCTTAAAAAGAACGGTGCATGAAAAATACTGATTTTTAAATTTTACAACTGAAATCTAATCTACAATACTTAACACCGATTAGGTCCTAGTTCCTCTCTTTCATTGATTCCTTCAGATTTTTTCGGCGATACATGCGCCACCCTTTCTAAGCGCAAGCCCAACCATTTGTATAGGGGATCTTTTCATTGTATCCCAATCATATATTTGGAGACGAGCAAGAAATTAAATATACACATTAATATAATAAGCAAAAAATGAGACATAACACAATTTGAATAGACGATTAATTTGCTAGGTGCCTTATCATTACATTATAATTGATATGAATACCATTGATATGGTAAAATTGGATATTATAAATATTTATCAAATAATATTTTGCAAGTTCAACCTCTAGCTAAATTATAAGCTACCGTCCAAATATAGAAATCTAAACCGTAAAGTTTTAGCACATATTATGACTTTCTTTTTTCTTTGTTTGTGGATTTTCAATATTATATATTGTATATATATCAATCTTGAAAGCATATCACTATATTTTAAGGATGCATGCCTATGTATTCTTCTAATTCGCTTTCATGTCTTTTTGATAAATTATTTTAATGATTTATCATATTCATATGTTGTTTATCTGTCTTCAATAAAATTTTCAAGTTACTATGTGTTGACAAATAATTGTGTTATAGAAATAATCATATGATAACTAGCAAAATAACAATTGTAAACACCTCATTTTTGCCCTAAGAATCAATAATAATCAATTTCCAATTTTTCATAATTTTTTTTCCAATTTTTCTCTAATTTGGCAAAAATAAGAAAAATATTCAAAAAAATAAAAATAAATAGTAAAACACATCAATTTTGAAAAATGATTTCAGAAATGGTAATAATAAGGGATAAATAATTTTTACAAATTTTAGAAATTTAAAAAAAATAAAAAAATCGCATTACATATATGTAATTTGCGAAATAAAGAAAATTAGGAAATTGGGCCAGCTCAGCTGGCTCGTGTGCGCGCCTAGGAACGTGTGGAAGCCAGAGGTCGCGAGTTCGAATCCTCCCCCCCCCCGCGTGCGCTCGGTAAAATTTTTTCTCTTCTTTTCCCTGGAGCTGCCACGTGGCAGCATGCGATTGGCCGAGAGGAAACACGTGCCTCGCACGTGGTCGTCTTCTTCCTCGAGCCCAACCGGAGAAAAATCTGGCAGAAGTCCGACGAGGCCGAAATTGCTGGATTTCTTCGAATCTTTTTGGATTTCAATCAATCTAAAACCGAATTATCCAGATAAATCACAAAATCACAACGAATCGGCATCAAATAGGCTGTATAAACTCAAATCCGAAAAACAGAAAAATATGGGTTTATCCAAATTGCCGGATTTGAGTTTATCCGGAGGAGTTTGCAAGCGCCTATTTATAGAGGAGGAGGGGAGGAAGCCAAAGGAGATCAAAAAGCGAGAGAAAGTGAGAGAAAAGGGTGAATCAGAGACCACCGGAGGAAATCAAAACCACGACTGCCGATCAGGAGCTAAGCAACCATCAGGAGACGTTTCTGGAGCAAACCACTGCCACCATTGGATTCCTCACCCTCGATAACCTAGGATTTGACACCTCACCTACTGCAAAAGGCCGCCGGAACGCCGTCAACGAGCACTCCCCGCTGCCGTGTCCGACCGATCCGACCCGACCCGCGCACCGACCCGGATCCAGGTAAGTTGGATTTTCCGGATTTTTTCGAATTTTATTTATTTTATTTGATTTATTATTTTGTTATTTATTTATTAATTATTTATTTATATTTTATTTATATTTCCATAAATAGGAAAATGTTAGAAATTAGATTTTTTTTAGGATTTAATAATTTAAAAAAATAATAAAAATAAAAATGTAGAGAATAATAATAAAAATATTAAGAAAATAATAATAAAACTTTAGATTTTAAAATAGGATAGATAATAACTTAGGATCAAATTTTTAACAAAAATTCTCAAAAAAACTATGAAAAATTAATAAAAATCATAAAAAAAATAAAAAAAATAAAAAACTATAAAAATCATGAAAACTCATAAAAATTGTAGAAGAATAAGGAAAAATCTAAAAAAATGATAAAAATCATAAAAAATCATAAAAATTACAAAGAAAATAATAAAAAATTTATAAAAAAATTTATAAAAATTCAAAAATTACAAAAATAGAAAAAATGAGTTTTTTAGCACTTAGAAAAATTATTTTCCTCAAATAAATCCAAAATTGATGTTTTCCCCAAAAAATATTTTCAAAAATCAAATTATTAAGCTTAGGTTTAGATGTTTTTTAGAAAAAAAAATCCCAAAAATGGTAAAAACATAAATCAAAAGAGATTTCAAAATTAAAATTCACAAACCCACTAAATCTTTTCAGGAAAAGCGAACTACGACTTGTTTGATCCTGAATAGCAAGTACGTAGGCACCCATTTGGGTCAACCCATAAAATGAAATAAAAAAATCATTTTTTTTAATAATTCATTCAAGAACATAATAGTAAGCAACATAAACAAAATAAAAGACATTTCTAGATAGAGATAATTTCAGGAGATTAGGTGGTAACCGTGAGGTTTTAATAGGTTAGCCTCCGAACTTAGAAACTCTAGTTTTCCTTTTTCCTCTTTTCACTAAAAACGAGAAGAGGAAATCACGACGACTAGTGGTCCAAATTAAGACTAATCCGCTCCTTTAGTCTTAATTCAATCTTTCCCAACAAAGTTGGGTGGCGACTCTAAAGTTAAACGAAGTTCCTAACTCAAGTCGAGGATCTATATTAGATGAGCATAGGGTCTAGTCTAGATCGGATTAGGAATGGGAAAATTCAAAAATTAGACTCGACAAGATGGCGACTCCACTGGGGACCCTCATTTTAGTACGCTAGCCACCTGAATCTCCTCAAGATGTTCTTTTAAAGAAATGTCTTTCAATTATTATTCTGTTGCTAACTTTTCAGGGATTAGCTAAGTTTAGTTTTCTTTACTTTGGGGTCTGCATGCATGCATATGTTTGTGTGAATAGATGCGGTCGAACCCAGACCGTCCTAGAACCCTAAGACGGGGAGCCATTGTGTAGGTTTCGAGCGAAGTGAGTTGATCACCGTTCGGGACCAATTAGGCTACCCCACCCAATGCTTCAATATGGCTTGAGATCCATTTCTCCGAGAATGCGGGGGGCCATAGAGCTTGGGGACCATTAGAACCAACCTATTTTGCATACATAAAGTCATGGGTTGACAATTGATGATAATGTAATATTAGTTGTTTTGTTCATGGAGTTCGGATCTATTTCCCTGTAATATTTTCATAGTTCTGGTTGTAATTAGGAAATTTCTTGTTGTAATAGATGGCTAGTACCGCAGTTGACCACCTCCTCCGCAAAGAGATTCGGGTATACAAACCTTTGGACCCAAAGTTGGTACTGGACCACTGGTTCACCTTATACAATCCAGAGGAGCAGGCCTTCATCCAGCAGAAAATAGGGCACATCCTCTCACTAACAAAGATGGAGGTGAATTTTCCTTTGGTACGGGCCATGCTCCAGTTATGGGAAGTAGAGCCCGCAGCTTTCTTTATCGAGCCGCATGAAATCACCCCTACCCTGGAAGAGTACACCCAGCTGCTACAGGCTCCAGCACTGACTGATCAAATTTATGTGCCAGATCTTGAGGCCGGGCCAGCCGGTACCTTCAGTAGACTACTAGGTATCCGCAAAACAGCAGTCAACAAAGCCCTAGCAGACTGTAATGGATACTGCATACGGATGGATGATTTGGAAACCTGATTCATTGCCCGAGAAGACAATAGGGATAGAAAAGACATACTGTGTGGGGACCCCAAGACTTACAGACAGAGAAGGGTGAATGCTTTCATCTTGACAGCTTTCGCCACCATACTTTTCCCCATCGGAACTTTCTATGTTCACTACCGGGTTACAGAGCTGGTGACCCAATTCCTGGAAGGAAGATCTTACATCTCGGCTCTATTGGCTGAACAGATTCGGAACTTGAACTTCCTCAAAAAGAAAGGCCATGGGATCCTCCGCTCAAGCATCAACCTTATGCTGATGTGGTTCGTAAGCCACCTTAAGTGTTTCGGGCTGAACATGGTCCGGAAAACCTTGGCCGAGCAGGTGGACCTTGTGGATTCATGCGTAGAAAAGATAAAGCTACCTAACGACCTTACCAGCCATAATTGGGTAGAAGTGCTTAGAAGTTTCAGTGCCGAGGATATTCTGTGGACAACCAGGTGGAGTTGCTGCGACAAAATTATTTTGACCTGCAGTAATTTTCAAGCCGTGCCTTTGATCGGAATCAATAGATGTATTGGATATCACCCCAATTCAGTGGTCCGCTAGTTTGGTATTATCCAAGTCATAGTTTATCGGCCCTCGCTGGAAGCAGTCAACTTTGAGTACCAAGATCCGAACCTGCTAGTGGCTGAAAAGTTTGCTAAGCTGGCAGAGGTCAAAGCACTTTGGGAAGCCAGAATTGAAAGTCCGAATGTAGACCTTGGGGAGCTAGATGGTGAAGTGGGAAAGCACCGAGCCACCAGAGAGTTTGTAATCCGCCAGTTGTACCAGACAGGGGAAAGAGCATACCGGGTTCCAGATGTCACTCAATCGAGGCCAGACAAAGTAAATCCATAGTAGAAATCTACTTAGAGCAGGTCAAGGCCCGGATGGAGGTGTACTTTGAAGCTGCAGATTATAAGAAAGACATCTGGAAAGGACGATTCAAGGAATCCGACCAAAGGAACAAAGCCTTGGAAGCCCAGTTGGAGAAGACCAAAGCCAGAGTCGAAGAACTGGAAGCCGTCATCAATGGGAAGCTTGAGCCTCCACAACAGAAGACCAAAAGAGCTAGGAAATAGATCATCATTTGTAATCTTTTATTTTTCTTTTGAACTCCAAAATTTCCAATATTAATAAAAGTGAAAGTTTCAATATTACATCGTCAATCAATTGTCAACCCTTTTTATTTTTAGCATCTGTGTGACACATGAATAGCATTTTGCATACATTACACTAAAAAAAGAAAAATGTGCGCCAGGTATCAAAATAGCTCCCAAACAACCGAATCTTCCAGAAGCCCAATACATACCCGCTTAAAGATCAAAATGGTAAACAAAAGCAACTGCAACAACACTAGCACTGACTACGTCCCTACAGCTAGGGAAGAAGCACAGGCAAGAGGTGTCAAAGGCAGAATAAAAGGGAAGCCAAGCAACACCCAGATGTGCATTCCACCTCTCCAACAATCTTTCCGAAAAGCAAATATCATTCAAGAGCCTCGGATAAGCGAAGGTGACGCTAGCAAAGGGAAACCGACCCCCTGCACGTCCAACCAGCATCTGGCTATGAACAATTGGTTTTGTTATCCTATCAATAGCTCTAGGTTAGCTCAAAAGTAGAGAATAGTTATTGAACAAATTTTGGAGACTCTTTATCAATTCAATTACAATCTGTTTTTCTTCTTATATATATGCTTTCATTTTTAATTTACCCAGATCTCCTACCATCGAACATCAGGGATATTTCGTGCAGGTAGAAAATAAAAACGCTGATATCGTTTCCAACGCTGCTAGGTCAGTTGTTGAAGGCGATATCCTCGACCACGAAATAATACAAGAAAATTGGCAAAAACATGAACAAAGCAGAATTTCGATCGACGAGCCGATGGAGACAGTAAATCTATGAAGCATGGAAAACCCTAAAAACCTCAAAATCGGGACCAATTTGAGTGCCGAGCAAAAATGTGAGATAACTGAGCTATTAACAGAATACGCGGATGTGTTTGCCTGGTCATATGGTGACATGCCAGGACTAGACCAATCAATAGTGGTTCATAGGCTTCCCACAAGGGAAGATGTCAAACCTAAAAAACAAAAATTGAGAAGATTTAGGCCTGACATCTTGCTAAAGATTAAGGAAGAAGTCAAGAAACTGCTAGAAGTAGGGTTCATCAAAGTATCCGACTACCTAGAATGGGTAGCAAATATAGTCCCCGTTATGAAAAAAAACGGAAAAGTACGCGTATGCGTAGACTTCCGGGACTTAAACCAAGCTATGCTAAAGGATAACTTCCCCCTACCTCACATTGAAGTTCTAGTAGACAACACTGCGGGAAACCATCTCTTTTCATTCATGGACGGTTTCTCAGGATATAATGAAATAAAAATGGCTGAAGAGGATAAGACCAAAACGACTTTCATCACAACATGGGGAACTTTCTGTTACAAAGTCATGCCTTTTGGTTTGAAAAACGCTGGGGCAACGTATCAGAGAGCCATGGTCGCGATACTTCATGACATGATGCATCGAGAGGTTGAAGTATACGTCGATGACATGATAGCCAAATCTAAAGAAGGAGAAAGCCATATAGATATCCTAAGGAAATTGTTTAAGCGATTGAGAAAATTCCGGCTCAAGTTAAACCCAGAGAAATGCACTTTCGGGGTCACGACGGGGAAATTGTTGGGGTTTATCATAAGCCAGAAGGGTATTAAAATCGACCCTGACAAGGTAAAGTCTATATTAGAGTTACCTTCCCCACGCTCCGTTAAAGAAGTAAGAAGCCTTTTGGGAAGATTAAATTATATAGCTCATTTTATCTTACAACTCACCGATAAATGCCGGCCACTATTCCGTTTGTTGAAGAAGAATACCACAATAGAATGGGACGACGAATGCGAAGAAGCATTCAGGACGATCAAAGACTACCTTATAAAACCTCCGGTCTTGATAGTCCCAAAGCAAGGAAAGCCCTTATTCTTATACCTCACAATACTCCCTGAATCAATGGGTTGTGTGCCGGGGCAGAAAGATGAAGAGGGAAGAGAACGTTCCATATATTACTTGAGCAAGAAATTCACAGAAGGGGAACAGAGGTACTCAGAGGTGGAGAAGACTTGTTGTGCTCTAATTTGGGTCATGCATCTACTAAGGCAATACACCCTTTACTATCATATTGAGCTACTGACAAAACATGATCCCTTGAAATATTTGGCAGAGAAACTAGCTTTGATAGGGAGAATCTCTAAATGGCAAATGCTCCTATCCGAGTTTGACATCACATACATAAATCAGAACTCGATGAAAGGGCAAGCCTTAGTTGACCAATTGGCAGAACACCCGGTCGAGACAGATTCCCAAGAACTACAAGCCCAATTCCCGGACGAAAATATATTAACAGTGGAAGATATACCGGTAGAAGACTTTGGGATAGAGCAGAACCCGAAATGGAAACTGTTTTTCGATGGAGCCGCCAACGTATTCGGTTGCGGAGTTGGGGCAGTATTGATATCCCCAGATGACACTCAATTCCCTGCAGCGACACGACTTACATTTCCCTATACTAATAATATCGCGGAATATGAGGCATGCATTCTTGGCCTCAAAATGGCCTACCAAATGGAAATCCGCGAATTAGAAGTATACGGAGATTCGTCGCTCATCATACTACAGACAAGAGGGGAATACAAGACTAAAGACCCCAAACTGGTACCGTATCATCAACACTTGACAGAGCTAATCGAAGAATTCAAGGCAATCTCTTTCACATAAATCTCGAGAAATCAGAATCAGTTTGCAGATGCACTAGCCACACTAGCATCTATGATCTAGATAACAGGGGGAGCCGAAGTTCAACCAATGAAAATAGACATCGAAAGTCAGCCCACCTACTGTTTAACCATTGAAAAAATACAAGATGACAAGCCTTAGTATCACGACATCAAGACCTTCCTCCAAGAAAGTAAATACCCTGAAATGGCTAGTAAGAATGACCAAAGAACACTTAGAAGGTTAGCAAGCCATTTCCTGTTAAGTGGGTCTATACTCTACAAAAGATCGTCTAATACCACCTTGTTGAGATGTGTGGATAAAAATGAAGCACGCGAACTGATGAAAGAGGTACATGAAGGAGTATGTGGACCTCATATGAATGGCTACATGTTAGCTTGAAAAATCATGAGGTTAGGATACTATTGGTTAACCATGGAATCAGATTGCATAAAATATGTCAAGCACTGTCATCTGTGCTAAGTATACGCAAACCGGATAAATGCTCCGCCCAATGAGTTGCACTTATTGTCAGCACCATGGCCTTTCTCCATGTGGGGAATTAACATAATAGGCCCTATCACTTCGACAACATCCAATGGCCACAGGTTTATACTGGTAGCGATTGATTACTTCACCAAATGGGTAGAAGCTTCGTCATATGCCAATGTCACTAAAGGGGTAATGGTCCGCTTCTTGAAAAGGGACATAATAGCCTGATATGGAGTTCCTGAGTCCATCATGACTGACAACGGTACCAATCTTAATAACAAATCGATGACAGGTTTATGTCAACAATTCCGCATAAACCATAGAAATTCAACTCCTTACCGACCTCAGATGAATGGGGCAGTAGAAGCAGCTAGCAAGAATATCAAGAAGATCATCGAAAAAATGACAACCACTTACAAAGATTGGCACGAAATGTTACCGTTTGCTCTCATGGCTTATAGGACTTCAATGAGAACATCTACTGGAGTTACCCCATATTCATTGGTATATGGTACAGAAGCAGTGCTACTAGTCGAAGTCGAAATACCATTGTTCAGAATTCTGTCAGAAACTCAACTAACCGAATCAGATTGGATAAAGAAGAGGCTTGATCAGCTGAATCTGATTGATGAAAAAAGACTTACTGCACTATGTCATGGCTAATGTTACCAGCAAAGGATGGCTCGAGCATTTAACAAGAAAATGAGGCCCCGATACTTCAAAGAAGGGGATTTGGTGCTAAGGAAGGTTCTCCCGAATGCCCAAGACTCTAGAGGGAAATTTACCCCAAACTATGAAGGCCCTTATGTGGTGAAAAAGGTTCTGTCAGGAGGTGCTTTGATACTGACTCAAATGGATGGTCCGAAATTGAGAGACCCCATTAACACAGATGCTGTAAAGATGTACTATCCTTAGGCAAGGGAATTGAAATTTTGCCAATGTTTATGAAAGCCAATGTTCGATACAAATTTCGTTGAGTCGAGTTTTTATTTTTTACAAGCAAAGTTAATATCTCTGAATGGTCAATAATCCAAATCAATTCGCACCACAACAAATACTCCTAAACACATTACCCATCACTTCGCCAATGAAAGATAAAAACTAAAATGATAATGAATCTCAATATGTTTGGTAGTATAATTCTATCTACTTTTGAGCATTAGAACCTAGTGCATTAGTAGGATAACACTACCGTCAAAAGAGCTGTGTGCATAAAGAAAGGAAGCACATCAAGATTTTCAACCCCGTGTCATGATAAGAAGAAGTGAAGCAGAAGCAAACCAGCACGAAGGTTCGGTTGTTTGGTTGCTATCCACGATAAACTGGCAAGCATATTAAAATAAATAACTATCATCATATCATGAAAGGCATCACATCATTTAGCTCAGTCAGTAGAAAGCATATTCAGAAGCATAAGACGAGTCAGCCCATAGGGGGCACTTTTTGAGACATTTCTATCATAGGTTAGTCAGCCCATAGGGGGCATTTTCCTAAACATCTTATCTCAAGGTCAACCCATAGGGGGCACTTTTTGAGACATTTCTATCATAGGTTAGTCAGCCTATAGAGGGCACTTTCCTAAAACATTTGTTCTCAAGGTCAGCCCATAGGGGGCACTTTTTGAGACATTCTATCATAAGTTAGTCAGCTCATAGGGGGCACTTTCCTAAAACATCTGTTCTCAAGGTCAGCCGATAGGGGGCACTTTTTGAGACATTCTATCATAGGTTAGTCAGCCCATAGGGGGCACTTTCCTAAAACATTTGTTCTCAAGGTCAGCTCATAGGGGGCACTTTTTGAGACATTCTATCATAGGTTAGTCAGCCCAAGAGGGGCACTTTCCTAAATATCTGATCTCAAGGTCAGCCCATAGGGGGCACTTTTTGAGACATTCTATCATAGGTTAGTCAGCCCAAAAGGGGCATTTTCCTAGACTCCCTCGATTAGTTAGCTCAGAGGAGCACTTTTCGAACCTATCGATTAGTTAGCTCGAAGGAGCACTTTTCGAATCTATCAAGTAATCAGCTTATGGGAGCACTTTTTCAATTTTTGATGATCGATTAGTCAGCTCATAGGAGCACTTTTCAGAAATATTTTTCCAAACAGTCACTGGTCTAACCAGACGCTTCTGTTGATAGGTAGCCAGCTCATAAGGGCGCTTCCTAAGATAATCTTCTTTTCAAGGTTGCTAGTCTGATAAGACGCTTCCTATCATCATTTCTTCCACACTCCTAAACAATGCTTGAGATGTTTCCTATCGCCAATTAGTCAGCCCATAAAGCACTTTTCGAGGAGGGAACATTACTCTAAATTGTTAGGACCATTCAAAATCGTGGGATTATTAGCTCTTGGAGCATTTTCCCACCAGAAACCAAAAATTTTTCCAGATAACCAACCAAACCAAGGCGTTATCTATTCAAGAGGCCAAAAATGACGTCTTTCTTATCTTTGTAGTTAAGTTTTTCAAACTTTACTACAAAGAGGGGCAGCTGTAAACACCCCATTTTTGCCCTAAGAATCAATAATAATCAATTTCCAATTTTTCCTAATTTTTTTTTCCAATTTTTCTCTAATTTGGCAAAAATAAGAAAAATATTCAAAAAAATAAAAATAAATAGTAAAACACATCAATTTTGAAAAATGATTTCAGAAATGGCAATAATAAGGGATAAATAATTTTTAAAAATTTTAGAAATTTCAAAAAAATAAAAAAATCGCATTACATATATGCAATTTGCGAAATAAAGAAAATCAGGAAATTGGGCCAGCTCAGCTGGCTTGTGTGCGCACCTGGGAATGTGTGGAAGCCAGAGGTTGCGAGTTCAAATCCCCCCCTCGCGTGCGCTCGGTAAAATTTTTCTCTTCTTTTCCCTGGAGCTGCCACGTGGCAGCATGCGATTGGCTGAGAGGAAACACGTGCCTCGCACGTGGTCGTCCTCTTCCTCGAGCCCAACCGGAGAAAAATCCGGCAGAAGTCCGACGAGGCCGAAATTGCTGGATTTCTTCGAATCTTTTTGGATTTCAATCAATCTAAAACCGAATTATCCAGATAAATCACAAAATCACAACGAATCGGCATCAAATAGGCTAGATAAACTCAAATCCGAAAAACGAAAAAATATGGGTTTATCCAAATCGCCGGATTTGAGTTTATCCAGAGGAGTTTGCAAGCGCCTATAAATAGAGGAGGAGGGGAGGAAGCCAAAGGAGATCAAAAAGCGAGAGAAAGTGAGAGAAAAGAGTGAATCGGAGACCACCGGAGGAAATCGAAGCCGCGACCGCCGATCAGGAGCTGAGCAACCACCAGGAGGCGTTTCTAGAGCAAACCACCGCCACCATTGGATTCCTTACCCTCGATAACCTAGGATTCGACACCTCACCCGCTGCAAAAGGCCGCCGGAATGCCGTCAACGAGCACTCCCCGCCGCCGTGTCCGACCTATCCGACCTGACCCGCGCACCAACCCGGATCCAGGTAAGTTGGATTTTCTGGATTTTTTCTAATTTTATTTATTTTATTTGTTTTTATTTGATTTATTATTTTGTTATTTATTTATTAATTTGTTATTTATGTATTTATATATTTATGTTTTATTTATATTTCCATAAATAAGAAAATGTTAGAAATTAGATTTTTTTTAGGATTTAATAATTTAAAAAAATAATAAAAATAAAAATAAAAATAATAAAAATATTAAGAAAATAATAATAAAAATTTAGATTTTAAAATAGGATAGATAATAACTTAGGATCAAATTTTTAACAAAAATTCACAAAAAAACTATGAAAAATTAATAAAAATCATAAAAAAATAATAAAAAAATAAAAAACTATAAAAATCATGAAAACTCATAAAAATTATAAAAATTGTAGAAGAATAAGGAAAAATCTAAAAAAATGATAAAAAATCATAAAAATGATAAAAAATCATAAAAATTACAAAGAAAATCATAAAAAATTAATAAAAATTCAAAAATTATAAAAATAGAAAAAATGAGTTTTTAGCACTTAGAAAAATTATTTTCCTCAAATAAATCCAAAATTGATGTTTTCCCCAAATTTTTTTTTCAAAAATCAAATTATTAAGCTTAGGTTTAGATGTTTTTAGAAAAAAAATCCCAAAAATGGTAAAAACATAAATCAAAAGAGATTTCAAAATTAAAATTCACAAACCCTCTAAATCTTTTCAAGAAAAGCGAACTACGACTTGTTTGATCCTAAATAGTATGTACGTAGGCACCCATATGGGTCAACCCATAAAATGAAATAAAAAAATCATTTTTTTAATAATTCATTCAAGAACATAATAATAAGCAACAGAAACAAAATAAAAGACATTTCTAGATAGAGATAATTTCAGGAGATTAGATGGTAACCGTGATGTTTTAATAGGTTAGCCTCCGAACTTAGAAACTCTGGTTTTCCTTTTTCCTTTTTTCACCAAAAACGAGAAGAGGAAATCACGGCAACTAGTGGTCCAAATTAAGACTAATCCGCTCCTTTAGTCTTAATTCAATCTTTCCCAACAAAGTTGGGTGGCGACTCCAAAGTTAAACGAAGTTCCTAACTCAAGTCGAGGATCTATATTAGATGAGCATAGGGTCTAGTCTAGATTGGATTAGGAATGGGAAAATTCAAAAATTAGACTCGACAACAATGTTATATGATAATGATATCTTTGTATTTATAAAATTATGTTTTACATTAATTAACAATAAGCTAGATAAAAAAAAAAGAAAAAAAGAAAATTTCAAAGAAAATAACCGGAAGACAAACAAATATATATATATATATATATTATATAAAAGATGCAACATACTAAAGAGGCTGGTCAAAATTTTGTTCTAGAAGATTAAAAAAAATGATAAAAGAAAGCAATTGCCAAACAAGTATTTAGAATAAATATTTAAGAGAAAAGTATATATTTAATTATCAACATTTGCTTACTATTCTATATGAGTCTTTAAACTTTTTTTTTTCCTTATTTTTTTTTTAGTTCTTGACATTTGAATTAAAAAATCCATCGAAATTTGAGACATGCCAACTTTTGAAAAGTTAGAAAAATAATTTAATAAAATAATATCATTAACTATATTAAATTTAATAACAAAATAATAAATAACAATAAGTTATGAAACCATAAAACAAATGAAAAAATGAAAAAAAAATTACAAACTAAGAGAAATGGAATGTCATCAAATTTTCTATAATGCCCTGAAACCTGGGTTATATTATTGGCCGCTACGTGTCCTTATCTTTGAGGAACACGTTAAGGCTCTGAAACAAATCCGATACATTTTAACCTGTGACTCCTATAATAAAAGCATTTCATATATCTCCAAAGTTTCAAGTAATAACTTAAACTATATCATACATCTAATGCAGCAGAAGTCTTTAAACACAAAAAATAATGACTCTCAATAGATATTATCTATTATAGTTAAACATCATAATTTTTCCTAAAACTTATCACCATAATAATAATGGTACTCTTTGTCTTCCTCTCTCTATGGTTTAGCTAAACCCAAGTCATCTTTTGGGTTCTTATCTTTCTCGATACCTGAATCTAAGAATGATTCCCCAAAGGATAAGCTAATGCTCAGTACATATAACACAAACACATATGCATATGTTTTTCTTTAAAATAAAATGATAGATAAAAAAGGCTTAGACTTAGAATTTTTAAAAAAATCTTTAAAATGATAACAAACGTAAATCTGACATATTTTCATAATTAAAATAAAAACAATCCACTAAAGCTTTTTTTTTCTTAAATAGCAAACTACGACTTGTTTGATACCGAATAGCAAGTACGTAGGCACCCTTATGGGACAACTCTAAAAAGAATAAAAAAATATTTTTTAAATCATTATTAGTATAATCATTGTATCATTTTTCTAGTATTTTCTTTTTACGCTAAAAAAAGATATATTAACATAATTCAAATTTTAGAAAGATAAGGTAGTAACTTTAGGTTTATAATAGGATAACCCCCCGAGTTGAGAATATCTGGTTTTTCTTTCTTCTTTTTCTTTTTTCTTTTTAAATAAAAAGAGGAGATTTCGTTGACTAGTTGTCTAAATTAGAATTAATCCGCTCAATTGATTCTAATTCAATAATTTTTCCCAACTGTAGTTGAGTGGCGACTCCAAATAAATAATAAAATTCCTAATTCAAGTCGAGGATTTATATTAGATGAGCATAGAATTTAATATGAATTGGATTAGGGAGATAATATAAAATATAAAATTAGACTCAACAATGTTCCCACTGATCAATGAAGTAAGTGACCATGGATAACCATCGACAAGGGGATCTCCTTGGAAAATTTTGCATGGCCCTCCTTTTGTCCATATTTGATGGCGATTTGGTATGGGGAAAAATGACTCCGAATAGGGATTACTTTGGTTTTGTTGGGGAATGCTTGTTCAGTTAGCTTTGTAATTGCTATTCCAATCTGAATCGTAATTCCATGAAGTAAATGTTGTAATAGCCATTCCATATGTAATGGTTTGTAATGGAATTCCGATTATGGTGAAGTAAAAGTAACTTGAGTGCAAAAATGATGGATGTGACTTAAAAGGTGACGATAAGTGCAACATCACATGATTATCTAGAATAACACTAAGAGCAACATTGGCTTCCAAAACAGAATAAAATAAAAATAAAATTATAATTTATAACAAATAAAATATAGAAAGAATATCTATTTTTATATTTTATTTAAGATTTTTTGGATGGATATCAAAAGTATATTAGAAAAAAATAAATAAATATTCCCCTAATCATATAAAGGAATTCCAATTTCTCATTTTGTAAAAATAGTAATTCTATTGACTAGTTATTTCACTAATCAAATATTAAAAAATAAATTTATATATGATGAATTATTACTTTATTCTATTTTTATAAAGTAAGTTAAATGTAAGATAAAAGTCAACTCTAAGCACTGAATAACAACAAAATAGGATGTAGGCACAATACACAATTAAATATTCTTTTTCAAATGATATATGAATTTTCAAGGATAATCCACCTAACTTCGTTAGGGACTAGTGGATTGACTTTGTAATCTATTGATCCGAGATGGTTTGAGTTAGTTTGAAAAATCAACTTATTATTTAGGAGAAAATGCAAGTAATTCTTCTAAATTTTGATTTCTATATGTATACACTCTTTAAATTTTTAAATGTTATAAATTACTTTCTTAAATTTTGATAAATTAACAAATAATTCCAAAGTTGCAAATAATGCCCATAAATTTTAATATTGGTTCGAAAAAATACCTTTTAAATTTATCAAAATATACTTTAATATCTTTTAAACTTTGATCTTATGTTATTTTTTTAAATTAAAAAAAGCAAGTGCATTTTATGTTACCAATTTATCAAAATTAAGAAAGGTTATTACATTCACACGTAAATCAAAATTTAAGGGGTTATTTTTAATTTTCCCTATTATTTATTATATGGGTAAAGATGATTGGTCTAATTTCCAACTCAAGTAATGATGATGATGAGAAAAAGAGTGGAAGTATGACTTGTTAAGGAGGATGTCATAATTTCAAATCTAATATACAAACAAACAATAGGAAAGAGAAAATGACGATGATAAATTGTAATTTTAGTAAACAAAATTAGAATAGAAGAAGAATGTTACGAATAAAAAGTTTAAAAGAAATATTTTCTTAATAATGTTGGATGAATATTCTTAAATAATACATTTTCTTAAAAAAATTCATGAAATAATATATTTTAAAAAATTATTCCAAAAATAGATCGTGAATACGCGAACTTAAAACACATCTTCATTTTTGTGAATTTTTGCAAAACTAAGTAATAGTAAAATAGACATCTCATTTTTGTCCTCCATTATTTGTTAAAATAGGCTTGGTTTATAAATAATGAGAAATAAAATATCAAATAACAACAATGATAAATAAATAGCAGAAAATACATAAAAAGTTAAAAAATGAAAAATAAAATAAAATAATTAAAAAAAAGGAAAGAAGAGAAAGAAGAAAATAATAATAAAATACTTGTATTATAGTATATATAAACAACTTTTCAGACCTAAAAAATACCAATAGTAAGAGTAATTTGATTAGAAAAATATAATAAAAACTAAATGAAGCCTTCCTAATTTAACCCATAATCTTTGCTCACATGGTCAAATAGCTAGATATGTAAATTTTAAAAGTGATACGTGCTTAATAATGTTAAGTGATTTGACATCCAAAACCTAAGTTAACACTAGTTTCCATTAACTGTTTTTTTATTATTTTATTGTTACATAGCTTTTTCCACGGACGGTATGATTTTGGTTGTTGATGACCATTATATTCATATAATGAAAGGATAAATATTTAGTCTTTTTATTATCTTGGAAAAAAAGATGTTTCTTCAAATACTAAGAGGAAAATTACATACTAGAGGATGAACGATTAGGACTGTAGATAGGGATATTTGATTGTAGTGGACCGACTAGTCACATGCATGCAATGTGACTCTGTTCACATGACCACAAAATGTTATAGCTTTCTATATATTTATTTATATGTGATTTTTTGGTTGCACATATTTATTTTCAAGATATTAAAAAGTGTGATAACTTTCACTCGCAACCTCAATTGATCTAAACTTGTTAAGTTTAATTAATACTTAAGAGATCCGATAACTATTAACAAGTCTTAAATATCTATAATTTTAACCTTCAAATATCAAGAATTGTTTTTTCTTTGATTTTACAATAAGCCTAGAACATTTTCAAAAAGTTTTTAGACTCTAAAATTTCCATAACGATCGATTCAACCCCCTTTTTTTGGTTGACTACAAATGCCTCGACATACATCAAACCCTTGGACTCCTTTGTGTGGGTTTGTTTTGTTTTGAGCCTAGTAGCTTTAAGACCCAAGCTTAAGAACATGCTTAGGTCTCCTCTTCTTTGGCCACAACTATAATCGCAGCCTATATCCCAGATGAAGCAATCTCTTTCTTTACTTCTTCCGTCACATATGAAAGAAAGTTTCTTATTAAGAAGCTTCTTCTCATTCCAAGGAATCTCACCCTTTCAAGCATGAGCCCTCACATTTCTTCATAGGCCTAGATCCAACTCTTCTTTGTCTCCCTCACTTTGATCGCACAGGTACTTCAATATTCTGGTTATGCGTTCAGGTCTACCTGCCAGTGATTACTTTGATACCGTAATGAACAGTTTGGGTGATATCAAAAGTTGCTACAGTGAAAGAATAGGCTCCAGCGATGAAGATCTTGTTGTGATGATTGTCACTGACGGGTGCTTTATTAGTGAGATGTTCCGCATGGTAAAAGGCCTTGTGCCTGAGAGCAGGAACGATCCAATCTTAAACATGGCAGAATTGCTCCCTTTTCTTCTTCATGATTTTATGCTGTTCGAGAACCAAATTCCCTTCTTTATTCTTCAAGTTCTCTTTGATATGTCTAAGACCGACATAGATGAAAACCACACCTTAATTGAGCTTACTTTAAATTTCTTCAACTACGCAATGCCCAGGCCTTTACAATTCAAGAAGTTGAAGGACAACGATGCTAGCAGGGTGAAGCATTTGCTTTACTTACTTCGATTGAGCGTGACCGACAATGTTCCAATGAAGCAAGATCGGAAGCTAGACTGGGAAGACACCTACCTTCCAGGGATTCCATCGGCCACGAAGCTTCGTCATGGTGGAATCGGGATTATGCGAAGTGACAGCAACTTGATTAATGATCTTGGTGACTTTTCCGGCACCAGTCTTTATGGTTTCCGAGGTCTTGTTATACATCCTTGTCTCCCTCGTTTCCAACATCCGGGTTCTTCCTGCTGGAGGAGAAACAAGATTAAGATTCGGTAACTTGATTGAAATTGGATTTGACGACAGAAATGGAAGGCTTAAAATCCCACGCTTAATTCTAAATGACTTCGTTTCCTCTTTTTTATCTAATTGTGTAGCATTTGAGTATTATGATGCTGACAACACTAAGCACTTCTCTGCATATATTTCACACATGAGATGCCTTGAAAACAAGGAAGCGAATATAGAGTTCCTATCAAATCGTAGGGTTCTATTGAATTGTATAGGAAAAGAGGCTGATTCTGTGGACTTCTTCAATGACCTGGCTGGAGGATGTGCAGTCGATATCCGAAGATCTTACCTGGCAGACGTATTATACGGGTGAACAATTATTACGAGAATAAATGGCACCAGACACTGGCTGAATATTTCAGCAGTTCCTGGTCCCTCATGTCTGTATTGGCGGCCTCTGTTGCCCTCCTATTGACTGCAATTCAAACATATTACGCTGTCTTTCCCAAAAAATAATTGCTATAACATATAGACAATGCGTTTCCAGTTCAGCCTTCATAGTATTATATATTTGCTCTAGGGAGCTCCCTGTTGTGGTTTTTGGGACATTTGCTTTGTACGACATTGATCCTTTCGTGTAATTGTTGAAGTTTCTGTTTGCTTAAATAAAACAACAGACAGATTGAAGCAATAGCCTCTTGAATTAGTTACCATTTCAGTTCTGTTCTACAATGTTCTATTTGCAATTTTTTTTTCTCCTTTTTTTTGGCAATATTGAATTATCTATGCATTCGACAATTCCACAGATTATATAGTGGGCATATCAATTTTTCAAATTGACTTTACTCAATTTCTTAAAAATTAATTACAAAAGTGCATTTGAATTTTCATATATATTCTCTTCACATGTCCAATATTATTTTTTATTCAGTTATTTAATTTAAGTTTTCATATTTTTTTTACGTTCCATACTATTGTTATCATTTCTTTTTCAATTATATAAAAAACCATTGGACTAAAATTTATTAGACATATAACACCAATATATGTAAAGTGATAAGGTATCAAAACTCAAATTATGTACTAAAAAATCCAAATAATATTGATATGAGCCAACCATATTATTTTCCCATTTTGTATTAGTAACATTCTCTTTTAAGTAGATTTTGACATTCATTATGAAAAACATACATGTGTTTTCACTATTTTTTTTTTCAATTTAAATAATGTGTTTTGGTTTTTTATATTTTACATACCGGAAAGGATTAGTTAGATGCTAAAAGCAATGGAAGCAAAGTATATACAAAAAGCGCTAAAAATTTATTCTATTTTTCATCTCTTTAATCCCGATGCTTTTTGATCTTTTTTTCTTTTTTCAGCTCAAGTTATCTAACCATATAGAGGTATATAAAGTGTAAAAAAAATATAGCATATGTATATAAAATGAAAATTAATTAAATTACAAAAGATAATGTGTGATTAATCCTAGATTTTAAAAACAAAAATTGGTTTTATCTTTCCATTAAGTGTAGTATATAGTTTGATTCTATTTTACCCTGAAGCATAACTATGATGTTAACTTGTGAAATTAATTTTTTTAAAAAATGCAATCATGTCACTGCCATTGTGTATCGTTGAAATAAACATCCGGAGCTATGAGCTATCTCTTTGTTTATCTAATAATAAAACGACATTTTCTTTTATGGGCCCTACTATGGCTTTTGGCAGGCTTGCTTTTAAGGGTTTATGGTTTGGCATTCCATCGGAACACAATACACTACACCGTATCTCTGAATAAAATTTTGATATGGTTGAGGAATAGATTAGATCCGTTTAAACTCATTTATAAAAATTCTAACTCTAATTCTTATACTTTAACAATTTTATAAACATATTAAACAAATAAATTTATTTAATATATCTTAATTCGATAATATTGAAATATCTAATATTTAAAGTTCAATTTTATACTTTATTATATACTCATTCTAATATCTTTTTCGGTGTTTGCCTCCTCACCCTCTCTCTCGTCCTTGTATGACTCTAGTTACAATAACAAAATTTTTAACTTTTGATTTCAATCTATACTCTAATTTCCAACATTTTAATACCAAAGAATATTTATATTCATATTATATTATAATATATATTATATATAGAAACAATTTCAAGCATCACTTTTTTATGAAAAAACCTTTAAAGACAAATCTTATTCAAATTTCACTACCGATGAAGCCACTTGATATTGTTAATAAATATTGAATGGGATTTGCAAATCAATTTTAGTTTAAACTTATCATAACATATTGTGCATTAAACCTTGTAGAATGACCATGCTATGATATTTTCATATATTTTAATGTAATTTTCATTATGAACATTGGCAAATTGAAAGACAATTGAAGAAATATGTTTTTTAGATAGTTATAATATATTTATTTAAGAATTTTTCAATTGATAAATGAGTACAACCAACATAAACATGTTTGAAACAAGTAAAATTAAAGAATTAAGTTTTTAAATATAATTATTAAACGACTCATATTTGAATCCAGATGTAAACATGACGCATAATCTATTAACATAAATTGCAGAGCCTAGATAGTGTTGCTCCGTCAATTCAATTAACAGAGCTTTTCTCCCTAAAAATAAATAAATAAAATAAAATAACAGAACTTTGAATGTCAAGCACGTACTTCGATATCCAGCAAAGTCATATTTACTCGTATTGTTTGCCGCCTTAAACAATTTGGGCTATCGGATTGTGTATATATGTAATCATTTGTGCATATATGATCTTAAGAACTTAATATAAATGGAGATCTTTCAAATTATTTTTAAGTTGTTTTTCCTTTTATAAAATATATAATTAACTTTTAAAAAAGTACTAATTATAATTAAGGTAAGTAGATAACCCTATAGCGTCAATAATAGTAAATGAATTAAAACGTTTCATGAAGGAAAAGACTGAAGAAATGTCATATACACACGCTAGTAAACTGAAACTTTTGACCAACACTCATTCTAAGTATGTGTAGACATTACATGATATCATATGTAATACTATAGCATTTATTGAAGCTATAAATATATTAAAGCATATGAGCTGAATGTAATACATAAAATTAAAAAAGAAAAATTGCTATATTATTATAATAACACATTTTTACTAGAAACATATTAAAATGTGTATGTACATTTTATGTATATTTGCTTGCTTTTTTGGTACATTCTAATCAAATATATCTAATAAAATATACATAACTCTATATAAATTTTTATATTTTTAATTTTATTTCTATTTATGTATACATATATATTTTGGTAATTTAAATACCTCTAAAAATTTTCCATAACTATTATTTTATATGCTCTTATATTAATAACATGATGAATTGTTATATATTGATGATAGTGAAATACTCCCTAAAATAATCTAAAATCAGAGATAAATCGATAATTCTATTCTTGACCTCTTTTTATATGAAGACCGCTAACCCTATCTACTCTAATATGAAACAATCATATGTTCCATAAAAAGAAAGAAAATGTGCATGTACATGGTGATTTTATACCACGGCGCTTCTGTCGATTAGAGTTGCTCCACTGGACATGTTTGAGAAACTGTAGTGGAGGACCAGAAGGAGGTGATCCAAGAAGTTTTAGGAGAAATCGTGTGGAATTTGCTTGGTAAGCTTCCTAATGAAGGGAAGAAGGCATTACTGTGAAATGTTTCAAGGAGTTGTTGAAAAAACTTCCACGCGAAATCTCAAGTTGAAATCAAAGCCAAGGTTAAACAGAGAGAACATCCACACTCGTGAAAGAAAAGGCACCACCCACCACCAGGGCCGCGGGAACTTTTGGACACTTACCAACTAATGATCTCAACGCCCGAGTGTCATCAGAAACGACGAAGATCAAAACAATCTCATTGGGGTTAGACGACATAGACGAGATCTTATTCGGATTCAGCACTTCACCAAAGATGAAGGTCAATATAATGGAAATGGAGTTCCTGACCATCGTAGGAGGCGTAGATAGCTGCACCAAGATGAGTGCATCTTTTATCTACTTTTTTCATATATGAAAACTGCAAACCTTTGGAATTTATATATGTTCCATTTTTCTTATATGAAAAAATTAATGGAATATGCACTGGACTTTATCTACAACCTAATTAGGAGAGGATCTGAATATTATTTGTGGTGGGAATATATATATATATATCAAGTACTATGTTTTTATTATGTGTAATGAGGTAAGCTGTACTAGTGAAGATGACAACTCTCCGCCCTACATGTAATGTTATTATTATTAATGAATAAGTTTCTCCACGGAAATGAATTCTTAAAGATATTTTATCTAAAGTTACAAGATTGAATGATTGAAATTGTTTAGATATGTTTTAATATTATTATAATACCATCTTCCTTTTTTAATATAAATAATTGATTATTGTGTAACTTTAGGTAAAGTATTTTAAAGAATCCAAATTTGTTTTTCACTTGTCATCCATTTCTTTATGATATTGAGCTTTAAATATCATGGTAGACATATATTTAATTTAGGGTTGACAATCTATGCAATGTTACAATAGTTTTGTAAAACATATAATTCAACTTGAAACATTATATGAAGACAAAACTAAATGTAGATGCACCTGTTATTATGTATGGATTGTCCTGCATAATCTCTCAAAGGGATTCGTCTAAGGAGTTTGTTACTTTACTAAATTGAGTACGTGAATAAATAGTTGGAAATTGAAAAATAATAAATAGTATGTATAGTAAATAAAAATATTTCAAATGAAAATAAAATAATATATTACAAATAACAACTAAAAGAAATGTAATTTAAAAGAAATACATCCTTAATGAAAGGGTTAACATTATTATATACACACTTAACTTTGCAATAATTTGGGTTCGTTATAATACAAAAAAAAATTCACCCTTTCCCTATTCTATTAGTATCTAGAATCTGTATATATATATATATATATACATATATGTATGAAAGTTGTTAGCTAGTTGTTGTTTTTACATTATATTAAAATATTTTATTCCTATTATACATACATAATTACCATAATAAGCCTTATATAACGTAATAGCATATATGGTTGATACGTGTATTGTACATATTTTATTTATTTTGTTTACATGTGAAGCTCATGTTATTGAATAGGATATATAAATACCATCTACATAACTGCTCAACTAACGTAACATACAAATAGTTTCATTTTTCGTTATCTCCACCTGGTGCTCTACTCTAAAATGCTCTGTAGTTCTTAATAATAATATATTAATATACTATTATAATAACATACTATTCATTTTCTACATGACATGGTTGATGAACATATACTATTCATAATAATATATTATAATAAGTTTGTACTCATATTATATAGTGATACTTGAAAATGTAATAGTCAAATATTTAGAAAATGAAAATCTTTCTCTTTTTCCCTGCATACTATGTTGATAAATTAGCTCCGTTATTCATATGGGGTTAACATTTATAAGTTCAAAGTAGATTCTAATAATCAAGTCATCGGCGCATCAATATTCTCTTAGCAATATTTGAAGGCGTTCACGTTTATAATATAAAAAACCTACATAATTCTCAAAACTTAAAATAGGCTTTTCAATCTACTATAGATATATGTATTAAATAATGCAGAATATTTATATTTATATATTTTTATATATATATAATAATTGTAATTGAACATCTATTTACTTAAAACACCATATGTGATCATCTTTACCATCTGTGCTCGTATTGTATCATACACATGTTGATGCAACTATAGATTGATCAAATAAAAGCAACAACAAACATGTTGAATATTGGTTTTGTATGGTTAATTTTATGTTATCAATGAGATAGTAATATATTAATTGATTGCTATACTGTTCCTTCGGGGACGCTACTTCTGCATTTTGTTCATAGTGAAGACAGTTTTTCATTTAATTTGCGATATTTGACTTAGAATCTTTAGCCGTACGATAAACTTTATATTTTACTAATCTATAGTATATAAGTTTTGCTCCTTATATTTATAATTTGTTACAATCATAACTTATTGAAACAACTCATTACTTAAGATTATTCTTTTCCACTAAGAAAAAGTCTTCAAAATGGCATTGGATGAAATCTAGTCTTTCCAAATTGTCTTTCATGGCAAAAAATTTCCTTCTTTTGGAAGTCGTGGTTGAACTTGGATGTTATCTCCAACTTCGGCCTTACACAAGAACACATTGGGTAGTCAAGTTTACAAGAAACGGCTCTGGTTTTATTTAAAGCATGGAAAGGCCAAAATAAGTTCATCCTAAATAAGGATGTTTAGGTTGTAACTTTAAATATGAAACCACCAAGCAAAAATTCTCCACATGCCGAGTCATAAATTTGCTTCCGTCTTCTTTATGCTTCCTTGATTTTATCACGATCTTCTTGTGATTCACTGGGTCTTTCTTAGTTTCTTTGACTCAAAAGATTTAGAGGAGTGTGTTTAAACACGATCACCAAAATGTTTTCTCCATTATTTTAAACCAACTAGTGTTTTATCAATATTTTGCCAACGGAAGCCGTTTGACTTAATTATTCCTTCTTTAAGCCAAAAGGGACTCACGATAATTATTCGTATCTCATCTACTGAGTGTTATCTAAGACTAAACCCAATCATGATTCAGTTCCTGATTTGGAACCTATTTGTAATCGACATGTGACTTGTTGATTCTGCAGGTCATAAACAATTAATAAGAAAGGCTTCAATGGTAGTAACATGCTACATGAATTAATTAGTACCGTGTAAGTATTAATAAGATTCAAATACGTAAAAACGTAAATAGTAATTTTTCAAAAAAAAATACCCATTGTTGTTATCATGTGTTTAAATATTATTAGTATTTATATATTACTCATCCAAACATATGATGTATTAGTATTAATAAATCTCTTTTCATAATTTAATCATCTAAATCCTATAATAGGCAAGTCGGGCTGGCTCCACCCAAAACTTTTATTACCTTTCAACCTCTTAACACTCTTTTATCCCATTAACTCCCCTCTTTCACAAACTTATCCCAACGCACTCATCCAATCCACCCCCTACACATTCATTCACATGCACGCACAGATGTCACTAGCATATTTTCCCCGGTACTCCCATACGACACTTAGCGCTTCTAATCACACTAAGAAGGGCTAAGTTCAACCTAAAAATAGACACGACACATTTAGAGAGAAAAAATATAGAGAGGAACTCTATATATAACTAAATTCACTCAATGTTTGAATAGATTACACTTAAAGGGATCTTCCCTTTAAATACATGAGGCTTATAAAAGTCAATGGTCAAGATTAAATTAATCTAATGGCTACCATACAATACCAATTAGTTAGCATTAATTACATCTAACTATTCTATCTACTATCGTACAAACTAAGACCTTCTTAATCCTTTTAGAACCGTCTTGAGCTTGTATGTGTGGGCTTCTCTTGTAAATGAGCTTAGAAGAAAACTCATAGGTTGTGGCAAGTTAAAGATTTGTGAGACACACACACCTCATTTCCTTTTTATAAATTTATACATATACATAGACATGTTTTCAACAATATTTTACTTATTTCTTATAAACGTGTCATGTGTCATTGTAATAAACATTAGCATCTCTTTAAGTGATACTTCTTCTATCGTATTTGTAAAAATTTTAAGCTATGGAAATAATTGATTAACATCTAACCAATAAAAAAAAAAGTCAAGTGAAGAGAAGTGAAGAATTGATGACTATTATGCAATGTATATTTTACTTCCATCACTACAAAGTATGTATAACCTTATGGTCAAATATATGAAAAATATTCACAGTTAAATATGTGTTATACTCTGTTTTACCATCTATTTTTGTGGTGCTCCTTTATATCAGTTGCATGCAGGCAATTTGCGACTATGACTTTTATATATTTTCCCCAGTTCCCTTATTGGCTTTACATGCTTCATGTTAAATACTTTTTAGAACATTTATATCACTTAGAAAAGAGTTGACTAATGTCAAGGATCGAAAAAAGTAGTTGGCATGAAGTGGATAAGGTGGTGCAGAAAATATATAAAATGGCAACAACAAATACTTACATATAACTATTACAAGTAGTTCCACACACACACATATATATATATATATATATATATACGTCTATGAATACGGTTTGCAATATTTATTTAACTGTGAATATTTTTCTTGCATTATGTCATAATTTAATGTTTTCTATTATATGGTAACAAAATTGAAATCGTTGTCACTCCAAGAACTTGTCTTTTTTATCTCTTTTTAATTCCTAACTTTTTGGATTGACTTGTCTTCCATCACTTGTTTTAATGGCTCAAGATTTCTAGGAAAACAATGTAATAATGTTGATCACAATACAAGTTATAGAACTACTTGTAAATCTACATTTTAGTTCTTTTGTTATGCTACTTTGTATTTATTTATTTATTGATAGTAATTCTATCTTGTTTACTTCCTACATTATAATATCTTGTAATGGTAGTAGTATTCCCTTGTATTTACATGTAACCTAATAAATAAATAAATAAATTTTGTGTTCTTTCATATTAATGACTTTATACCAATAGTTTTATTAAAAGGAAAAAAAAAACTAATACCAATAGAAAATATGGTAACTATAATTTGTATAATGGTATATTGGAGCCAAAATATGGAATACTAATATAAATAAAATCTAAGGGATTGATGTATGGTGAAAATATTTAAAAAAGAAAAAAGAAAAATGAGGAAAAAATTGCTTAAGTAGTCCACAATTCGTGAACTAATAACCCAACCGTTCCCAAGAGCCGCTATGTAAAAAGTTGATCCACATGTATGAAATATGTTATGAGATGTAATGATGAGAATTTGAGCTCATAAAAGTGGAAAATCTAATCGAATTGCTGATTTTTTTTAATATATAACTCATTTAAAATGGTATAACATTATACACATACCATCTAAAGTTATAAAATCAATTTATGATACAAATTTATAGAATTAGTATGATAGTACTCATACTATATTTAAATAATTTTTTTATGAACATATAATTTTGACTAGATGAATATATATCGTAATATCTATGCTTGAAATAAAAGGGATTAAATATAATGTATGTTAAAAATAGAAAATAATATAAGAGTTAGAAACATTCTTGATTTTTACAACTTGATTTTCTAGATTTTAGTTTCCTTACTTAAAGTAGAGAATGTATATATAAGAAAGTAAAAACTGCAAAAAAAAAAAAAAAAGAAAAGAAAAAATTTCTATTTTGATATTGTAAATATGTTAATTCTAATAATCGTTCAAGAAATTTATTATCACCATTAATATTTACAATATTTGAAATCAAAATTTGTCTATAGGTTAATATAGGGAAAATGATATTTTTAGTCCTCAAAATTTATCCACTTTTCTATTTGAATCCTTAACTTTTTTATCATTCTATTTGAGCTCTTAGTGTCTTCAAAACCTAACCCAAAAAAAAATTCCATTAAATCTATTAAGTTTTCCATTAATCTATGACAAGTATCAACTTCAAATTATTTATAATAATTAAATTAATAAAATGATGATATTAAATATATTTATATTATATAATAAAAATAATTTTAAATATATTTAATGATAAAATATAATAAAAATGTAAAAACTAATAATTAAATTTGAGAAAAGGGGTTGAAAAAAAATTTGTGTGCACCCTTATCGCTTGAGCAACTAGCTTAAATCTAATCGGGAGTCAATACATGATTAATATGAATAGAAAATTTAATTTATTTAATGAAAATTTTATTTGTGTGTATGTGTGTGTTTATGTGTGTATGTATATATGTATGTATGTGTGAATTAATGTATGTATGTATGCATCAACTCTATAGTTGCTGAATGAAAATACATTTTTTAAAACTTAGTTTCCAAGTAAATATGGTTTTGCCGAAAAACAGAAAACCGTTACTTTAACCCAATTGTCGTTTATTTTAAGGCATTAAGAAAACGCGTGGAATTCAAGTCAAGTCAAAGATAACCCATCCACCGACTTCAAGGTGATACTAAATCATATATCTCCAATCTCCACCGTCCATTCAAGAGACCGTTCCTTATACATACATTCGGTTTGTTGTTGCCCTGGATATCAAAATTAACCGGTTTATCAATGATTTTGAACATTTTTTAGAACAAGCGATGGCTTTTTTTAATAAACCGCTGATTTTGTGTGTTTTGTGATTGCTCTATTACCAAAGGTCTGGTTCTGATTGACATCTCGTTTTTGGAGTCTTGAAAAAGTAATCTGATTGCTACCAGACTTCCTATTTTTGGTGATTTCGGAGACTATGGGAAGACTTCTTGTCGATTGAGATCTGGTTTTGAAATTTTGATGAAAGTAATTTTAGATTCATCTTTGTCAAGTATATGGAAAATAAGTTAATTCAACTTCAAATTAGATTAAATGGACTTATTTTCCATATTAAACAACCTAGACACTTTTTATTACTTCTTCTATGACCTTGCCATCATAACATGTAAAATAAATATTAATGCTTAACACTTTGAGTTTAAGTCATTATTCCTAAAGGAAAAAAAAAAAGAGCACATGATCATTAGTAATTCTTTTTTCTTTTAATTTTATAATGAGAAGTGATCTTATCAACCAAAATGTCCAAAATATATATAATTATCAAATATTTATATTTATTCCATGCACTAGATAATGGAAAGTAAATCTTGTACCACAAGTTATACCTTGTAGACACACAACTTTGTTATCATTTTTTTTCCTCTTTAAAACTCTGCAATAGATTTAGCTGGAAAAAAGTTGCAAAAGCTACCATAAAAAGAACATTGAATCAATAGAAATACTAGCAAACACTTCGAATAAATCAAATATGTAATTTCAGTATACTTAGGCTTAATCATTAGCCCAAAATCTGAATTGTAAAATTGAAAACAGTGTTATCCTTGAACTGGTTCAAAAATGAGTTTAGATGGATAGACATCGGGACTGCACTCATCTTTCTCCTCCTCCTCCAACGATGTTTATTAGACACTTGTGGTGAAAGTTTAAATTGCGACTCCTTAGGTTACATTGGGGTGTGAAACAAGTTTGTCGATTATATTACATCTTTTGCAAAATTATGCCAATGTTTCTAATGGTTTTGTTGGGTCATTTTACTTCCGAAAGATTATAATCGGTTTTAAATTTGCCAGGCTGTGAGAGTACATACCTGTGTATGATGGAAGAAACGCAGCTCACTGCTTTAATGTTGTATAGCACTTATGGGAAAATCTGTGTTTGGTTTGTGATACTTAAGATTAAAGATTCAGATCCACCTCTCACAAGCTGCACAAATAGCGTAAATTACTATGAACATTTTTTTTGAAGCAGCGTAGGGGTATATTGCAGTAAACAACCGAAGTGAGCTAGCTTTTGAAGACCTTGTATGAAATTTCCAGGCTTTGTGGTGCCTCTTCGTCAAACGAGATAGCCAAACATTTTAGAAAATATAACCGGAAATGATAGCAAGGAACTTTAATAATAATAAGAAGAAGAAGAAGAAAACTAGGGCAGCACAAGTGGACTGAACATAAGAACAAGCTGATAACGAAAAAGTAGTTGTGTAAAGGGTGAATGTTCTGATCACAGAATCGATGATGAGACTGAAAAATTGAGGAGAGGGAGTGGGTAATGAGCTCCATCGTAAGGAATCGGTTACTATAAGAAAATCAATATCTGACCTGGAACATGTTTGCCCCAAATCTAACTAAAGTTTGTTCTCTAACTTTGATTGGACCCTGAACGATGGCAAGTATTAAAATTGGAAATGGACGATGCCTATGGTCTGACTCAAATTAACCTAAATCTGCGTTTGATCTGTCTCTAACCTATATATGATCCGGTTCACTATATTTTACTTATTATTTAGGTTTATTTTTTCTTTTCTTTATTTCTTTTTGTCTTCATTTTTATGATGTTTGATTTAATTTTTATATTAGTTAATGATATGGATGGTTAACTGCATAACTAGGTTAAATTGAATGTCTATGGTGATTGATTTGATTAATAGCATGTTACTTTGACGTCTTATCTGCGCATGTTTAGTTTGCTCCTTTTCCACTAGGTTTTTGACTGATAAGGCCTCCTATGTAGCTTCCAACAAGTTTCCCTAGTGTGGTTTGATCGACGATAATGGTCACAACGTTGTCTTTCCTTAGGGAAAGAGTCTTTTACTTTCACAGTTGTCAATGTTGACGTTGAGCTAATATCCTATGTTTGACTTGACATCATCACTTTTCGATGGCTCTCCCCTTATGACCTCTACGAAGGCTTCCTTAGGGCTTGGTAGGGGTTGTTTTCCCAGGAGATGGCCCCTAGCTTCATCTAAATTTGTATTCAATCCTTGCAAAAAAGTCGAAAATCCTATCCTTTTCGAGCATCCTTTTGTATTCAATATTATTTTCAGAAAATTTCCAATCGAAATCATAAGACAAGTCCATTTCTAGCTAGAGTTCGATCAAAATATTGAAGTACTCAATGACATTCACATTACCTTGAACAGTAGTTTGTAGCTTCAATCGTATTTCGAAGCATTCAATAGTGTTCTCTAGGTCTAAGTAGAGTTCTTGAACATTTTCCAAATTTCCTTAGTTGTCTTACTAAAGAGATACACATCCTTTCAATCCTCGGCTCCATAGAATTTATAATTAAGGTCATTATAAGTGAATTCTTAGCTTCGTAAACTTTGAAGTCTGTATTTGGTGCCTTGGTAGCACCAGTCAGATATCCAAATTTCACACAACTACGCATAACTAAGTTCACTAGTTGGAACCATTCTTGAAAGTTAGTCTGGTTTAATTTGTGTTGAGTAATTTGAAGGCTATGATTATTACCCAACAAGAAAGCTGAGTTTTGAGCACCATAAGTACTCACTTCTGTTGAAAAATTACCAAATCTGTATTTGGTTCTAGGGGAGTCTTCTTACTCCCTTAGTGTTGGGTTACTCATGGTTGATTAGTTCCAATTGATAAGGATTGACTAGAGTTCTAATACCATGTAACAAAATAGATGTAAGATAATTTTTTTTTTTTTTTGTGATTTTCCGCATAGTAGTTAACATACACAAATAGAGAGTCCCTAAAAATCAGCAACTAACCCTTATCTGTATATAACCAGATAATAACCTTAAATTAATCTAAAACTTCTTAAAAGATAGAAAGTAAAAATACACGAAAAAACATACAGCACATATGCTTATTTATATTTCCTACACTAATGATGCTTTATTATTTCTTTTTGAAAGTCTTCCTTTTCATAAATAAGTTTTATGCCCTAAAGAAGGCTATTTCATCATTTGATGCAACATTTGTGTTATTTGCATTATCTATGGGAAAAAAGAAAAGAAAAGAAAAGAAAATGGCAATATCTATGTATAGAGTTTATCACTTTGGTTTCTTTTGTCTTTAATTGCCATAATGGAGCATCTAGTATGCTAGTTTTAGAGCTGATCATTAAGGCCAGTGATTTGTGTCGATCCATCATATCTTGTGTTCGTATCTAAATGGCTTTGTATCTTAAAGTTTAAATCCATAATTTGACCCATTTATTAATCATATATGAAAACTTAAACCCATAATTTGACTCATTTAATAATCGTATTTTGTGATTGAGTTTAACTCATTTATTAATTAAAAAGTTAAAATAAATTTATAAAATAGCTATAAATACATACAAAAAAGAGTAACCATAAAATTAGCATTTACAAATAAAAATGATATAATCTTAATACTT
The DNA here is from genome assembly GCA_037954665.1 of Laguncularia racemosa. Taxonomy (NCBI): domain Eukaryota; kingdom Viridiplantae; phylum Streptophyta; class Magnoliopsida; order Myrtales; family Combretaceae; genus Laguncularia; species Laguncularia racemosa. The sequence goes on along the minus strand of JBBMOL010000474.1, from coordinate 8,938 downwards.
AAATAGAAAACAATATAACAAGAGTTTAATAAAATATAGTTATATCATCTATAATATATTATATTTATATATATATACATACGTACATATATATGTCTTGCAATTATTTAATCTATTTACACAAATATAGGTTATATATTTGTTATATAAGTTTTATTTATATATATGTTATATAGTTTTATAATATATATATATGTATATATATCATGAGAACGGGATTGTAAATGGGTTTATAAGTTAAAGTTGAACCTAAATACAAATTTTACTATGTTTAAACGGGTTGTTTGATCCGTTTGTATCTTGTGTTGATTTTTCTCCATTCATAATTGTTGGTTATTCTCTTTCCTTTTTTATTGGAAAAAAATAACCTCTAGATATGGTCCATGAATCCCATAATAAATGAACAATATTATCCTACTAAATCGGGAATAATAAATCCCACTAAATCAGGAATAATAATATATCCCACTATATCAGGAAAGATATGTTCCAAATAAATCCTAATTTTGTGGAACAACTCATTGATGGAATGAGTTATAAATAGGAGTACTACGGGGTCCCTAATCCTGCTCACAACTACAGAAATACACCATCTATATTGAGTGAGTTAAGGTTTAGAAGCACCAACCGTAACCGAGGCGTAACATTATTCTCCACCGAACAGGACACCTATTTTCTTTGCAATGGTTGGAGGTATGTAAAGGATTTATTTCACTTCCGCTGCCGCATATGATTAAGTTTCTATATGCTAGTTTAACATTTGGTATCAGAGCCCTTAACGCCTCTACCTTGCCCTATTGAATTCTGTGGAGTTTGGCTTTGGTTTTTTATTTGTCTGCTTAGCGGTGTTTTTAATTTTCTGATGATTAGAAATTGTTAAGTGATGAAATTTTATTTCTCATGTACTTATTGTTGCAAAGTGTAAGTATGACGTTTAGCAGAATAATTTTATATTAAAATTATTTGCATTTGTCAATGAATAAAATTTATTAAAGGGAATTAATTCTTTTAGCATGCTATGAACTTAATTTGTGATGTTGCATGCTCATGTTGTATTTATGGTTTGCCATTATACTTGAAATGTTGATTAGACAATATAAGAATGTTAGAAATATATTCATAATATATTGCTTATGGTTTTTTGATATACACGTGGAATATCTGTTGTAACACGGTCGTGCCTAGGGCTGTGCCTCTGGCCGTGTCAGCTTCTGGAAGCATAACTGTTGTAACACGGCCGTGCTTGGGGCCGTGCCTCTGGCCGTGTCAGCTTCTGGAAGCATAACTGTTGTAACACGGCCGTGCCTGGGGCCGTGCCTCTGGCCGTGTCAGCTTCTGGAAGCATAACTGTTGTAACACGGCCGTGCCTGGGGCCGTGCCTCTGGCCGTGTCAGCTTCTGGAAGCATAACTGTTGTAACACGGCCATGCCTGGAGCCGTGCCTCTGGCCGTGTCAGCTTCTGGAAGCATAACTGAGAACACGGCCGTGCTTGGAGCCGTACCTTTGGCCGTGTGAGCTTCTGGAAACATATTTGTTGTAACACACGGCCATGCCTTGAGCCGTGCCTTGAACCATGTGTGTTTTTGGGAGAGAATTTGACTGGAGACACGGCCGTGCCTCTTAGCCTAAGGATTTAGTTAATGATTAAGTGATCCATATAATTTTAAATGATTAGGGAATAGCCACAACATCCTTAATTGATTAAAATTATAGGGATTAATTAGGATCACATATTGATAATAAATATTGTGTAGACAAAATATCAAATTATATTTTCTAATTTACCCATAGGAAATAGAAAAGGGAACATAATTTGATAGTTTTATTGTAAGGATTAAGAAGAATCTAATTGAATTAGAACTTTAGCCCACAGGCAAGTTTTATGTCACTAGATTCACATTCTATCATGATAATAAGTCTTAAGTAGAATCTAATTGAATTAGAACTTTAACCCACAGGCAAGTTTTATGTCACTAGATTCACATTCTATCATGATAATAAGTCTTAAGTAGAATCTAATTGAATTAAAACTTTAGCCCACAGGCAAGTTTTATGTCACTAGATTCATAATTTTTCATGATTTTACATTGGTAAAAGCATGTTATATATTGATTAGCCTCGAATTTTGAGCATGTTCATTTAATTATTGCAGCAATTCAACCTGTCAATTTTTCTGATATGCGATGTGATGTTCTCGAGCTCAAAGGGGATAACTATAAGGTTTGGAAGGAGAGGGTTCTCCTTCATTTGGGATGGATGGACATTGATTATGCTATAAGGAAAGAAGAGCCCCCTACAGTAACAGAAACTAGCACTTTAGATGCGATAAGTCTTTATGAAAAATGGGAGCGATCCAATCGCCTATCAGTTATGTTCATAAAAACTAAAATTTCTACTGGTATCAGGGGCTCTGTCGAGCAATATCAAAGGGTCCAAGATTTGCTGAAGGCCATTGATGAGCAATTTGCTACTTCAGACAAGGCAATGGCCAGCACCCTAATTATAGAGCTTTCAACTCTAAGACTCACCAATGTTAAGGGTGTGCGTGATCATATCATGCGCATGAGGGATATTGCGGCCCAATTGAAGGCATTGGAGGTTGAGTTATCAGAATCCTTCCTTGTTCACTACATTCTTTGCACTTTACCTCAACAGTATGGCCCATTTAAGATATCCTATAACACACATAAGGATAAATGGTCAATCAATGAATTATTGACCATGTGTGTTCAGGAAGAGGGCAGACTAATTATGGAGGAAAAGGAAAAAGAGAATGTGAACTTTACTACTCATGGGAAGAGCAAAAGGAGGGATCAAGCCAAGGACAAAGGGAAAGGGAAAATCCCTCCCATAAAGGACATTAAGAAGGAAGCTGTGTGCTTTTTCTGTAAAAAGAAAGGGCACATGAAGAAACAGTGCACCAAGTTCATGCAGTGGCTTGATAAGAAAGGTACTCAACTTTCACTTGTTTGTTATGAAACCAATATGATTGATGTTAATCATAACACATGGTGGATTGATTCTGGTTCTACAATCCATGTGACCAATTCATTGCAGGATTTAAGAAACCTGCGGAATCCAGTGGGAAGTGAGCATAGCATCTATTCAGGCAATAAGATGTCCTCACATGTGGAAGCTGTTGGGACGTGCAGCTTAGCTTTAAGTAGTGGTTACATTTTGCGATTGAAAAGGACATTTTATATTCCTGGGTACTCTAGGAATTTAATTTCAGTTTCCAGACTTGTATCAGATGGTTATTCCTTTAACTTTTCAGACTCAGGATTTAATTTGTTTTATAAATCTGATGTTATTGGATGTGGTACTTTGTCTGATGGTCTTTTTCTTCTTAGTTTACAAAATGATGATAACCATACTATTATGCATGTTCATGAAAGGATTGGCACTAAACGATGTGTTATGGATGAGGAATCCTCTATGTTATGGCATCAGAGATTAGGTCATATCTCCATTAATAGAATTAAGAGGTTAGTAAATGATGGGGTACTTAGTGCTTTAGATTTTACTGATTTTGAGACTTGTATAAGTTGTATTAAGGGAAAACAAACTAACAAGTCGAAAAAAGGTGCCAAAAGGAGTTCTGAATTATTGGAAATCATACATACAGACATTTGTAGTCCAGACATGGATGCGTACTGTAACAAGTATTTTGTCTCTTTTATAGATGATTACTCACGATATATGTATCTCTATTTGCTTAATAACAAGAATGAAGCATTAGATGCTTTTAAGGTATTTAAAGCAGAAGTAGAAAAACAATGTGGAAAACATATTAAAATCGTGAGATCTGATAGAGGCGGAGAATACTATGGTAGATACATAGAGAATGGACAAGCGACTGGTCCATTTGCGAGGTTTCTTCAAGAAAATGGGATTGTTGCCCAATACAGTTTACCTGGCTCTCCAGACCAGAATGGAGTAGCTGAAAGGAGAAACCGAACATTATTGGACATGGTGCGGAGTATGCTTGCAAACTCCAAGCTTCCTAACTTCTTGTGGAATGAAGCTCTTAAAACGGCTGTGTACATATTAAACCGAGTTCCAACCAAGGCTGTCCAAGGGACGCCATTTGAATTATTCAAAGGGTGGAAACCGAGTTTGCGACATGTACGCGTTTGGGGATGTCCGTCTGAAGTAAGAGTCTACAATCCACATGAGAAGAAGTTGGACCCAAGGACTATTAGTGGGTATTTTGTAGGATATGCCGAAAGGTCTAAGGGATACAGATTTTATTGTCCATCTCATAGTACTAGGTTTGTGGAATCAAGAAATGCAAAATTTCTTGAGAATGACTTGATCAGTGGGAGCGTTCGATCTCAAGACATTGGTTTTGAGAAAGACCATTCAGATGCCCAATATGGCGCCTCGGGCAGTGGACTGATTGTTGTTAACACCACGCCTCCAGCACAAATGCGTGTTGAAAATTCAGTCCCCGAGGTACCACAAGCTGTCAATCCTGATTTAGTAGATGTTGAAGTTCAACAGATACCCGAAGCTGTTGAATAGCCTGCTGAACGATATGATCCTACCCTTCAGGAGAATGTTGATCTAGCATTGAGAAGATCTACTAGAGTAAGGAAATCAGCAATTCCTAGTGACTATGTTGTATATCTACAAGAATGTGACTACAATATTGGAGCCGAAAATGATCCTGAGTCGTTTTCACAGGCCATGAGTTCTAAGGATTCGAACTTGTGGCATAATGCCATGAAAGATGAGATGGATTTGATGGCATCTAACGGAGTCTGGAATCTCGTCAAGTTGCTTGATGGTGTAAAAGCCATTGGATGTAAATGGGTCTTCAAAACTAAGAAAGACTCACAAGGCAACATTGAGAGATATAAAGCAAGACTCATTGCTAAAGGATTCATTCAAAGGGAAGGAATTGATTATACAGAGACATTTTCTCCTGTGTCTAAGAAAGATTCCCTTCGTATAATGATGGCTTTGGTTGCACACTTTGATTTGGAGTTGCACTAAATGGATGTGAAAACGGCTTTCCTTAATGGAGATCTAGAGGAAGAGGTTTACATGAAACAACCTGAAGGATTCTCTTCTAGTGAAGGTGAGCACTTGGTTTGCAAGCTTAATAAATCCATATATGGATTAAAACAAGCCTCCCATCAATGGTATTTGAAATTCCATGATATCATCACTTCATTTGGCTTTGAAGAAAACATGATGGATCAATGTATATACCAAAAGGTCAGTGGGAGTAAAATTTGTTTTCTTGTGCTATATGTGGATGATATTTTACTTGCAACTAATAATAAGGGGTTGCTATATGAGGTGAAACAATTTCTCTCAAAGAACTTTGATATGAAGGATATGGGTGAGGCATCTTATGTCATTGGCATTAAGATCCATAGGGATAGATCTCAAGGCATTTTAGGCTTGTCTCAAGAAACCTATATCAATAAAGTTTTAGAGAGATTTCGGATGAAAGATTGTTCACCAAGTGTAGCACCCATTATAAAGGGTGATAAATTCAGCTTAAGTCAGTGTCCCAAAAATGAGCTTGAGCAGGAACAAATGAGAAACATCCCATATGCTTCAGCTATTGGAAGCCTGATGTATGCTCAGGTCTGTACCAGACCTGACATTGCATTTGCTGTTGGGATACTAGGAAGATATCAGAGTAACCCAGGTATTGACCACTGGAGAGCTGCAAAGAAGGTAATGAGGTACCTTCAAGGGACAAAGAGTTATATGCTCATATATAGACGAACCGATAATCTGGAGGTTGTTGGGTACTCCGATGCAGATTTTGCTGGCTGTGTTGATTCACGTAAATCAACATCTGGTTATGTTTTCATGTTTGCCAGTGGGGCCGTATCTTGGAGAAGTGCAAAGCAGACCTTGACTGCTACTTCCACGATGGAGGCCGAGTTCATACCTTGTTTTGAGGCTACCTCACATGGTGTATGGTTAAAGAGTTTTATATCTGGGCTTAGTATTGTCGACTCTATTTCTAGGCCATTAAGATTGTACTGTGATAATTCAGCTGCTGTATTTATGGCTAAGAACAATAAGAGTGGTAGTCGAAGTAAACATATCGACATCAAGTACTTAGCCATAAGAGAACGTGTTAAGGAAAAGAAAGTGGTCATCGAGCACATTAGCACTGAGTTAATGATAGCTGATCATTTAACTAAAGGCATGCAACTAAAGAGTTTTAAGGATCATGTGATGAGAATGGGACTTGGTTCCATAATGTAATTTTATTATGTTTTAATAAAACTCTTATTCAGTTGATGTTTTCTCATTTAGCCTTGTGTACACATTTGTTTATTAATTTATTTTGAGAAATATCATTAAGTCTGGACCTAGAATAAACATCGGGTTTATTCATCAAGTTCTATAAGATTGAGAAGCATAATGCATTGTAATACATGGGAGATAATACTCGTCATTAGAGAACCTATCACCATGATTCATGAATTTTGTTTCTCATTAAGATAAATTATGGAATACATGGACCAAGTGGGAGAATGTTGGTTATTCTTTTTCCTTTTTTATTGGAAACAAATAACCTCTAGATATGGTTCATGAATCCCATAATAAAGGAATAATATTATCCTACTAAATCGGGAATAATAAATCCCACTAAATCAGGAATAATAATATATCCCACTATATTAGGAAAGATATGTTCCAAATAAATCCTAATTTTGTGGAACAACTCATTGATGGAATGAGTTATAAATAGGAGTACTACGGGGTCCCTAATCCTGCTCACAACTACAGAAATACACCATCTATATTGAGTGAGTTAAGGTTTAGAAGCACCAACCGTAATCAAGGCGTAACATTATTCTCCACCGAACAGGACACCTATTTGCTTTGCAATGGCTGGAGGTATGTAAAGGATTTATTTCACTTCCGCTGCCGCATATGATTAAGTTTCTATATGCTAGTTTAACAATAATCCCATTTATAATCATGTCTTGTCGTGTTATGTCTAGATTCACAGGTTGTGTCTTGAATAACTAGCTCTACAGGTAATGATTGTGGATTTTTTTTTTAATAATATTTAATTTAATTTATTTTTTGATCCTCTTATATTGCACTTCTAAAATTGTTGGTAGAAAAACACTACTTTGCTGGGATCGTTTGCCAAGGTCTCTTAACTCGGTATAAAAAGTTACTATTTATGCTACTATTCTTTTGTATGGCTATGGTTTGCATTTGATATCAGTATTAACTACTTTTGACTATATAAACTACACTAAATACATCTTTTACCTTATGCTGCAATATCTGTTGCAAAATCTATGGATTAGGTTATTGATTGCGTTGCACCTTTCTTGCTTGGGTTGCATTTAGTTGTGAAACCAAAGCTTTGTTCATTTATTTTCTCATCAGTTTATGCAAGTATCTTTTATGAGGCTTGCTCATCAGTTGTTTTTAGTGGTTATGAAATTCTTGAAATCCTTGAAACTCCTATGTGAGTTCATACATTTTCTATTCAAAGATTCCTACTCTAATCTCTAAGCAATGGTGATTCCTCTTCTCTCTTTCATTTTACTTGTCTGCTCTCTTTTGTTCGACTTGCTCACTTGCTCCTTTTCTCTCCCCTTTTAGCTTCAGAATGATGATGACTTTATAATGGTAATGGGGGCAATCTCTTTGGAATTTATGAAGTGCAATAAAGAAGTTTTTGGTTATATTAATCAATAGAAAAGGAAAATCTTAGCTAGATTTGTGGGAATCATAGAGTGCTAGCTTTTTCTCCAAATAAATTCCTTGTTAACTTAGAAAATGAGCTAAGAAATCAAGTGGATATTATTTTGGAGAGACAAGAATGAAGCCAAATGGATTAAAGATGAAGAGAGAAAAATAAAATATTACGATCTTTTCGTTTTGGCTAGAAGAACCAAGAATAAGATCCTAGCCTTAAAAGATTGACTGGGTATTTGGCTTATGAATCAACATGATCATGATAGGTATATAATTTCATTTTTAAAACTCTTTACTACAAAGAGTATCTCCCACACATTAGTGTGTCCAATAGCAAAGAGTTTTAAATTTGGAATATCTCAACTACAAGTGTAGTTATTGGAGAAATTAGTAACCCTAGATGAGATCTACAATCCATGTTATCTATTAGCCTTGCTAAACCCTCCCGAAAAGGATGGATTGCATGCTAATTCCTTAGGGAGTGTTTGGTGTGTTATTGGACCTCAGTAAGAACCTTGCACTTAAGGTCTTCTTAGATTATTGTTTGATGATTTAAATCATCCAAGCCAGGTTAGTTTCATCTCAAGGTGAAAAGCAGCCATCTTTATAATTCTTTTAAATCTAATTTTATATAGTTTTCACAAGAAGAAAGGAAATGACAGATGGATGGTAGTGAAACTGGATATAGAGATGGGATTTTTACATTAGAGTTAAATCAACTTAAACATTCCTTGATGGTTATGGATTTTAGCCCTACCTATGGGATTATTAATTAAGGATATCTTTTTGCTCCATAGTTTTTCATAATGGCTATGGATTTCTCTAAAATGATAGAGGAGGGGGCTAGGGTGGGAAACAGGGAACCCATTAAATCAGGGGGCTTGGCTTTTCCTAATCACCTTAATGTTTGCTAATGGCATTATCCTTTTGGACAAGGCTTTAATGAAAAATGTGTCATGTATAACAAAAATACTTAAAATTTTGTATAGTATATATGTATATATTTTTAACATATACACTTGAATTCTTTTTTTGTCAAAATCTTCCCTTTTGTTATCCTACTTAAGATTTGGTTTCAAATTCTCCCCCTTTGTGTTATAATTCAAACTTTGTAAATATTTCATCTTTTATTAGATAAATTCTATTGATACTCCTTTTTTTTTTTTTTGTATTCTTCTCCTCTTTTTTGTAATTCAGTTGCAAAATTTTGTTTATTATACTTTCTCACTTCTCTCACATC